>CABEEJ010000150.1:41822-137735 GCA_901482245.1 Timema douglasi
ATATATATAATTGCGTTTAGTTAAAAGTTATTGGTTTTATATAAATATGTTTCAAATAAAATATGTGTATTATAAATAGCCCTACATATTTGCAATGATAAGTAATTTCATATCTCAAAGAGTTACGGCGTTATGATAAAAAAATAAGAATGTATGCATTAGATCGGGAGCCTTAAAGTCATTTTGCCGAAATATTGAGAGTAGCCATTTTGTTTGGAATATTTATAAATGTTTAGAAATGAAATTTAATCAAGATCGTTAGAGCCGATTTTGAGAAAATTGATTTTTCTCTCTTTTTGCCCTTTAATTTTAGGGTTAGATATCCAATTCCATAAAAAAAAAAACCTCAGGGCAATCTTATGAAAACCCTAAATACCAAGTTTTAGCCCGATCGGTAAAATAGTTTAGGCTCTCGTCGGAGGCACAGGCAGACGGACAGACAGACAGAAATTCAAAAACAACTTTTTCGGATTTAGGCTGTCATGAAACGTCAACATTCATCAAAATCTTGAGCTCAATTTTTTTGATGATCACAATACTTTCTCTAACTGTAAGATAGAAATAAAGTAAAGTTGCTATAGAGGAGCAGCTGCCAAAAAAGCTGGCTAACTTTATGTCAGTGCTACGAGTTTTTTACTCTGCGACCACTCATTCCCAGACAACATCCTATCCCATGCCCTATTTCTTACCGTCATGACGCGTATCACAAGTTTTAAAGCAGGTCACTGATCTCTTCTCTAAGAGAGTGGATGAGATGATCGGGTGTTAAAAACACACAAACACATGACAAAAAAAAAGGAGAAAAAATAACAACCATCACTAGTAGCCAGTTTCAGAAGACTGTCAGCGCTGACGTTAGTTAGCGGCACCTTGTTCAAAGTTACAAACCAATTATTAGAAAGCAGTCATAAATAAAAACAAACTGATAGTAATTAATTAGAGAAGAGTATTGCATAACCTCTTTGATTGGAATGCTTCCAAAGAGTTGGGGTATAGAAAAAAGGAGAGCAATATTAAAAAAAGAATTATTGTGAATAAGTTTTAAAATAATATATCATTGAATAAAATAGTTTATACATTGTATTAAGAATAAACATATATTAATAGCGTAAATACATAGTTCCACCCTTCCTTTTCACTAGTTATAAAATATAAATTTACCCTTTTATTGTTTATTTATTTGAGGTATTTAACGTGCATTTTCTGAACCATCAGCATATGAGAATTTCTAGGAGCGATAGCGAAAGGGCCTACCAATTTTGAAGGAAAAGGTATTTTCCCATACCTTCCAGAGTTCCTTTAAATGCCACAATTGACATGGGACTGATGGCCTTACTTTCCCTCCGAAGGAAGTTGTGCTATTGATTTTTATCGCTCAAGAAATATCCGTCGACCTGGGCTGGGTTTGAATCCACAAAAATCGGGTCCTGAGGCGAGCACTTCACCCCAAGACCACCAAGGTCGACTAATTATTATTTGAGGCAGTGTTTTTGCAAATTTTTATACCTAATAAAACTTTTTTTTTTGTATAAATAAATAAAAATATTGCTTCAGTAGAAACAGTTTAATTTTCTTCAAACGATGATATCAAAGGTTGTTGAATATCTGTCAAAAGCATAGCAACATTAGATGACAAACTTTTTAAATGAAGAGAAAAAGTAGAATCAGTGCGATAAGGATGTAAAGTAATTCCACGCTTGGACCAAGAATTATATTTTATTTTTGAGGTGGAACGCAGGGGCCCTGGCTGAGGATGGCACGTGGCGAAGTTTCCCAAAATAAGATGGTAAAGATTTTTGGTTTTTAATAAGGACCCCATCTTTAGGCAATTTAAAATTTTCAAAACATAACTGAGTTTGTTTGTAGGGTGATGAATTGTGTAAAACCCCAATAATCTAATAGTTTGGGCATTGGGTGGACATTATTTTTAGTAATAATACTTGCTCAAACACTCAATTTTGGCAATTCACTCAGCACATATTAAGAGGAAGAAACACAATAAAAAAATAAGCAAAAAATTAGCACTTCTCCGACTGAGAGGGATTAATATTTCTTTATGTACTAAATATTCAAAGATATGGGTGGCAAGAAAGAATTTCATTGGTCTCCACAACGTTGGACGTTGTACGCCAACTTCGAACAATTCCACCAACATAAACACTAATAAACTAATAAACACACACACACATATAATACATTACTATGGTTGAGTTTTTTTTTATATAGAGAGCCACTTTAGTTACAAAAGGTTCATGTATGATCCAAAGTTGATTCAAGGTTACTTTGTATATTTACTTATTTTGGTGGGATAAAAGGTCCTCAAGAATGAATTTTCGACTACTGTTCTATTCAGTATGATTATGGTACAAAATAATACCTTTCAGAACATGCTTCCAAAATCAGGATACAGAATTTACTAAGTGTGCTGGTCTAAGGTTGTTAGTTTGTAAGTCAATTGATAATAATACAACCTTGTGTTTAAAAATCTAATATAAAATATGTTCCCCAGTACTAATAAAAACCAAATACAACCCAAGCATCAAATCTGGAGTATCAGGACACAATAAGAAGACAAGAGGTTTCACGGTTTGTTGGAGACTCACTGAGCAGCCAAATCAAAGGTTCTCTCAGTCATTTCTACGGATTGTTTTTGGCAAGATCTTCATAACGAAGAGCCTGCTGAGCCAGTCAACAGTTCTACCTATAGATCCTTCCTCCCCCCTTTCCCAAAAGCTTAATTTTTACTGCTTCAATGCTAAAATTAAAAATTGGCTATAAGATGTGGCGTTGTTCCATCTTGTTACACATAAACGATGGACCTCTATGGGAAGCACCTGTGATCTCCGGCAAATAGGCGTACAATGCCGTATAACTGGCCGTAAAACTAAACAGACTTTCCAAAAATATATATAATTTGCCAAATCTTGTGCAAATAACTATACATTTTAGAATCAAATATTTCAATTCTAATTAAAAATTACAAATAAGCAGATATATGTATACTTGGGAATTGCGCTAACATAAAAGAATGAAACTCAAGAGGTTGTAAAAAAAAAATACATGCAGGCAATGATTACTATTATTCAGTTTGTAAGTTGATTTAGTTTTGTTTTCTGTATCGAAATATCAAACAGAGAATATGCCACACTATAATCCTACCACTTGTTCTTTACAGGTGTGAAGCGTGGATTCTCAATCTGTACCAAGAGAGTAATTTAAGCATTTACGAAGAGTGTGTTGATAAGTTGTTTGGGTGTAAGAGGAATGAATAAACAGGAGAGTGGAGCATGAAGAACTTCATGATTTGTATGCATCCCCCAAACAAATTCATGATAATCTAAGTGTGCAGGCTAAGATGAGACGGTCATGTGGGACGTATGGGCGATGATGACAGGCGTGTACACAGCATTTTAGTTGAGAAACCTGAAGATACAAAACCTCTCGGTAGACCAAGACATCAATGGAATGTTAAAATGGATTTGATAGAGGTTGGGTGTTAGGCTAGTGATTGGCTGGAAGTGTCTCGGGATAGGGTTGAATGGTGAGCTTCTGTTCTTCTGGCGGCCCTTAACTTCCCAGTTCCGGCCTTAGAGTTAGGTAGTTAAGCAGCTAAATAAAGGGATTGTTAAAAATTAGCAGAAGATCCTCCACCCTAATTTATTCACCTATTAAAATGCATATATTAACGGTTTTTAATCTTTTTTTACTTCACCAGAATTTTTTTTAAATTTTTAACGTGTGTAAAGTAAAATAAAAATTATGACATGGCAACTGTTGCATTTCCTTGTACCTCTTTGTATCACCTACACCTATGAAAGAATCGCCTCAACATTGTATCTTTAAACATTGTTGAAAGTTGGCAGACGATGCTAAGGTGTACCCGAGAGCCACAATTAGTTGATTAAGTGTGTCATATGACTTCACTAAATGAGGAGCCCGGTGCCGTGGTTAGCATAGAAAAACTTCATAAATGCAGAAATAACACAATAATCACCTACTAGGAAAAAAATTAACATTTTAAAGTGAAAGTTAAAAAAAAAATTGTGTTTACATTTTATTTTGAGGATATTGTGATTATGAATGATGTCACAAACTAGCCCTGGCAATCATGTAATATTTTGTTACAGGTTTTACTAAAAGAGGTGAGGGCTCTTTATTCAATTTAGTTTAACATGATTATAATGGTTTGTTTCTATCTCTTTAAACATATTTGATTAAAAATTACTCTATTAAAATCAATTTCAAAAAATTTATAGGCTTTATTTTTTCTAAAAGAACGCAACAGTGAAACACTCCTCACTAATTGGATTGTGAGATGGTGTTTGGTTTACTTATTGTTTGTGCACCATAGGTTGTATTTACCTTCTGTACATTTTAAAATAGCTGTTTACCGGTTCTTAATATTTAGTGCTGTCATAAAAAACAGCTAAACCATGTTTCCACAAAACATATCCTGCCATTCTAAGTCAAGGTTCATTACAAGTTAAGATGAACAGGACTATAGTAGGACAAGGGAAAATACAACGATGATGTCAAGGTTATGTACAAGTTAAGATGAACATGACTATAGCAGGACAAGGGGAAAACACTATGATATCAAGATTATGTAAAAGTTGAGGTGAACATGACTATAGTATTATTATTATTATTATTAGCACCGCGTCATACAACCCGTTCGGGTTATACGCACTTACGCTAATGTGTAATGGTTAGGTGATTGTGAAATGAAATGGAGGACCTACGGTTTAACGTGGAATCCGAACCACGGTGGAGGCCTGGCATTCCTCACATTCACAAGATGTCTTGTCAGACAGATAAATCTTTGCCGGGACCGAGGATTGAACCCCGGCCGCCAGCATAGAAGTCTGACACCTTACCCCTAGACCGACAGGTCACCCCATGACTATAGTAGGACAAGGGAAAGTACAACCATGATGTCAAGGTTATGTACAAGTTAAGATGAACATGACTATAGCATGACAAGGGGAAAATACTATAATATCAAGATTATGTAAAAGTTAAGGTGAACAGGACTATAGTAGGACAAGGGAAAATACAACCATAATGTCAAGGTTATGTACAAGTTAAGATGAACATGACTATTGTAGGACAAGGGAAAGTACAACGATGGCGTTAAGGTTATATACAGTACAAGTTAAGCCAGTCCCGACTGTTAAAAGCGACGATATGACGGTACAGCTTTGACCGATGTCTGTGAAGAAGTGTCCACCGCCGCGATCTATTCTCGGCGCACTCACGTGCAAGAGACGACGGGCGCAAGGCCGGGACACGCACACGCGCCTTCCCTGGTCGCGAACCACAACTCGTGGTAGACCCCACACGTATTATCATTATTTATCACTAATGTCCCATTCAAGTGGGCGATCTTTTAGTACTTAATTAATTAGATTTAGAGAAACGTGTAGCAAAATAATCATAGCAGCTATCAGATTAACAAGCGAAGTAGCTACTACGAACTATTCTCTGCGATTTAAGGTCAGTTTTTTCTACAGTTTTAATATCAAAACTTTTTTGCCCAAAATAAATAAAATATTGATCCAGTGGAAATAGAAGAAATAGTAATAGAATAGTTTCATTTTCTTCACGTGGTGATATCAACAGTTGATGAATAACTATCAAGCACGCTTTGAAATTTAATGACAAATTTTTCTCCACATTTAAAAAATTCATCTATGGCGCTATATTCAACAACTATATCATCACCATATGAAGAAAGTTAAACTCTAGGTTGTTACTGGAGCAATTTGATTTATTTTGGATGAAAAAAGTTTTTATATTCAAATTGTAAAAAAACACCTTTACTTGAGGCCCCTACACGATCAGTCAGACTGTCAGTATTAATAAAGTAGTAATTAATACTGACTGACTGATTATGTAGGGGCAGTACTGATGGACTTATGGATGGACTTATGGATGGACTTACGAAAATACTGATGTGATCTGAATTTTCTGATCACATCAGTCTCAGTCCATCAGTCTTGGAAGTGGCGGGAGAAACTGACATTGTGTACGCTCGTTAGTATTTCCTTCAGTCTCAGCAGCAAACATAAACTGCCCACGTGTTTTTCTTATCAACCATGTTATTGCACGTTGCATGCAGGAGCTGAGACTGATACAAATAATGACATGAGGACTGACCATGTACGTTGTAAATACTGATGTATACCGTCAGTCAGACTGTCAATCTAGGACTACCTGTCTGACTGATCGCGTAGGGGCCCTATTAAAGTAATTGCCCTGTTTATTATTTCTGACGTTTATAGGCGCGTCATTATCACCAGGGGCCGTGTTCACTCGTACCTGGCATAATTTGACACCATATAAAATCTAAATTATGGCCCGACCGTAACACAAACCAAAGTCTATCATCAGAGGTGGAGGAAGAGTTTTGGCTCATGTCGGTTTGGAAGATATTTGTTTACGAGAACACTCAAAGGGACTACACCGGGGATGGAATGATAACAGCAAGAAAGACGTTGAGAGATGTAGTATGGGCATTTGGGTCGTATCGGATGTGGGGGAGGGGATCTTCCCATACCCGCTGACCCCCCCTTACCTCCCCCCTTCCAGGCCCGCCAACCCGAAAGTAGTTTTAAGAACTCTTCATTTTCTTACTGGTACACTTCAATGTTATAAAATATCGTAGTGCGTGCACGCACGGTGTCGTACTACCCATCCAAACTGCCCACATATTTACACTACTGGGAGAGGAATGAAAAAAGTAAAATTTATATTAAATAATAAATATACATATAATTATATTTACATAGCTGAGGATAGTGAGAGTCCTAGCGGCGGTCGTAGATAACAGAGATGAACATGTAATGATCAACTGAGGATAGAGAGAGTTCTAGCGGCGGTCATAGATAACAGAGATGAACATGTAATGATCAACTGAGGATAGTGAGAGTCCTAGCGGCGGTCGTAGATAACAGAGATGAACATGTAATGATCAACTGAGGATAGAGAGAGTCCTAGCGGCGGTCATAGATAACAGAGATGAACATGTAATGATCAACTGAGGATAGTGAGAGTCCTAGCGGCGGTCGTAGATAACAGAGATGAACATGTAATGATCAACTGAGGATAGAGAGAGTCCTAGCGGCGGTCATAGATAACAGAGATGAACATGTAATGATCAACTGAGGATAGTGAGAGTCCTAGCGGCGGTCGTAGATAACAGAGATGAACATGTAATGATCAACTGAGGATAGAGAGAGTCCTAGCGGCGGTCATAGATAACAGAGATGAACATGTAATGATCAACTGAGGATAGTGAGAGTCCTAGCGGCGGTCGTAGATAACAGAGATGAACATGTAATGATCAACTGAGGATAGAGAGAGTCCTAGCGGCGGTCATAGATAACAGAGATGAACATGTAATGATCAACTGAGGATAGTGAGAGTCCTAGCGGCGGTCGTAGATAACAGAGATGAACATGTAATGATCAACTGAGGATAGAGAGAGTCCTAGCGGCGGTCATAGATAACAGAGATGAACATGTAATGATCAACTGAGGATAGTGAGAGTCCTAGCGGCGGTCGTAGATAACAGAGATGAACATGTAATGATCAACTGAGGATAGAGAGAGTCCTAGCGGCGGTCATAGATAACAGAGATGAACATGTAATGATCAACTGAGGATAGTGAGAGTCCTAGCGGCGGTCATAGATAACAGAGATGAACATGTAATGATCAACTGAGGATAGAGAGAGTTCTAGCGGCAGCCGCACATACCAAAGATGAACATTAATTATAACGATCAGCTTGTCAATTTCGCGGAACCTGTTTGAAATGAAGGGACCCCCCTCAGCGACCGATTCGAAGGCCGCTCGGAGCACAAACCGCTCGTTATGGACGTCTCATAAACATCCCCAGCAGATATAAACTAGGCCAGAGTGGAGGAAGACCACAGTAAACACGCGGAGGAACAGAAATGGCCAGTAGCGGCGTCTATAAATAGGTAGCATGCGATATTTTAATATCCTCCCTCCCCCCTTTCTCCCGAGAGACAGACCGGGGCGGAAGTGAGAGCTGGACCAGACGTTGATTTATACGGCGGGCACGTTCGAGCGAGGCCAGCGTTCGGACACGGTGAAATGGTCCCACAAAGATCTCACAGCCTCGTCTTCTAGCAACAAGTCTGACACATTAACTCAAGTCAGCAGAGTGTCTGCCTACCGGGTCCTGGCTTTAATTCCCAGCGATGAATTAACGGCGTTTTGCCTGTGCTAGGTTTAAGTTTAGTTTTTAGTTGTTTGTAAGTAGTGTTCTGATAAAATCCGTGTTATTAAGTGGTCGCTCAAGGCGCATTTCAACAAAATGCAATTTTTTTAAGTGGTAAAGAATTATTACTACCAATATTAAATACCATTAGTAATTATTTCCTAACAAAGAAATATCTCTGAGAATTATTTATACAATACAGAATACAACTGGGATAGCTTGGAACCCTCGAGCCGGCCTTGGGTATAATTAGTAGGTCCAGAAAGTGCACGTTAAGGTGGGGTGGTGGGAATTGCGAGTTGAGGGCAGTAATTTATAAGTTTTATAGCAAAAAAGTTGCTTTTTACATATTAAATAAAATATTGCTCCAGTAAAAAAAAAAGTCTAATTTTCTTCACACGGTGATATCAACAATTATTGTTGAATATCTGTCAAAAGTGCCCTGGAATTTAATGACAAATTTTCCTTTTCATTTAAAAAGTTTGTCGTCTAATACCGTTATGCTCTCGACATATGTTCAAATTGTTGATTTCACCATGTGAAATAAATTTAACTATGTTTTAACTGAAGCAATATTATATTTATTTTGGCCAAATAAATGTGTTGATAGAAAAATGTGCAAAAACACTGACATTTTCTCGAGTCCCCTTCCATTCCCACCTTAAATACCTTAAATAAAAATAAAAACCCAGCAATGTATCACCGCCGGCAGATCTGTCAGTCTCAATTAATCATCCTGGTGGCCCGGGCGTGAACCGTCAGACACTTGACATGTGTCTTTTAGCCTGGTTGTCTGACGGTTCTAATCAGACAAGCTCGAGCCTACAAGTGCAGCGCAGAGAAAAAGCACGCGACATTTTCATTTGTTTTAATCTGTTCGTTTGCCTGCCTGTATCAACTACTATATTTATATATTACCGCAGAGGACGCGCATCACAAAACGGTCGTATAAAAGATACCCAACCTTACCTCACCCCACACACCACCTCTCAACACATTGAGAGCGAGGAGATTTGGCGACAGCACACACGCGCGCGCGCACACACAGAGCTAAGATAAAGCTTTTCTCCATAAGACCTGCAGGGCAAGGTTGAAATATTTTTGAGTAAAACTTTATTTATTGAAAATACATGTTTTTATTTATTGAAAATACATGTTGGAAACAATACATAAAACATTATTTACTAAAAAAAAAAAAACTGTGACCTGTGTAGCTTTAAAAAAAGATTTGTTGCACGTAGCAGAAAATGCCATACAAAACTGTAAACAATATGGCTGCGCAGTTCGTAGTTTTGTAACAGATAACGCTGCTAATAATGGCAAGAATGAAACATGAGTTGGGAAAATTTGGCAGTGTTGGTTTACAAGATATAATAACCTAGAGATGTTCTGCGCATTTGCTGAATTTATTTGCACATGACATATAAGTTCCTGGGATTAAAGAACATACTAAGCAAATAATAAAATATTTCAAAAATTCACATTTTCCTCCAGTTAAGTATTAACAAGCTGAAGGAAAATCACTTATTCTTCCTCAGGATGTTCGTTGGAATAGGCTACACTGGCTGACTGCATAGTCATTTCTTGAAAATTGGTACATTTTGTTAAAAGTTGTGGTGATAATCGAGCTGAAAATGATGTAAATATTGTATCTAAAATTAATAATATGAATGTTAAAGCAAATGTTCAAAATAACTTGGTAAAGTTGAAAAAAGTAGCTGTTACTTTAGACAAAGTACAATGCACCATTGGCGAAGCAGCTGAAATATGGCTGTCTTTGCTAACAGAGTGCGAAGTTGAAAGAGAAACTGAAGATGAATTTAAACATTTTCAAAAACGATTTGACATGGCATTGACACCTTACCATATTTTAGCAAACCTTTAAGACCCACGTTTTAGAGGAATAAAAATTAGTCAAGAGCAATTACACATTGCTATGGAGTATATAGATTTATATCACCCAATTTTAATAGCAGAAATAATAAAATATCGGGCAAAATGTGCTTCATTCAAAGATTTTAGGTTTTTTAAATATGTCCTAGAAGACTTAAAGCCAATAATATAGTGGCTAGCCCTATAAAGCTATGTACACACTGGACGATTATCGGCCGACGCGAGTCGCTTGACAAATTCCTCGATCAAGTCAGGCCGCCGACTTTTCCAAGACAAAAGTCTCCACCGATTGTGCCTGTCCATATAGAGCAGCAACATTCACTGCCGACATCTACTAAAAGTTCTTCTAGTGATTGAAATTGTGATGGATCCCTTAACCACTGCTGGCATGTAATTTAAAATACGCGCAAAAACGTAAAAGGCGATGGTGGAAAAGGGAATTGTTTTAAAAAGGGGGTGAATCAAGGGACGAATTTAATGTCCGAACTATTATTAAACGATGAAACCTCATTCAAAAACTTTCTCCGAATGACTAAATCGGATTTTGAAGAGTTTCTTACTATGGTAGCACCTATAATTACCAAAATATGTACTAATTTTAGGGACCCCATCTGTCCAGAAGTGAGGTTAGCAGTGACTCTCAGATATTATGCCCTCTTCGGAATTGAGTCTTGAGAGACTTGATTCTTTTAACAATCTCTTCTTCCTCGCAATTTAGATGCTCTGCAATTGCTTGCACTGCATTCCCCTTTTGTTCCTGTCGCGATACTCTTTGGAATTAACTTGCCACAGAGAAGGGGCTGCATGGAGCAGTTCTATTAAACGTAGAAGATTTTCTTGTGTCCACATTATTCTATGGAAAAAAAGTAATCAAAACATACGTGGCAGTTCGGTATTTTATAGCGTGTACAAGGTAACTTAAATTATCATTATTTTTAACTCAATTTAATATCTGGTGGACTCAGGTTGTTACCCTCAAACTAACAAAAATTGATTTTTTGATGATTATAATTACTGCAGATAGCTATTTAAATATAAATATTTTATATTTGTATATAAATATTTGTATATGTTTAAATATATTTAAATATAAATAATGTATTTAAATATAAATAATGTATTTAAATATAAATAATGTATTTAAATATAAATAATTTATTTAAAATATTTGTTGATTATATACAAATATAATAACCAAAATATTGAAACCAGGGTCGACTGCTCGCATATAATCTCAAACAAACAAAAGTCGGCCGACTGACATCACTGCGTACACATTGGCAATGTTTTCCATTCCATATGGAAGACTCGACGACAGCAACATTCTTTTAATAATCCGCCGCTCGGCAGTCGGCCGATTCTGGCTCCGCCCCCTCGACGATAAATATCGTCGAGCAACATCGTCCAGCGACTCGCGTCTGCCGATAATCGTCCAGCGACTCGCGTCTGCCGATAATCGTCCAATGTGTACTAAGCTTAAGACAGTGTGAGCTAAAAAATGATGGACCTTGTCAAGCAATTGCACAGTGCATTAGCATCATCTGCCGGAATTGAACAGCCGTTTTCTTCCTTTGGATTAATATATTCGAAAATTAGAAATAGATTAATTACAGTAAAAGCATATAAACTCGTGGAAGTTTTTCCGCCACTAAATAGTAAATAAACAAATTACTCTTTTGATATGATATTTAAAGAAGAGCCATAACAATTTTATAAAAATAAAATGTTTGATTTTATTCAATTTAGTTTATATTTTTAGAACGTTTAAAATATTTTAACTGTAGAAAAATGTGTAAAACCATCTATGAGTAAGCTTGTGTAAAGTTTTGTTCTTAATTATGAATACCAAGCCTAGTTACTAAATAAATATAAACATAAATTTCTTATAATTAGAAGTTGTGATGTTGAAAACTTATTCTTTAGATGTTATGATAAGGGAATTTTCCATTTTGTATTAAATAAACGTTTGTTTCATTGTAGTTTTGTTTAGTTAAAGACTTTTAAAAAATGTTTAAAATGTTTTTAAACATAACAACTCTGCCTGCAGTATCCTCAGCAATGATACTGGGTGCATCATCCCACTCATGGCCGTAGAGCACATATATTGGGAAGGGTGTGTGTATCGTCCCCCCGCCCTTAACAGACACCAAGCCAAGTCTAGGAATTCGCACTTTTGGTCGATTAGGGGATAATTATTTGAACGGACTGATGCAATAGATATATCCTCTCAAGTTTATCGTTCATCAAGTTGACGCATCTGTGGTAGAATGGTCAAAAACAGTGGTTATAAAACTGTGGTCCGCAGAATGGACCACAAAGGGGGAGGGAGGGGATCCAGATGATTGTTTGAGGTGACATGACACGTATTTCCACGTAACAAGATTGGGATCGGCGACGCTACGAGATGTCAAAGTTGGCGATGTATGCGCCTGGGGATAGGCAAACAAGCAACACATGCAGCACGTCAGGCAAACCAATACAGACATCCCCTTCCTTATCTGTGGGTGCTGGTCAGCCAATTCAATGAACGTTACTAGTCAAAACGGACATGCAGCAGTGGACATAAAATTATAAAACCTAAATTCACAAACCCTAAACTATATTCCTTAACTTCATAACACCTAACTGTATAAGACCTAACTTTATAACATCTAATTTGATAACTACTAACTTCACTAGAGCTAAAATTCATTTTTCATAGATTACTTTAAAATACCCTTAACTGTTCAAACAGGCAGTGGGATCTAAAGGCACAAGAGCTAAACTTCACAGGGCCTAATTTCACTGGACCTAACTTGATATGGCATGCCGGTATAAGGCCTAAAACAACATTATTTTTAACACGCTGATAGTAACACAGACAAAGGCGCCAGTCTTGTCCTGTCTAGTTTTCTGAGCAATGGGAGGTTAGAGTTCAGATCCTGCTGGGTGTATTGCGCTCGTCAAGTAAGAACAGGTGCCTCTCATTTATCTTTTATTTGCTAACCGTCTTGGATTACGACAGTCGTTTCAATGTTTATGAATGGTTTGAGTTGAACATCAAGATATAAAACATACTTTTCAAGAAAAGTGGTTTAATAAACATGGCCACAACACTTGGAATGTGGAATAATGTCAAGCTCAACTAGACTAGTTGACCGCTGACAAGGAAATTGGGATTAGAATCTCAGCCAAGCGTAGCTAGGTATTTTTCCTAGCTATAATGTATCACTCTTTTCAAGCAAATGTGGAAACATTTCCACTTAATTATTTTTCTCTCAGTTATTTTAAAATAGTGAAATTAAATGCGGATAGTTCTAACGAGAAGTAAGATAAAATATCTGACAGGTAGGATTGCCTCAATGTTAACCTCGACTGACGTACTCAGATTTTATTTAGGAAGTTAATCCTAGTCATCTATCCTGTTCAAGTATGTTAGAAGTTTTTTCACACTCATTTGTCTACTCATCCTTTCTGCACGTATTTCACCGTATTTAAAATAAAAATATATTAAACATTTACTGTAGGGACATAATTATTATTAACTCAAATTGAAAATTTTACTGTGCAATAATTGTTGCCCATAATTTTTGCCACCCGTATAACGTATTTACTAGCACGCGCGGGCTATCCACATATTTATACAATGGTATAAGAAAGAGAAATGTAGAATTTAGAGGAAAGGGCCTCATTTGTGTGGAGTAAGGGCCAGTTTCATAGTCAAATTTAGTACGCCTCAAGTGCGGCGTTACACTAAGTACAAGACGACACCTACCTAAACTCGAATGGAATGGGCCGTTCTCGCATAGGAAACTGGCCCATTCCATTTGAGTTTAGGTAGGTGTCGTCTTGTATTTAGTGTAGCGCCGCACTTGAGACGTACTAAATTTGACTATGAAACTGACCCTAAGAGTGAAACAATTTATTTCAACTCACCCTCAGCTAAGTGCCCTTGACTGGAATTTAAACCCGGTCTCCCCGTCTCCAACAATTCAACCTATTGTCTGGATTATTCAATTACCAATGCAGTCTACAGTGCGGGGATTGAGGGAACAAAGCAACTCTCATTATTAGGTGCTTGTGTTTTATCAGCTTTGTTTCGTAACATATGACATTATCAAACTTCACTTATTTGTTGAATTAATTAACGAGTTATTCTAATAAAAATACATATTATATATTATTATATTTTAATCGTCGAAAGTCTTGAGAGCCGCATCAATCACATAAATAGGTACAGTAGTCTCGTGGCTTCTTTGGTGCTGACCGACAGCTCATGGCTGACTTCTGACAGCTGCTAAACACATTGTTTTTGCAGATCACATGCTTCGGCGTAAGGATCTATAATTTGGTCTGGTAACTTCCAACTAGTCAGCTGTCAGTCAGCACCAAAGAAGCCATGGGGCTACTGTAGCTTATATACTATTTATAAAATGTGAGATTTTTATTTTATTGAAAGCCAAAGTAAGTTAAAATTAGGGCTTAATATATTAATTACCCTACAATCACTTTGGAAAATTCGAAATGAGCTCCAAAATACTGTGAATCCGAGATGGCCGCCGCTAAAATCAAAGAAGGCCACTCCTATACCTTATAAGCAGAGGTGGAGCCCATTGATCTCTATAATATAACTGAATGGGCATATGTGGCTAAAATTTTCTAGCTGTCGTCTGCACACCATTGTATGAGAGAAAAGGAAACTTTCCGGTATCTTTCTTTTTTACACATATACAAAGCAATGTGGCATTTCGACATCATTCGCGAATTTTTATGAATATATGAGATATATCAATGTATGAGTAGTTAAACGAAATAAAGGGGTTAATAACAGGTTTAAAGAGCATAACTAAGCTCAATATTCGTGACCTGTTTCTTTAAAAAAGTCAATTTAGGTTAAAAGAGTCATTTTTGTAGAATTCAATGTGAATTATTATTTAGAAAAAAGATAATACGAAGGATATGTAATGTGATAATAAACTATAATGGGTGATCAAAAAAGATTAATTGAAATGGGAATTGTCAATTTAACATTAACTTAACAGTTGTATTAAAAAACTAATGTTGAATGTAAATTATTATATATAAAGAGACATTAAATAGAAACAAGTTTTAAAATGTCATCAATTAACATATAAGATAACAACCATTAAAAAACACATTAAAATGTGAGTCATTAGACAAGAACATGTATTATATTAAAATTATATAGTTTAATCAGACTATATCTGAAGATTGTTCATGACTGGAATGATGTTAAATTTTTAAGTTATACAATTGAAGCAGTAAATAGAATAAGTTGAATTGGAAAATTGACAATATTGAATGGTTGAAATTAAAAAAAATTTAAGGTTATATTATTGAATTATTGAGTAATACTTCCTACAAGCCTATAAGCTAAATGATTGTTTGAACGACCTTATTTCATTATAGTTATAGAACATTAAATATAATATGGTTTCTGAAAGCAATATACAATCTTTAAATATATTTTAATATAGTAATACCTCATACAAGCCTATAACCTAAATAGTAATTTTAATGTAAAACTACAACACAAAGTATGACATTCAATCTAATTAATTAAGTTTGAAGCTACTTTTTTTAATTTTAGCTATCGAAATTTAAATATAATATTATTTCTGAAACCATTATAAAATAAGCCAATAACCAATTTGAAATATATTGTAGTCTTAGTATAATGTAAACAACATGGGCTTTAGCTACATATTTTAATATACCAAAGATTTTATTCTTATTTATACAATATTACCTTTAAAACTAAAGTGTATATCCTTTAATCTAAATGTGTCTTCTTCAGTCAAGTGGGGTATAGCACTTCACTATTTTATTAAATACTTTTATTCACGAGAGACGTTTTGGCATAAGAACGTTGAAAAAATAACCGTTAAGTTTGTCCCCTCGCTAGCAATCAGAAGGCAAATTTAACGTCACGATCTGGTCCGTTGCAAGGGGTGTGTCTATGTCCATCCAGATAGCATAGAGGGTGGAGCCAGACCACTAAGTCCAACAAATCGACCTCATGATGACGAATTCCCCACGCACAGCAACGGATTTACATTATCTCTACAGGTGAATGCTGATGCACTTGACCTATTTCTAATGCCTCCTATACACCACACCACATAGCGGTAACTTACCCTCGTCTGGACGCCCCACGAACACGACACCCCGGGTAGGTTTTACAGTAGGTGGAGGTTAGTTAGACTTCAACATATTTAGGGTGTTGGTAGTATATTGACCCACCTCATGGGGCAGCATTGACCAAGCCGTTAGTCTTGTTGGTCTAATTTTCCAATGGTGGGTAGGTTAGGATTTGAATCCTAGCTGGGTGTGATTTTTTTTTCCCCTAAAGGTTTTCCCCACTCCCTCTACACATATCCGAATTCTATAACTCAACCTTTATCATCTAAGTATAACCTATTCGGATGAAAATATGGACATACCAGTTGACAAGATAATAAAAAGGTTTAAGATGCCTCAACAAAACTTTAATACTGTAAGCCTATTTAAACTGAATCGTACAAACAGAAGTAATTACTATCCACATTAATGTGAGTTGTAGGCCTATTAAATATTGCTGCCAAGACAGTAAATAACCAAAATAGGTCCTAGCTTAATGTTTACACGCGGTTTGGTATAGGCATAGGTTTATTAATCATAAAATTTACTAAATTTGTTCTAATATCTATTATTATTATTATTATTAGCACCGCGTCTTTCTATCCGTTCGAGTTATACGCACTTACGCTAATGTGTAATGGTAGGGTGATTGTGAGATGAAATGGAGGACCAACAGTTTAACGCGGAATCCGAACCACGGTGGAGGGCTGGCATTCCCCACATTCACAAGATGTCTTGTCAGAGGTGAAGGAAGGGTTTGGTAATCAGATAAATCTGTGCCGGGACCGAGGATTGAACCCAGGACCTCCTGCACAGAAATCCGACACCTTACCCCTAGACCACCAGGTCACCTGTTCCAGTATCAACACACATATATATATATGAAAAATAAAGCATTGGGTCGTAAAGCATAGGCCTACATATTACACACAAAAAAAACATTGTTTCTTTACTGGACAACTTCTCATATTAATTCATTTCCCCGTGTGAGAACGCATATTTAACATAATTTTTTTACTAAAATATGTTGTATGTATTGAATAATATTTTAGTTGTGCTGGCCCTTAAAGCTTAGTACAGCAACAAAATATTACATCAATATAGTATTTAATGTTCGAAAATGAATTTTCCTTAATAATAATAAATAATAGCAAATGGGAGTTAAGGTGGGAATGTGAATGACCCGAGAAAAGAACAGTTTTTTGTTGATTTTTGCTGTTTTTAGAGCAAAGCTGTTTTTTTTGTTGTTTTTTTTTCAAAATAAATAAAGCCTTTCTCCAGTAGAAATGGAGTTTAATTTTCTTCACATGGTGACCTCAACAGTTGTTGAATATCTGTCGAAGAGTGTCGTGGAATTTAATGACTACTTTTTCTCTTCTTTTTAAAGTTTGTCATCTAATGCCGCTATGCTCGTGAGAGATATTCAACAACTGTTGAGATCACCATGTGAAGAAAATTAAACTCTGTTTCTACTCGAGCAATATTCAATTTATTTTAGGAAAAAAAACCCCTGCAAGAACACTAACCATTTCTCGCGTTCCCTACACTCCCACCTTAAGCAATAATAGTTGAAATAAAGCCCAAAATATATATTAGATCACAATGCTCAGTATTTTCGTGCCATCTGGAAACCTTAAACTGCAACTGTGTGTTAAATATACGCGAAACATCAACAGCGTTCAAAAGAAAGAGGGGAGGCCAGACAAGAGTAAACTATTCCAAAACCAAAACCCACTCCAATTTTCCAACTTTGCGAGGCGAAACAGAGCCAGAACCATCTATCGACAACGTTAGAAACTTTCAAACAAGTAGTTCGCAAGCGAATCTCTAGGTGACGCGAAACAGCAAGCGGTGTGGGCAGAGCTCTCTCTTGAGTAAAGCCTACACTGATATTGAATCGATAAAACATGGCTGTTTCCGGTTTTTTAAATAGATTAAATATATTATTTTTTAAATAAAAATCATGGTTGATAAAAAGTTTAAATGTTATCTGGCAAAAATGCACATTGTTATAGTCAGCTACAAGTTTGTCTTGGACTTTTATTTTCTTAACGTTTGGCTCTAATTCTAACCTTGTGTTAGCTAATTCCCATGTCCATTCGTAGGTTCATATATATTTATAATTGTATACTGCAATATTTCATAGAACTAGTTTATCTTCATTGTCCAAAACAGGAAAATAATTAAAGTAATTATAAGGTGTATGTACTATTTAAATATTTAAATGGTTAAAATCTTATCAGACTCCCAGCACTAATTTTTTTTAAGTAAGTGACCCCAAAAATACTTTTAAAAAAAGTCCCTTTGGGGCAGGTGTCAGCAACTAGTTCATTGCAATCAATTGGTTGATCTCACAGCAATTTTCAGTCGACCACGTAAAAAAAAATACATCGTCATTAAAAGTCGATCTTGGGGATGGATATCTTTTAAGCTCGAAATATATCAAGTACTTTCAAATAATATTTGAGTGTGACCAAAATAATCTTGATCGGTAATGTTATTAGAAAATTAAACAGTTTACTATACAAATTTACATTTTATAAATTCTATTGGTTTTTGTTTTTTTATATAAAAAAGTGAGACCGAAAGTATCTTATAAGTGATCACAGGATTTGGGTTTGCAATTAGATAAAGACTCAAAACATTGGCGACCCCTCCTCTGATTTAGGACATGAAATGTTCGAAAAACCTTTTTAAAAATTTGATCATAAAAATATTTAACTATGTATTTCTTTGAGAAAGTTGAAAAAAATCGCCAAATTTGCCTAATCATTTTGGCAATTTGAAACAAGTTTCAGAAAAAATGAGCTTTACACAGGAAAAAAGCAACACAAATCTTTCTCCAAGACAGCAATCACAAAGGGAATTTTATTTTTAAGTTGTTTAACCTATTAAGGCCGACACACACAGAATGCTAACTAAGCTAAGCAACCTTTCAATCCCGAATTCAATGTTGTTATTGTCTGGCTGCTCTAATGAAGTTTAGTTATGATGGCGTTCTACAAAATGTCTTGTTTGAGTCTATATAATAGTACTGAGGAAGAGAAGATGCTGTTTTAGCAGTTGTTTTGGAAGATGATGAAAATTTAGAAAGTGTAAAAGTTTTGTTTTCGGTTGGTTTCACGTGTATTTAAGTGATGTTATATTTAGGTTTTATATTTGATATTTATTTTTATATTAAAGTGGAACCGTTAATTGAACAAGTTAAACCTCCACCTCCATTATATTCCGTCGAGTCAATCAATGTCGATGCCAATCAACTCTGTGATACAGTCGGCTATAACTAGTAAATTTACACCAACACTATTGTACATGGATCATTTCTGATTAAACATTAATGTAGAGAAAGAGGTAATAGAAGTTCCCAATACTGAACATTGTTGAAATATTAAATTATATTTGGATAAAAAAAACTGCATGGAAAAGGCCGTTTTTGACCATTTTATAACGACTTCACACACAAGCATTGTGCACAAATCTTTATTCTGTTCTAATAGGGACATACTGTAGTTATTAACAAGAAACTATATCGATTTGTCCCCCATCGTCACCGCGGAAAATGTCGAGTATTCATTCAAATACGAATGCACTGCACACATTTCTGACATATCGTAGGTGTTTTCTTTTTCCTTTTACTCCCAGACCTCACGCGAGCCGGGAGCTGGGTTAGGCCTGCTATGATGAACGCTCTTAAAAACGAATAGTATGTGTGACGATTATTTGAGATTAAAGACCTGTAAGTATGCACCAACTCACCGAGGCTGGTGAGGTTTCGTAGCGCTCCGTGGAGACCACGTGCTCCCGGAGCCGCGGTCCGTTGAGGGAGCCGTACCCGGAGCCGGGTGACGTCAGCCCGGAACCAGGCGGTGAGATGGTGTTTTGCAAGTCCGCCAGTAGCGCGTCTGTAACAACAATAGCACGGTGTTATACAGGGAACAATAACATCGCACAATATCAGGGGTAGAGGAAGTGGAGGATACAACATGTATATCCAAGTAAAAACATGTTTAAAATATAGATCGCAGATGTATGTCCTTTTAAAAACATGTTTAAAATACAGATTGCACATTTGTATTCTTCTAAGAACATTTAAAAAATAAATATCGCGAATGCATATCCTTCTAAAAACATGTCAAATATAAATCGCGAATGCGCATCATTCTAAAAGTTTGTTTTTATTAAAATTTGCCCAAGCGCAAATAATACCAATTTATAGAAGTGGACAAAGGTTTACTTTGTAATAAAGAAATAGTAAAAACTACCGATATTTCTCAAACGTTTGTAAAAACTCAGGAGAACATTTCAGAAAGACGCTACAAACTGAAACCGCACAACTATGATCTCCCGGCTTGTGGTGGGGATTGGCCACGCCGCTGTATACGACGACCATTATCACTTCCTGTCGCCAATTCAAGAGCATTCATCGAGAAACACTTCAACAGGAAGCGGCAGAGATAACAACAACTGCATAAGCAACAACCGGAAGATCACTTGTGTTGTATTAACATAATAAATGTGGCAGTTGTGAGCGCTTTGTAAAAATAAAGTCAGTTGGGCCGTTCTATATACAATAACGTTGCTGAAAGAACTGCAGAACTTAATGGAGAAAAGCTTTATCTTCGCTCTGTTCCAGTTAATTGTTGCCAAATATCCTGGCTCTCAGTTACGTCTGAAGGTGGTGTGCTGGGGTAAGAAGGTGCTAATGGCAACCTCGACTAACCAGGGTTGCCAAACTTGTCCTATATTTGAGGGAAGATTTGACCACACGAAAACAAGAGAATGACACCACTGTTAGTAACACTGCAGTTAACTCAACGATGATATTCAGATTAGTTCAGTAGCAAATTTAGGTACCTGTTTACTGTCTCTCGACCTCTCGGAGAATATTGTGATCGTAAAGAAAACGCGATTAAAGTAGTTTCATGACACCCTGAGCCCTAAAAAGTTGTTTGCGCGATACCGTCTGTATTTAGGACCAAGGTTGAAACAATTTTTACCGATAGGGCTAAAACCTGAGGTTTTCATAAGGTTCCCCAGAAGAGTTTTTGGAATTAGATATCTGACCCTAGGCTAAGCGTAGTTTACTGAAGGGAAAAAAGAGAAGAAAAAATTGATTTTCTCAAAATCTGCTCTAACGATTTTAATTAAATTTTGTATATAGATACTGTTTACCATAAAAAACTAAATTGCAACTCATTTTCCCTTGAAACGTCCTTTAAGGGTACTTTAAATAAGCAGAGATTTCTAATTTTGATCATATCACCGCAATTATTTCAGATAAGAAAAATAAAAAGAATTTTTTTAATTTTTTTTATAAAACCAATAATTTCTGAGCTATAACCAAATATATATTTTTTATTGGGCTCTTCAAAATTTAAAATGATTGTTATGATATTTGGTGGAGAGAGATGCTCCTCGTTTCCCAATGTTTCTGTAACATTGTATAATATTTAATATATTTTTGGTGGATTGTTACATATTTAGTTTTAACAAATCTTAACGAGTTTTTAGTAAATGTCTCTATTTTAAGATATAAGAGAGGGAAAGTCTGTGCTGCACCGTGGCATTTAGCTGTAGTTTTTTTTTTAATATGGCTTCAGTAGATAACACCCGGATGATATATTTTTATAGCCCCGCGTACGGGTCAGGGATGAGGAAGGTTGAAATTTAAAAATGTTTATCCACATATGCGGGGATAGTGTGGGAAATCATTTTGTAAAAACAACCCTCAGTACACCAGACAAAGATTCGAATCTCGATCTTCCCGCCATCAGTAAGAGAGTGACGCCTTAGACCATGCAGCCACCATAGCGGGTGTCTCGTGTTTGTATAATAGATGACAGTACTACCTCAATTTGAGTTAAAATATGACTTTCCTCCTTTTTCCCCTGTACCCTTCATATAGAACCCGCTTAGGTAGTATAATGGTTTAAGTTGTCAACTCTCACAATCCATAGGACTGCAGATGATGGAGAAATCTGGGTTCGAATTCTAGTCTGATGTAATGAGGGGGATTTTTTCTAAATGGTTTTACACTATACCTCCACGAAAATGCAGGTACACTTCCTCAAAATACAACCTTCTTCAACCCTAACACATTCGTGGTTTTATTTTTGTAGACCTATACAAGCGTATAGAGTGAAGAGGCAGTAAGAGATGGTGCTAAATAAAAACAACTAATCTAAGGACCCAGGATGAGGGAAAGTCTCGTGACAAGAATGAAGCTCTCCCTCTAAACGAGTATGACGTAATCTAAAGACGTGCGTCGGCTGGTTGAGTGGTCGGTGAGTACTTTCAGAGCAGGCAATGGAGCGTACCAGGGGGAGATAGTACCGGGGCTATCATCCATCCACAGGCAGAACCCTTTTATCACACTACAGGGTGGAACAAACTAAACTACGCGATATTTGTTCTCTCTTGTATTCATTAAATCTTCTCAAACTATTATACCGTAACAGGGTGACTACAAAACTTTTATTATAAAGTTCCTCGACTTTACCAAGTTTTACAGACAACATTGAAAAATAAAATTCTAGACCTAACCTTTTAACAATTGTTCTCGGTAGATGGGAATATTTTCGTTTATTATATTGATCACATATTCTCTAAAAATTCTAAGCTACCAAAAAATAACATTCTTATGAGCTGTTTTTTTGTATTTAATTATTTATTATTTATGTCCTTATGCGAATGTGTTATAAAACAACCCCTGTGAAACTATTTCAAGTTAAGACTGACATATCGACGTGATGCACTTAGTTAACATCAGGAAATATCTCACTATTGTTTAAATGTTTAGGCGCAGATTAGTAGTTAAGTATTTAAATGCCCTGATTTTTTTTATTTTAAACTAACTTAAGTACCCAGCGTAGCCACGCAATATATTACGTGGTTACTCCAGACAACGCTTTTATTTTATTTAAACAGAGAAAAATATATATATTAGTTTTAATTCTTCCAACCCAGTTTTTAATAATTTAAAAAAAGGGTAATCCATTTTTTTAAATTCCAGCTTATAGATGAACACGTTCGTGCAGAGTGGCTACACCCTGATTTTGGTTGGAAGAACAGTAGAGAAAATTCAAGCATATGTCTTTGCAGTCAACATTAATTACATTTTACTATGTTACTATTGTTATTTTATAGATATTGATAGTATCTATAAAAAGAAACAACTGCAGATAACATCAATTGATGTATGAATATAATAAAATGGTTTTAGTAACTTTAGTAACTAACTTTTACGGTTCTTCCTAGCAAAATCATACTATACTGATTTTACACGCCAAACCTCCGCGTGTGATAGTTATCGTGCAAAGCTCATGACAGACAAACTATGCATTATATTAATAAAGATTAGATTCCCTGACATCAGAGTTCCATGACTTTTCCAGGTTTTTCCTGTCTGTAGCCGCCATTCGTAGTATTTAAGCTGTTTCTACCACCAAACAAACGCACTTAAATATACTAAGATTTTCGTAAGAAGGCACTTTTAAACATTGTTAACATTGATAATTTACAGATATTTATAATATCTATCAAAAGTGACAGCTGACATCGCCTTGGCGTTTGGATATGTGAAAGTCGATTTAGTCAACTTTATTTTTTTTCAACATTTGACTTTAGGTCAATATATTGTGAACGCGGTAAAGAGACTTATTATTTTGTGTAGTCGTGTACCCGGGACGTGACAGTTGGTAATGTCACACACAGTGACGTCAGTGAGTGACACACACCAGAAGAGTATAGGGTGGGGGTGGGTGGGTTGGGGATAGGATAAAGGAATATAACACACCCAACTATTATAAAGAAATTAGAGGGTTGTCTCTTAAGGGGGATGCCTAGGTATCTGAGATATTACCAGGTCACACTTAGGTTATATATTGACAAAACTTTCAACAGAACACGAGTTTGTTGTTTACTGGAATGAACACAACAATATTTTCTATGACCCTATACATATACAAATAGTTTAGAAGTTGACATTTCTCCTCTGAAAAGTACAAAAATCCCCATATTTATGTTGATCATTAAGAGCTAAATGCCCAGGAAACAAAGGGAAACTGGCGTAGGAGCGTAGAATGGATCTGGGTGAGTAGTCATTTAATAGGAGGGTCACAACACATTTTATTGTCATTTGTATTTTCCTCCTCCCCTGTTTGTTCTCCTACTGACGGACGGATCTAAGCAAGAACGTTATAAACCCAGTTGGTTTCTGGAGCTTTGTAATTTTTGCTAGCCTATTACAGCACCTAAAGTTCCATTCTCAACTTCATTTCCATGTGTCATGGAACAGCCGAGTTTAACACTCAAGACAGGTAATCAGAATTACAGCATTAGTCTAGCCTTGAATGAGAACGTAGCTTCCAAATTTATTTGAATGTTCCACGCGTTTTAAACTGGAGTTAGCTAAAGTAATTTAACTTTTATTTTGACCACAAATATAGCATTGGAATCTTACAGTTGCCTAAGCGTGTTAACTTTCTAAAATCGATATTAGTTTTCTTTCAATTTTTATTTCCTTCAAATATGAATCCCACAACGGT
Organism: Timema douglasi; assembly: GCA_901482245.1. Lineage (NCBI taxonomy): Eukaryota > Metazoa > Arthropoda > Insecta > Phasmatodea > Timematidae > Timema > Timema douglasi. Next base: position 66,630 of record CABEEJ010000150.1, read on the forward strand.
TACCCGCAGCGGCGGAGCTCCAATGTCTGCATGGTGGAGGGAGTAGTGGTACATCACGCTGTTACGTAGCAAAGGTCTAATGTAGAAAAAATGATATTACTGCTCATGTTTTCACCGTTAATCAGACCTATAGATAACTTCTGATTGTCAGTAGTTTTAAATCGAAGTCCTCTTTTAGTGTCATAGAAGCTTCCCTCTAAAATAGCGATGTGAAAAGTTACCTAACAAAGCTTGAGAGGGGGAGGGGTCAGGCTAAATCTATAGTAATTGATGTTATGATGGAGGGGGGGGGGAGGGGGGAAGGGAGGTCATATAAAAGGTAAGAAAAAAGCGTTGCGTGGTTTATGTATGATCCCCTTAGCAATAATGCATTATATCCCACCTCCCTTTCCTTAAATGAGCTTCCCCGGGTCCGCCTCTGATTTAAAGTAAACACCAAGTGTCAAGGATGACTTGCAGATCCTGACGAAATGCTCGCAACACAGGAAGGAACCAGCCGCGAGTCCTCAGAAACAGTTAGTCGAAGCCAGGCCGGGCTCGGAGGTCTTGAGCTGGTGCTATGAAAATAAACCAGAAGAGAGAGAGAGAAGCTACTTCCCAGAACAAGGAATGTGACGCAAGAAACAAACACTTCCTTCCAGTCAGCCTCAACGTGATGCAAACAGAAGAATTGAGAGAAATATTAGGTCTGATGATTTGTCAAGGGGAACCACATCTTCTGTTGTCTCACAACCCTTGTTAAAAGGTAATATAGGATGTCTAGCCAAACTATATTTTAAAATTCCCTGACTTTATCGGGCTTTACAGAGTCAATCTCCAACGTTTCCAGACACTTATAAATTACAAATATTAGTTTATTACGATTAATGTAATATTTTAGACCCATACAAATTCTGAAATTTGTGTCACCCTGTGACGGGGTTAAGGCAATAAATGGGATATTGGTTAGTAAATTCCTAGATTTCAGTGAGATCATTTTGAGACATTAAAAGATCGCACAAAACCAGTAGTTTAAAATTATTGAGAGACTAATTCTTTCTTTAGTTTATTTGTCTTATGACATAATCGAATTCTCGCACATGCGTATAATCCAGAATCAACTTTGGCTGAAAATGCGCGGTAACGGGTGGAAAGCTAACAGGAAAATCACATGTTGACCTTGAGAATGGAGATTAGTATGTAAAATAAACTGGGATAACTTTGTTTTTTAAAAAAAGATTAATAGTGAGTATTATTCGGAAGAAAAATATTATTGACTACTGTAAATTAAAATTCCATAAATCTGATCAAATTCCTTGAATTGTCCCTGTTTTCCAAGTCGCTGGACATCCTTTAATAAGACATTTGAATCAGTGGTCTTAATTCTTCAGTTCAATTTTTCGTCCATTCTATAACCCACTATTTTAAGCCTCCAGTTATATCACACATATTCCAGTATTTTTACTATATTTTGCAAACTTTCCTGTGTTTTATCGAGGGTATTCCAGACACAAAAAAGACGTGTGTTTTCCCGGTTTTCCAGGTGCGTGACAACCCTGTATAATTCATCTATGAAAGAAATATTGGATATTTTGCCCAAAATAGTTAATTTTTTTATTTTAATGCAAAAATACGAGATTACATTCTGGTTTACTTGCATCTTATCTTGAACCGGTTTCATCTTTCTACCTTGAGATGAGAATTCTCCGCAGTGGCGGTTTGCGGCCCACTAAAGGATGGGGTGGCGGCAACACTTAAGACTGTCTTACATATATGTAAACATAAATACATCAAATAGTATGTTGGGGGATGAGTGTGGACTAGAGGTTGGAGGAGCCAAGAGTTGTTAGTAAATCAAGAGTGCATGGGAAAAGGGGGAAGGGGAAGTCACATTACTAACTACAAACTTTTTCCTGGACAACTTTTATATCTCAAACTCCATTATAACGCGGCATTTTTTTTATTATTGTCCAACAAATGGTAGCACTAACCCCCTTACCCCCTGTATCCTTCAAATAATAAATCCAATGAAATAATGGCAATCAAAGATGATAATTTTTCGGTTAAGTTTCCAAATCGTTTAATCCAAAAAAAGAGGATGTCTGTGTAAATACTTAGATAGTAATAATATAAGTATAAACATAACATGGTCTAAAGAAATCTTCGTTAGCAGCACATTCAACCACCAAGCACTGTAGTATATAGGTGTGAGAAGAGAACTGGAATATATTTTGATGCTTTTATTGTAACGCATTTAATCATGTTTCTGATGTTAACGTCCTTGGAAGATCTTGAATGCATTCGTTCTATTTAAATTTTAAATATATAAAATGTTCTCCATAAAAAAATGAAAATGTCTCGTTTCCCATATAATATATTATATATATATATAGACTCTTATCGCTTATTTAAAAGAGTTGTATGAATACACACCCGGAAGTCTAAAACACATTTGAATAAACATATTGAAGATGTCGACTTTTAAAACAAAAAGCCTGCCTCGGTGGCCGCGCGGTTCCAAGGCAGCGGTCAGCAACCTACGGCTGGCTCACCGACTGATTTTATCTGGACCGTAAAGGATTTTGTAAACAAACAATATTGTGTTCATAAAAATAGACTAGAAACTAATTACTGAGAGATTTAAAGGTTTTTTTTAAATCAGTTCACAAAGCCCACTATATCAAAAATATTGCCACCCGCAGATCTAAGGAAGGTGTGACTTTCGAAATAGACAACCACCTAAGATGGGAGAGATTGAGGTTCGAATCCCGGTCGGGTTAGTTTGTTTTTCCAACATTATTTTCGACTTTCCCTCCACGCAAATACGAGTACACTTCCTCTAAATTCAATCGCTTCATCCTTAGCACAGCGTAATTAGTATACCCTTATTTTGGTTGGAAAAATAGTTTAGAAAATTCAAACTTATTTATTTGCGATAGCTTGATGTACACATATATTAAAGTCATTTTAGTAACTTTAGTAACAGCACGTCTTACTACTCGTTCAGGTTATACACTTTTTTTAATAACTACGCTAATAGTTTTACGAATTGGAAATATATTTAGAGGAAGTGTACCCTCAATCACACTCGACTAAGATTCGAATCTCGATCTCCTCGTCATTGGCAGTCTAGTCTGCCTGCGGCTACCGAAGCGAGTGACAGATACTGTTCTTCCTACCAAAAGCATGCTAGACATAACATGTACCCCTATCAGTCGCCGAGGGGGGTCAACTCACCCAAACTGAGCAGGTTATCGACGGACACAAGATACTCGGAGTCGAAAGAGTCGAACCTCTCTCCTGGTCCGGGGTCCGAACGACCGTCCTCCATTTCAACACCGGGCCACTTTACTCTCCCGAGTCCACACAATCCGTGGTCGCGACTGACGAGAAGCGTCTTCCACACACTCACACACTGCCCAACTCTGAGACAGTGACCCTGCCTCTGACTCACGCAGGGTTGCCAATCACCACACGATAAAGTATCACATTTCAATGTTTATTAAATCAACATTCTCAAAAGGCAAATAAAAGGTTCCTACTTTTGTACACAATTCGAAAGTAAACAGTTCAATTTTCAAAGAAAGAGCTTTTACTTCCAGAAGAGTTACAAGCTATACTTTCACATAATCATACAAGTCATGTGATCTGCAGCTGTCATTTTTAATAAATATAATAAGAACCTAATAACTATAATAATATCAATGTTATCAATGTTTATAAAAAAAAATTATGAAAGTAAGTGGAACCAAGTATTTCTCAAAGTCAAATTCAAGATTTTGCTACGACGATGACGGTGATCAAGGTTCGAATCTCGGTCGGGTGTACTGAAGGTGGTTTATCAAAATTATTTTTCACTCTCCCTCCACGCAAATGAGTATACATTTCCTATAAATATAGCCTTCCTCATCCCTAAAAGCGTGTGATTAGTACATAAGCGTTTAACCCGAACGGGTAGTAGGACGTGGTGCTAAAAAAGTTTATTTTCCAAAGAGTTTCAAAATATTTTTAAATCAAATAAAAACCTATGAAATACAACTAAATTCAAAACTATAGCCCCCATCGATGGTCACGTGGTCTGTGTCGAGAACATTTGAGGTGGTTCCCTTTTTAGTTCCATTGATGAAATGGATCTATGGGGGCAAATAGTAAAGTTGGCAACGCTGAGACGGCAGAGGAAACTGGGACCACCACTGTGTTTTTTATCAGCCGCACACCGCGAGAGAAGATAAGGAGGATTGGTCACGGGGTAAAGACACTCCTGAAGGTTGACTCAACAGAGAGGATGTCTCGCGCGTAACTTGCGACTGTCATTTGTTCGGATGGTCACAAGGGAGGGGGAAGAGGGGGGAATGGTGAGGTGGAGAGCAAGTTCAGATCACAATTTACGGGGCCTAATATTATTCTAAGGCGAAAGGTTCATTGTCTTGTCCAAATTTGAGTCTTCCGATATGTCCCATCTTGTGTCTTTGTTTGAGGTGCTCCATCAGTTACATTCGTGATCTTCCTGGTCCCCTTCTCCAATACCTTCTATGACTTCCTGGTCCCCTTCTCCAATACCTTCTATGACGTCACTCAAAATATTTTTCTCATATGTAACCCACCAATTTAACCTTTGTTCCTGAGATCACCTTCAGAATTGCTTCATTTTCATTTACTCTTCTTAGAACTTTTCATTTGGTCCCCAAGTCTGTCCAATTTATCCTCTCTACTCCATTCTTCAGTGGTCGAATGGTCTAAGGCGACACTCTCGCAATAAACTAGACTTCCAATGACAGGGACACCAGTGTTCAATCCCGGTCAGATTTACCAAGGATGTTTTTTTTCTGAATTGTTTTTAACTCTCCCTCTACAGTCACAAATACGGATACATTACCTCTGAATGCAACCTTCCTCATCCCTAACACACCGTAATAAAGGCGTATAACCCAAACGGGTAGTAGGACGCGGCGCTAAAAATATAAATCATATAGGCTTCCTTTATTCTCCTCCAGCACGCTTACATGAGAGAGAGAAAAGCTTATGAATGATATTTCCTCGTGGCCTCAGTCTCTATACGTTGGTGTAAGCGACAAATATTTGTGCGGTGATTATTCCTAGGTATGTGGAGGAAATACTTTGTATGAGCGCAGGACTCTTAAACACACACTTCAGCATGTTCAGCAAGTCTTGTAGCACACCACACTATCTTTGTTGGGCTATTTCTCATACGCAGCGAAATAAAAAAGAATAAAGCAACATTCCTAAAGTATTATTAATATGTTTCAAACAGATAGCTACACTCAGATTTAAATATAAAATAACGTTTTTTAAAAACATTTATAAATTTACTCTAACGATTTTCATAGTTTATACGAAAAAAGTTAATAATTAGGGGAATAAAAAGCTTCAAAATGACGAATTCGAAGTTCATAAATCCTTCGCTTGAACTTCAACACCCGTAACAATCTTCGTATCTTCCAAACATTTCGAAGGAAGAATACTTTGAGATATCTCGCTGAATATGACATATTTCCACATATCATAATTTTTTTAGAATAGATGCTATACACTATTTTAACAATGACTAGTGATTAAACGGCATCTATAACGTAAGCATAGATTAATTCAGATATATTCAGCATAAAAAAATATAGTGGGCTTAGATTTTACTCCAAACCTTTCTCTTTAACTAGAGTGGATAATTATTTAAAAAAACAAACTAAAATTAATATTATGTGACAGTTATAAGCTTCAACTCAACTCTCAATTCAACTCTCCACTGAGAAGATTCATTGAATCCCAACCAGACGTAAAATGCAACGTTTTTTTAATGCAATCAGTGAAATTGAAGATTCATTCCGAATGTCATGGGTCTTTCCTTGCACTCCTCGTTTAGTTCTCTTTACCCACTCCCAGAACAACTTATTTCCTTCAAAACCATTCTGCATCCCTTCTATTTCTTTTAATATCATCTGCTATTTACTCTCCTTTACTACAATCTTTGCATTCATCCTTCTCTCTTTGTACATGTCCCACAGTCTCTTCCGTTCTGTTTCACTCTTCATAGTAATCATTCGTGTGTATGTTTCTTTCTTTTCTCTCACAGATTCTTTCACCTGTTCATTCCATTTAATTTAAATAATTATTTTATTATAATCTAAAAAAAATACATTTTGTTGGAATCCACCCTTGTACCTTTGCTTTGAGCCCTAGGTGATCGCCTTGCTAAGAAATAAATTAGACTCCCCTTAAGCGTGCGCGCATCAGACAACCCGCGTGGCACGCCTGTACGATTGGTTGCATCAACGACCATCTCACGGCGTTTTGCCAACGTTTAGTCACGCAGTATCATGACCTCTATTCTAGAGGTAGACGAGCTTGGTAACTAAAGTAGGCGCCCGTCACGTGGTTCCCAGACTTTATGAATGGTGTGCCATTTCAACAACTTTCGTAATTTGGAGTACCACCAAGATAGTGCCAAATATTTACTTCTTCAGCACTTTTTTTTAAATGGACGTCAGGTATATATAATATAACACTAGTTTTTATTTTAGTCCAGAGAAATTAGACTATAAATTTTCATATCAACGGAAACATTCATAAAGTTTTGAAACTTGGCAGTAACTTTGTTGACGGCGTTATAAATTAAATAAAAGAAAGTTCTCTCATCTACCTAGGTAGTTTCTTCCCTTAAAATTGAAAAAACTACTCCTAAATACGTTTAAGCGCATTTACCTGCTGAGCCGTCCAATTTTAGGCAAATATGATGGTATAAAAAAGTTTGAAATAAAATTTACAACAAGAAATGTTCTATTCATGTTTTGCGTGAAATGAGTATTACTCGTGAAAATGTGGCTCTAAAACAAGGGCAAGTCGGAGCGCACTGCTAAATACGTGCCTATCACGGTTTTTACGTATGACTTACTCGGAAAATACTCATTTTACGCGAAATATTATTATTACTTAAATCGTTGAACGGTAAATTCTTCATCGAATACGCTCTTTTATGTTTATTTTTTTTAAATGTTTCACTATTCAAATTGTGGTCAACAATATACGCCTCGGCTTCAGTGTCCCTTGTGCTTGCTGGTCTTGAGTACGCCATAGCAATTCGAGCACATTCCTTGACGTACAATGCTTTATCTAAAATAATTCTCAAATAAATAGATATTGAAGATGCTAACAAAGAACACATACAGCAAATGTTCACCGATTTTAAAAGCACTTTAGCTTAGTTTGACGATGTACAAAGTGATCTTGCTGTTTAAAACCTAAAATTGAAGTTTTCTGAACACGTTGCAAGGAGATCTGAGGAAAACAGCACAATTATGGCCACAGTATTTTGAACTTGTTAATATCGCGATGCTGCATTTGATTGAAACGGAGCGAATGTGCAATTGGAAGTTGCATCTTGATTGTGATTCCAATTTTTCATGCCAGTGGGCATTTTCTATACGCAAAGTCTTGTCAATTCTACCTTCAAGATATGAATTCCTTGCAACAACAAATGCCGGTCTGAGAGTTCCAAAAATTCGCAAAAGAAGGCTTCTTCACCATTCGTCCCTCTGAGAAGCACTGGCGTGAGGTACGATCAAATATGACCATAGAACAGACTCTAATGGAAAACATGAAGTGTTGGAAGAGGCTTCACTGACAGTGTTCTAAACAAATGTTTCTTAGGATTTCCGGTAGCGTATTATGTGTGTGCCACTATTGAGAAATTATGTATATTAAATACTGAGAGCAGCCATCAGCACGTCGAGTTGCCAGATATAAGAATGGGTAAAGACAAAGAGGACCATGAAAAGCTTATGCAATGACTACAACGACATTTGCTATTAATTAATAACCCCAATCTGGTTGGTGTCACTATCTAGCGGTGTTGTCGCTACAGAATACATTAGAAAACCTGTTTAAGACTTTTAAGATGAGTCATTCAAATCGGGCAAAGCCAATTTCCTTAATGAACAAGGCAGTTAAAATCAAAGACAACGACTTTCAGATTGATTCAACCCTGCTACTTCAACGAATTATCTGCATTGTTCATTCAACCCAGGATTTGAAAACCTACTTTACTTATAATCTCACTTCAATGCCTCTTTACATGGTCGACGAAAAAGGTTTGATAAGAAAAAAAAAAATCATCTTTGTATCAAATTTTTAATACCATTTAAGAACGGCCTGTTGACTTCACTGACAGCGAATTTGTGATTGACGGATGTTAATTGGTTCACCGCTTAGCATGGCCAAAGCGAGGGGCATTTGCGAACATTTATACCGCTTACGTCAATTACGTTAGAAATGGTCAAAGAGTAACCGTTTTATTTGATGGTTATTCAGATAATGCTAATAGTACAAAGAGTATGTATCGTCAACGGCGGCAAATGCAAAGCATATCACATGAAATTATTTTAGATGAAAACACGGCTGTCGTCGAAACACAACAGAAGTTCCCGAACAATCTCGCTAACAAGGAGCGTTTAATTTCACAACTCATTGAAAAATTTGAGAGTAAAGGAATTAGTTATTGTTGCCGGGGATGATACTGGCTTGTTAATTGTACAAACTACTGTCGAAAATGTTTATCAATGTGAAACAGCTGTCATCGTAGGACAAGATATCGACCTACTAATTCTTGACATTGCTCTTTCTCCTTCCAATAAAGATATTAAATGTCTGAAACAAAAACAGGGGTACAATAACAAAATAATTTACAGTTCTCACGATATGCAATCACCGAAACTTTTGAAGAAATTTTGAAGAAACAATGCCCACGCTTTTAGAAGATGCGATATAACGTCGGTATTTATTTTATTTTTTTACAAAGGAAAGGCACAGACAATCGATTTATTCACCAGCAGACATGATTTGCAAGACATCGTGCCAATCTTTTAATAGTCGAGAAGCAAGCTAAGAGTGAATCGCAAGAGCGATTTATTATCGCTGTATACAAAGCTCCTCTTGCAGAACAAAGTTTCTATCACTACAGATTGTTAGCCTTCTACAAACTTGTTGGTGAAACAGACAATACTGTGGTTGTCTAAACTACCTCCGACTTCCACTGCTGCACGTCAGCACTGCTATCACGTGTTCTACAAAATTCAGACATGGCAAGTCAATTAATTAAATCCTACACAGTGGGATAGAAAAATGCCGGTAACATCTTATCATCTATACCTACAACTTAAGCACCAGCACTAGAATCAATTCTAGCTCAGATTTCATTCAGCTGCAAATTAGAATGTAGATTAAGATGTGGATGTGCAAAAGCTGACCTATGCTGTTCAACAATGTGATCCCACTGCTATGGTCAGGCCTGACTAAATTCTGAAAGTGCAGACACTATCGATGATGATGCTGACGTTGACATATCGTAAGTTGCTTGATTTTGAATACAATGAACTGGACTACAGTAGATTAGGCCCATAGGGGAAACCACTTTTTAAAAAACACGCCGAGAGCTCTACCTTGAGAGTGGTGTGGAAATGAGCTTGAAAGATGAAATACACAGTAATTCTAGTAGATTTTTAAAAATTTAGCAATAAATTTAAAACAAACATAAAAGGGCGTATTCAATGGAAAATTTACTCCCCAACAATTTAAGTACTAATAATATTTCGCGTAAAATGAATTTTTCTAAGTAAGTCATACGTAAAAACCGCGATAGGCACGTGGCAGTGTGCTCCGACTCGCCCTTGTCTTAGAGCCGCATTTTCACGAGTAATATTCACTGCACGCAAAACATGAATAGAACATTTCTTGTTGTAAATTTTATTTCAAACTTGTTTTACACCAGCGTATTTGCCTAAAATTGGACGGTTCAGCAGATAAATGAGCTTAGTTGTATCTGGGGGTCTTTTTTCCAATTTCAAGGGGGGAAGCTCCCACAATTGGTGAGAGAACTTTATTTTAATTCATTTCTAACGTCTTCAACAATGCTCCTGCCATATTTTCAAAACGTTAAATGAATTTTTCCGTTAGTAAAACCTAATTTACTGGACGACTACTTGCATCTCCTTGAACAAAGAAAGTATTGTGATCGTTAAAAAAAATCAAACTAGAGATTTCGAAAGTCTACGTTTTATGACATTATAAAGCTGAAAAAAATATTTTTGTGATGATATCTGTCTGTGTGTGTGTGTCTGTATCTCTGCCTAGAGTTTAAACAATTTTTATCAATCAGACTACAACTAGGTATCTAGGGTTTTAATAAGGTTCCCTAGAGGAATTTTTGGAATTATATATTTAACCCTAAATTTAAGAGTTGTTGACTGAAGGGCAAAAAGAGAAAAAATTGATTCTCTCAAAATCCATTCGAACCATTTTGATTAAAAATCGTACGTATTTAATAACAAAACTGTAAGAAATATAAACATATACTAATATAGATTAAGTTCCAAGATGTATAAAAAAGGAAGTTACTGAGGAGACAAAGTATAGAACTCATATTTAAGACAAGGAAATGGAACTGTCGAAAGACAGAACAGCTAATAATAATAAAATAGAGATAAAAACGAGGAAATGATTAAATAATCCGATCAAATGTGATGGTATCAATAAGTTTAATAAACAAGGTAGGAGAATTTTAGCAATCAAATTTAAATTAACCTATATTGATTTTTTTAAACACGAGTTTTTTCAGATATAAGCAAATTAAAGAACTTCTATTTAGCACCGCGTCTTACTGCCCATTTCAGTTATACTCTTATGTACTAATTACGCTAATAAGTTATGGATGAGGATGGTTGAATTTAAAGGAAGTGTGCCTGCATTTGAATGGAGAGTGGGGAAACCGTTTAGGGGAAAACCACTCCTGGTAAACCCGACAAGGATTGAACCACGATCTCCCCGTCATCGGCAGTCTAGTATAGTGCAATATTAGTGCCTTAGCCCATAGAGCCACCGAAGAGGGTTGAATGGAAGTGTCAACACCTGGTCTTAAGGCACTAAATTAGTCGATAAGAGATTCCTAAACTCCATAAACCAAGTGGGTTAATAACGTTCCTGGGTGGAGCTGCCTGGCAGTAGGAGAACAAACAGGGAGGAGGAAAATACAAATGACAATTCAATGCGTGTTATATTAAATGACATTCTATTAACAAAGATCCTTTCTACGCTCCTATACCGGTTACCTTTCGTTTCCCGGACATTTAGCTCTTAATGAACAACAGAAATATGTGGATTTTTGTGTACTTTTCTGAGGGAAAATGTCAACTTTTAAACTATGTTTACAAGTCTGTAACCCGCCTCGGTGCCGTAGTTGGCTAACGCGCTTGTCGTGTTGAGCTTGACTGCTGAGGACGGGGAGATCGAGGTTCGAATCTCGGTCGGGTGAACTGGGGGTGGTTATTCCTAAAAGGTTTTCCACTCTCCCTCCACGCAAATGCTAATCTATTAGCGTAATTAGTACTTAAAAGCGTATAACCCGAACGGGTAGTAAGACGCGGTGCTAAATATTATTATTATTATTATCATTACAAGTCTGTATGTGTATAGAGTCATAGAACATAGTTCAGTGTTCATTCCAGTAAACAACAAACTCGTTGACTGTTAAAGGTTTTGTCAATATTTAACCTAAGCGCAGCGTCTGATTGGTAATATCTTGGCTATATAGGCAACCCTCTTAGCAGCTTGAATTCGAAAAACAAAACTTATACCCACTACATCAAATCCATCCGTTCGTTTGAAGTAGTGTTTTTTTCCTTCTATTTCTGCCGTCACTACAGTTTGGCCAGCAAGCTGGCGTCCGCTGCCAGAAATGAACGCTCTTTACACAATCGCTATGACTCACTTTCGAGAGAGCCTAAATATACAAACACATAATATTAGACAGATTGAAAAGAGTATCGGTAAAATCACGACGAGCAAGCATTATAAATAGATGTGGGATATCAAAGTTCGAACCCCAGTCAGTTGTAATGAGGGTGTTTTTTCCTAAGTGATTTTCCACTTATTCAGGCCAATGCAGATGCATTTCCTCTAGATTCAATCTTTATAAACCTTGATGCATTAGCGTAATTAGTATATATAAGTTTAGCCCAAACGTAAAGTAATGAATATTATATATACAGTAGGATTTGGTTAGTTCTAAAATTCGGATAATTCGAACCCACCAAGATTCCCCATGAAATTATTATATAAGCCAATGATAAAGAATAACATTTAATTGGAATTTTAGAAGGAAGTATTTGAATAAATTTCGAAGCTTATCCACTGCTAATTTATTCGAATTTGTAATTATTTCAAACCTAACTTAACGATATTTAGGCATATTAAATCCACCCGTATGCCGATGTAAAGTTAGAGTTACTGTGGATTCACACGTTCGCCGAAAAACTAGCGGAGAACAGAAACGTGGTCACGTGACGCGCTCTAAGCCTATCACAAGATGTTCGCTTAATCGGCGCGAGCTGTTTTGCTGAAGATCAAGTCATCTCTACTTTGTACGCTCTGCTCGAAATGTTCGGCACAGGAGAACTAATCAAATCTCAGAATCCACCATCTCAAATTAATGCGCATGCGCATTTGTCAACGCATGCGCACTACAGCCAGAAGCTAACAGACAACTTCGTTGGTTGCTGTGAGGAGATTTGAAATAACCCGCTAATGTAAGGTGTGTGTATCGATGTATTGGTTTGTGCCACGACACAACGTTATAATTACCAAACATTCATCAGGAGAATGATATAAAATATATGTTTATCCACTAGAGAATTAAATATGTTGATAATCAAGTTGTTTTAAATTAGCGATGCAATGCATCATGGGTCAACATACAGCGTGTGAAATGTTGCGCTACTCAAGAAGATTCTGTTCTGTTTTCGGCGAACGTGTGAATTTAGTTTAACGATGTCCCTTTACACTTGAGGTCATTCAGCGTTTTACATTTATTTTACTGTAAACAAATCTCATCAGCGCACGACACAAAATGAGGTCACTGGAAAGCGGTCAAAATATAATGGCCAGAAAAAAATAATTAATGGTGTAAGACTACGTAACTAATCTTTTTCTTTACTTTATACATAAATAAAGGAAGCGTTTGCAAAAGGTGGGTCTGGATGTGCAATACGAATATACAGCAATGATTTGGTGAGGTTCCAAGTGCATCAGCTTCTAGAGTGCACATGTGCAGGTTACTAGGCCAATATTCAAACTGCTGTATACACTGCACACAAGATAAACTGAGAGTGACTGGGCCAATATTCAAACTGCTGTATACAATGCACACAAGATAAACTGAGAGTGACTGGGCCAATATACAAACTGCTGTATACAATGCACACAAGATAAACTGAGAGTGACTGGGCCAGTATACAAAACTGCTGCTTGTACTGTATACCGAGTATACAGTAGGCTACCTGTTAGCCCGAGTATAGGCTACCTGTCAGTACGAGTATAGGCTACCTGTCAATACGAGTATAGGCTACCTGTCAGTACGAATATATTATTATTATTATTAGCACCGCGTCTTACTACCCGTTCGGGTTATACGCAAGTACGAATATAGGCTACCTGTCAGCACGAATATAGGCTACCTGTCAATACGAGTATAGGCTACCAGTCAGTACGAATATAGGCTACCAGTCAGTACGAATATAGGCTACCTGTCAATACGAGTATAGGCTACCTGTCAATACGAGTATAGGCTACCTGTCAGTACGAATATAGGCTACCTGTCAATACGCGTGAAGATATGAATAAAACTATAATTAATTCCACGTGTTTTCATAAAAAAAATATTATGTTGGTTTAAAAAATGTTACTTAAGTAACTTTTTAATCACAAAAATGTATTTATCATAAGTACGTACCCTATCTATTAAAAGTTTCCACAACTCATAGCACCCGAACATAATGGCAATTCATATCAAGACTGCCAAGGAACGTAGGGGCGGAATCAAAGAGTTCCGAGGAACATAGGGGAGGTATGCGGAGGGATATAGATAGGGGTGGTATGCCGAGAGATATAGATAGGGGTGGTATGCCGAGGGATATAGATAGGAGAGATATGCCGAGAGATATAGATAGGGGTGGTATGCCGAGGGATATAGATAGGGGAGGTATGCCGAGGGATATAGATAGGGGTGGTATGCCAAGGGATATAGATAGGGGTGGTATGCCGAGAGATATAGATAGGGGAGGTATGTCGAGAGATATAGATAGGGGAGGTATGTCGAGGGATATAAATAGGGGAGGTATGCCGAGAGATATAGATAGGGGTGGTATGCCGAGGGATATAGATAGGGGTGGTATGCCGAGGGAGATAGATAGGGGTGGTATGCCGAGAGATATAGATAAGGGAGGTATGCCGAGAGATATAGATAGGGGTGGTATGCCGAGGGATATAGATAGGGGTGGTATGCAGAGGGATATAGATAGGGGTGGTATGCCGAGAGATATAGATAGGGGAGGTATGCCGAGGGATATAGATAGGGGTGGTATGCCGAGGGATATAGATAGGGGTGGTATGCCGAGAGATATAGATAGGGGAGGTATGCCGAGGGATATAGATAGGGGTGGTATGCAGAGGGATATAGATAGGAGAGATATGCCGAGAGATATAGATAGGGGTGGTATGCCGAGGGATATAGATAGGGGTGGTATGCCGAGAGATATAGATAGGGGAGGTATGTCGAGCGATATAGATAGGGGAGGTATGCCGAGTGATATAGATAGGGGTGGTATGCCGAGAGATATAGATAGGGGTGGTATGCAGAGATATATAGATAGGGGTGGTATGCCGAGAGATATAAAATAGGGGTGGTATGCCGAAGGATATAGATAGGAGAGATATGCCGAGGGATAGAGATAAGGGTGGTATGCCGAGGGATAGAGATAGGGGTGGTATGCCGAGGGATATAGGTGTGTCAAAGTATGCCGTCCTTGAGGTACAAGGTTCCAGATCCTACTCACCGAAGTGGCTGTCCCAATGTTCCTGGCTCTTGAAGCGGCTCCTAGCGGCGCTTCTAAGGGAGGAGTAGTAAGCCAATGAAGAGGAGCGCGGGGACGGAGCCCTTACCGTTGTGGAGGAGGCCATGCTCACTACACACACGCTAGCTACCACACTAATATTCTTTCTTCCTTAAAGGAGAGGGGGAAGACTTCCAAAGAAGTGAAATCGCTGACCGGATCGAAGTATGAGCTTACCGCTAACACAAGGTTCCGTTTTTCACGCAAATAAGCCGAAAAAAAAGTTGCCTAGTTTTCCAACTCTTTTAGAGAAAGATAAACCGTATACAATTTTAGTAGGTTTCCGTTAATTATTTGAAACTGAAGAAAAGATTCGGTTTTACCCAAACAATAATCGTTGCAAACTACATTACCCGAAAAAACCTTTTGTTAAAGTAATCTCGACACTGATACAGCTAAGAAATCCACGGATAGCAACAGAATAAGAATAGAGAGGTAAACCAGTAAATGGTTTATAAACTCTCAATTTATTTCACAATCCGTCAAACTGACATCACCGAACACTCCCCAAGATGTGAGCAGAGATAAGACTGCAACCACTTGTCGGCTTATCAAACACAGTACACACAGGCGTCGTCAGTTTCTAAAAGATCACCCCCCCCCCCTCCTCTTCCTCCTTCACCTACTCGCGGTCCTTGCCAAAAAAACACTGTCCGTCGAACGAAAATAACCACCCTTTTTTCCCTCTATCTCTCTCTCTTGTTCGCACAGCCAAGCCGACAAAGTAACCTCGTCCCTAAGCAAAAAACGAAACTAGACGTGAGATATCACTTATGAGTCAATAGGGTCGACTTCATTGATGAACTTTCTAAGGAGTTTAGTTTTGCGGAAGCTCAACGCGGGTTAGGGGTGGAGGGACATCATCCCCTTCTAAAGAGCAACACATCGACGATCTTGATTATAGTTGAGGTCTTCCCATAGTTTCTTCAGGTACAACAGCTGATATTTTCCACTCCTTATTTATTTAGGTTTTTGTCAGGAAATATAGAAAGTAGTGAGTTTTATAGTTTCAGCTCTTGATAGTCAACACACGCGGGACGGAGTTTAGTGACGATGGTTTGATGCTCCTTTACCCTGCGAAGCTCCCGTACACTTTCAACGGCGTTGTCTGTAGAAAACGGAACACTCTGAAACGTGAATATCGCTCAAATAACAGTTGAACTTCAATGGACTGAGCCAAATGCGCGTAGAGTACGGTCACGTTTATTACAGACGATTTTAAACAACTAGAAATTTCACAAAAACTTAACAAAATGTGTCTTATTTCAACTCTGAGAAGAAAGAGAGGAGAGAAAAAAGTAAATCAACCACAATCTACAAAATAAACTATTCGCAATGCTACTTGCGCACTTCAGCTAGATACTCGTATTTTTAAGAACAAATAATGTGAAAAAAGGTGTTCGTAAAAAAATGTAATGTCGACACTTAGGCACTATAAAAAGTGTACTAATTTCTGACAAGAAAATTGGTATTAGTTTCATAAATCGTATCGTTAGCTTTCTGTCTCCAAGACTTGTTGACTCTTGTGGAAGATGGTTCAATATCACGGAGAGACTAATCGAACCTCGATGGATCCGACGCAGCCGTCACATACGCACTCGTAGCACGATAACAGCACAAGTTGGCGACACTCACTTTATCTTCAAGTACCAATCAACTTAATTAATTAACGACAAAGAGGGGAAAAAGGGGGAAAGAAGGTCCTTGATACCGAGAACACTAGGCGATGTACTGTCCGAGGAGGCAGAAGGACAACAACGCCGAAGTCTTTAGAACCAGAGGTTTAAAAACACAAGACATCAAAAAAGGCACGACCAACACCTTGTTTATCTGGTAGGCGCGTTGCCCACGCGATCTTTCCCTCCCCTCCAGGGATCACCAACATCGATCACGCCAAGGTGTAGAGACTATGTTCCGGTTTTTCAGTGTGAGAATGGTGGCGCCTTAATTCCACGTGCGGGAGTCGGGACTTCACTGTCGCCAATTTTAAGGGGAACGATGGTATAGAACTGAAAATTTTTGCTGCCGTTTAGAATTCCCGGACTATTTATTAAGCGATTTGATATTTTGCTATATTGTTTTCTACAAAAATGTAGGCTCTGACCAGTTAAAAAGTTTAAATTGTTTTTAAAAATTGTGTGATAACTTACACAAACCCAATAAAACACTACAACATTATGTTAAAATGTTATGATATGACCCAATCAAAACATGACTTAATTTGATAGAGTAAAATTAGATTCAGATTTCTAACTTTTTGTTAAAAGTACAGAATTTAGCGTAAATCATCATTGATTTTTTAAACTTTAAACTCAAACGTTTTAACTCTTCAGAAGCCTGCCGATAATTTTCGTCCACATTTTTCTGAAAACCATATTTAAAAACTATCTATCAAATTAATAAATAACGCGGGCTTTCTAAACGTCTGTACCGCGTCTCAGGGCTCTGGATCGGTAGTGCAACATAGATCAGCATGAACCAGTTTGAAAAAAGGGTCAATGCCGCTATCTTATCGGACATCACGAATTAGAGTTACACAGATTCACATAGAAAAGGTTGTGGTACTTCGACATACGACCGGCAATACCATCTATCGAGCGTCGCTTTAAACATAATCGAGAGCGCTCCCGGTAAACTGTCATCGCCAGTGAAAAGGATATCGGCATTTATCCAGACACAAAGGCTTATTTTACAGCTTAATCTAAGGTGCGGTGATGAGGACGGTTCAGAGGAACTGTTCGCACATTAGAAAGCAGATGATGGTGGTGGGGGGTGGGGGTGGAACACAGTTACAAATCCCATTCGGAAAACTAACTCAAGCAGAGATTTGAACCTCGACCTCCCCATCGTCAGCAATCTAATCTGTTGCAAGCATGACGCCTTAGACGCGTTAACCATTATTGAGAGTTTCTAGTCAAAGTTGGAGCTATTACGATAGTCGCTGTAGAAACAAGAAAGAAATGTTGGCTGTTAATATGAACTTTGGTATTAACCAATTTTATGTTACGAACTGACATATTAAACAGAGAAATTTGCCACATCTACTTTCACGTGTTCATACATCAAGTCACGTGGTCTGCAACTGTCACTTTTGATGGATATTATCAATACCTATAAAATTACACAAACATTATAGTAAAATGGTATAAATTTTGACCGAAAGAATTTGTATTTTTCTAGAACAGGTTCTTCAAATGTCCAATCGTAATAACATCAAAGTATAGTTCAGCGTTAATGCGTTAAGCCCTAATGGCGGGGTCACAATTAACTTAACGTTCACGTAACGTAGAGAAATAAAGTGTATGATCCAGGATTCAAAAGTGGCAGTTGCAGTCTTGACGTATCAATATGTTAAAATGGTTTTAGTGAATATATTAAAATGGTTTTAGTAAATATATTAAAATGGTTTTAGTAAATATATTAAAATGGTTTTAGTAAATATATTAAAACAGTTTTAGTAACTTTTGTAACTGTTGAATACTGATCTTCCAACCAAAAACCATATATATATATATCTTCTGCATACCAAATCTGCAATCAAATGAAAAAAAATTAGTCCATTCGCCATAGGAGTGGTGGTAATGACAGCTAGCAAACGTTACAAGATCTACAGTAACTCTATGGCTTCTTTGGTGCTGACTGACAGCTCACAGCTGACGGCTTTGAAAAGTTACCAGACCAAATTATGTATTCCTACACCGAACCATATGAACTGAAAAAACATGTGTTTAGCAGCTGTCACTTCTGACAGTAAAATGTAGGTATTATACCTAAATTTTGACTGTCAGAAGTCGGCTGTGAGTCAGCACCAAAGAAGCCATGGAGCTATTGTACTCTTATGTATCCATTCGCCAAATCACATGATCCGCAAAATTGATTTGTTGTCACTTTAAGCAGTCAAAACTTTCACAACAAATAATTTGTTTTTAATTATGTTTCTCTTTTAATCGTTTTTACATATTCTGTTTGCTGACAGTTACCATCACTCCTATGGCGAATTGGCTTTAACTTTAGTGGCGTTCCTCGCAATTTGATTGGCTGGCAGGAACACGTGGGAGCCTTCACTTAACCTTCATGAGAGAAAGTTGATCGTGGTCCCTGCATTAGGTCCACGGTTTAGCTCCCTGTTCAACTTACATTTCTGTTTGTCCGCAGACCTGCACGACGCAGCCTGTTTGGACCTGTTCGAACCTTGCTCCCCGGCCAGATATAATAACACACAGGAAAACAATGCGGGCCGCGCGCGCGCGCACGTTCAACGAAAGCTTCATTAATTCCACCCGACAGATTAAAAGCATTTTTATGACGAGACATAACAATAACGACTTGGAGGTGGTCCAAACTTTGAGCAACAAGAATTAACTGTGTTGTTAATATTTTAAAGAAGAAAATCAGTAACCCCCAAGGCTACGGCCACGCTTGCGACCTGGTCGCCGCGTTTTATGACCAGTTATCATGGCACCAAGGCGTGAAGATGTGTCATTACTCATTAGCCATAGTAGTATATAGTTATATGAAGAAGAAACGTAAATATAGATAATATGGTATCCACCACATTAATATTCAGATACGTACTTATGGACAGACTTGTAAAATACCTGAGAACACACCCCTATTTAATTATTATTATTAGCACCGCGTCTTACTACCCGTTCGGGTTATACGCACTTACGCTAATGTGTAATGGTAGGGTGATTGTGAGATGAAATGGAGGACCTACAGTTTAACGTGGAATCCGAACCACGGTGGAGACCTGGCATTCCTCACATTCACAAGATGTCTTGTCAGAGGTGAAGGAAGGGTTTGGTAATCAGATAAATCCTTGCCAGGACCTGGGATTGAACCCCGGCCGCCAGCATAGAAGTCTGACACCTTACCCCTAGACCACCAGGTCACCTCCCTATTTAATTATAATGTTTACTGTGTCACGTATAAAATGATAAAATGCAATTTATCGTTATGTTCGCGGTATTAAAAATATTATTTACTAAGATTGAAAACAACCTTTGCACTCCAAGCCCTTGCCAAGCATTTCAATCTATTGTTAGTTTGTATACTGTATATTTTATGATTTTATTATTTTACGTATACTAATTAAGAAGTTATTACCTTGTTCATTTCTTTCTTAATTGTTTGATTCATCCCAACCCTCCACTGTTGCAACTGCAACCTCTATCCAGAGCTTAGATTTAACATCCCTGTTTGCGTAATCTCGATGTTTCAGATTCCACAATGGTGATCATTTATAAATAGCTCGGTATCAAACATTGCTGAGTACCCCCTCATGAGAATCAATGTAATAGACTACACTACCGCGACCTGGTCGCAAGCGTGGCCGTTGCCTAAGAAGAGTTCTAGGAAGTTTACCAAGAGCCAAGAGGCGAATACAAGTTGGTTAATAGTTATTGTCAGAGCCTAGATTGTGAGGATGACATGTCATATAAATTTAGATAGATCAGAGACAATATTCATGGGCACATAAACTCGGCATAATATCCCTGAGCCCACTTCGATGGCCGCATGGTCTGATGCGCTACTCTCGCATTAAACTAGACTGCCGATGGCGGGGCGATCGAGGTTCGAATCTCTGTCGGGTGTACTGAGGGTGAGATTTTTACAAAATGGTTTTCCACTCCCTCTCCACACAAATGCGGGTACACTTCTTCTAAATATAACCTAGCTAATTCCTAAAAGTATTCGTGTAATTAGTGCATAAACGTATAACCAGAACAAATAGTAAGACACGATGTTAAAAAGAATCCCCGATTGCATAAATGTATTTTGTTTATAGTTCACTAGGGGTTAGCCCTGTCTCCTCCCAAACAAGGTCAACCCACCTGTTGATGAGGCAGCCCACGCCCCCTCTCAAGGACTAGGGTGGACCGGTATCGGGCTGCCCACGTACCGAGGAGGGGCCCGCGCGAGGCATGGCCCCACAGTGCGAAGCTGGAACGAAGGCGAGCTAGTGTTGAGGAAATCCAGCCAATCCTTTATCCCGGGGACTAGGGAGCTATGCGATGGACCCGGGGACTAGGGAGCTATGTGATGGACCCGGGGACTAGGGAGCTATGCGATGGACCCGGGGACTAGGGAGCTATGCGATGGACCCGGGGACTAGGGAGCTATGCGATGGACCCGGGGACTAGGGAGCTATGCGATGGACCCGGGGACTAGGGAGCTATGCGATGGACCCGGGGACTAGGGAGCTATGCGATGGACCCGGGGACTAGGGAGCTATGCGATGGACCCGGGGACTAGGGAGCTATGCGATGGACCCGGGGACTAGGGAGCTATGCGATGGACCCGGGGACTAGGGAGCTATGCGATGGACCCGGGGACTAGGGAGCTATGCGATGGACCCGGGGACTAGGGAGCTATGCGATGGACCCGGGGACTAGGGAGCTATGCGATGGACCCGGGGACTAGGGAGCTATGCGATGGACCCGGGGACTAGGGAGCTATGCGATGGACCCGGGGACTAGGGAGCTATGCGATGGACCCGGGGACTAGGGAGCTATGCGATGGACCCGGGGACTAGGGAGCTATGCGATGGACCCGGGGACTAGGGAGCTATGCGATGGACCCGGGGACTAGGGAGCTATGCGATGGACCCGGGGACTAGGGAGCTATGCGATGGACCCGGGGACTAGGGAGCTATGCGATGGACCCGGGGACTAGGGAGCTATGCGATGGACCCGGGGACTAGGGAGCTATGCGATGGACCCGGGGACTAGGGAGCTATGCGATGGACCCGGGGACTAGGGAGCTATGCGATGGACCCGGGGACTAGGGAGCTATGCGATGGACCCGGGGACTAGGGAGCTATGCGATGGACCCGGGGACTAGGGAGCTATGCGATGGACCCGGGGACTAGGGAGCTATGCGATGGACCCGGGGACTAGGGAGCTATGCGATGGACCCGGGGACTAGGGAGCTATGCGATGGACCCGGGGACTAGGGAGCTATGCGATGGACCCGGGGACTAGGGAGCTATGCGATGGACCCGGGGACTAGGGAGCTATGCGATGGACCCGGGGACTAGGGAGCTATGCGATGGACCCGGGGACTAGGGAGCTATGCGATGGACCCGGGGACTAGGGAGCTATGCGATGGACCCGGGGACTAGGGAGCTATGCGATGGACCCGGGGACTAGGGAGCTATGCGATGGACCCGGGGACTAGGGAGCTATGCGATGGACCCGGGGACTAGGGAGCTATGCGATGGACCCGGGGACTAGGGAGCTATGCGATGGACCCGGGGACTAGGGAACAATGTGATGGAGCCAGAAGAGTTCCTACAGATGTCGTGATATTGACATTATTTTACCTTTTTGAAAGAACAAAAACTATTATGTTTATTTGCTTCGCGTTTGTGGCAACAAGAGAGATTATAGTGAATGAAATAATATAAAAAAATATTATATTCACACTTGTATTTTGTAATTATTGGCCACCAAAATAAATATATTTGTTTTATAACTTAAAGAAAAATCCATATAAAATATTAGTTTCACAATAAAACTTATTTTATGGTGTCATTAATGGCCTTCGTTTAGTATAGTTCACCATCTTAATTTATGAATAGAACGCAGCCTTTTAGAAGCTCTCGTCTGTAAAGCACCTTTAAGTGCACCACAGGCACCACTTCCTTTTAAAAAAACATCCGAAAGGTTATTTTTATAAATCCGTGTTTCAATAATGTAACAACCGGCCCCGTGGTGTAGTGATCAGTGCACCTGGCTACAAGACTAGGGATCCCGGATTCGACTACCGGCTGCCAACGGTCACCATGGTTTGGTTAATTAGGTTTTAGTTAGGTTTCAGCCTCCCACTGGATCACACCCTCATAACAACCATCATCAAATCATCTCAATGCGGGTATGACGTGTATACAACCACCACAATAAGGTGTACCCTGGGCAACGTTTTGTTCCCCCAGAGCGACTCAACTAGATATCATGTCCTTGATCAATAATCCCATACACTTTTTTAAAAAAACACTCATCTCATCGGAACATGAAAAAAAGGCCAGGAAAGAATGTACAATTAGTAAATTCAGGCATCTCCTAGAAACGGTATGTTTCTACTGGCTAATCTTCCTAAGCCTCGGTAGTATTCGAGCCATAATAATAGCAAGGATGGCTCGAAGGGTTCCCAGGCAGGTCACAGGCCGATTTTTGGCGGGTCACGGAAAGTTTAGGAAATTTGAAAATGTACTGATTTAAAAACAAATTGTTTTAAAAAATCGGAAAGAGAAAAACAAAACAAAATTTTAAAAAGAAAAAAAATATAAGAAGTATTACGGAAACATTTATGCAAAAAACTGTAGTAAAGAAACAAAAATTAATATACTCCCCAAGGCCATTAAAGTTAAGTGGGCCACGAGAATTTGTTGTCTTAAAAATTTGGGTCACGATTCTAAAAAACTTGGAAAGCACCAGTCTAAGGCAAAGGGTATCAAATTGTGGTCCGCAGACAGGAGCATCGGGAATATATATATAAAATGACGAGGAAAAGATAAGATTGTCAGGATAAGTCAACAATATTTTAAACAAGTAATATCACACTCCCAGGTTCGATCACTGGAGCTTCAAAGATGTATCTGTGAAGCAGTGAGTCTATAACGGGGTCAAACTCACCCTCATGAGGAAAAAAGAGGAGTTACTTGAATACAGAAGTAGCAGCTCCAGTCTAGTAAACCGAAGGTTCGTTGTGTTGACCACATGACACCCTCTATCCACAGATGTTGGCACTAGCCTTACTAACGGCGGCGGCCGCTCGGTCAGTAGAGCATGTGAGGATGTAATGTAACGGTCCTCTTCGTATTTTTAAATGCAAGAAATCCCAATGCAGTTAACGAACATGTAATGTTCTCTTAAGAATATTTTTTAGAACCGCGTCTTACTACCCGTTCGGGGTTATACGCGTATGCATTAATTACGTTAGTGGTTTTAGGGATTATAAAGGCTATATTTAGAAGTGTACCCGCATTTTCACGGAGGGTGAGTGGAAAACCATTATAGGAAAAAACCTCCTCAGTACACTCAACCGAGATTCTAACCTCGATCTCCCTGTAATCGCAAGTCTAGTCTACTACAAGAGTGGCACGTCAGACCTTTTGGCCAACGAAACACGTCACTAATGAGTTGTTCAGGGGTTAACGTACACGTTGTGTTAACATTAAATAAAGGTTGTCACGTGTTCTAGCCAGCCAATCATGTTGCATTGTTACGTTAAGTTAAGCGAATCCTGACCACACACTACTAACATTGAATGAACATTAAGATGCGGTTGAATAGCTACTAATACACAGTAAAAATGACTGATTTGCGTCCGAGATTCTAGATGAACCAATTTATTTTTTATTTATTTTATTATGACTGTATGGACACTTTTCTAAATTGATATTGAATTATATAATTAATTAACTAAAAAACTATTTTTTTTTAAATGGTTGGATTAAAAATATACCATCTTAAGTTTTGTGTTTAATTTACAAATATAATATTATTAATCACTAAAACCTATTCCCTGGGCTAAAACACGGTCATTAGTTACATAAATGTAGGTTTATTACAAGATAGGGGTGGAAACCCCCAGCAAACCTACTCGAGCCAAGAGAGAGGTGAAGTTTCTCAGTAGAAACCGAGACTCGGTCGGCAGTAATCCTATGGTTCGCTTGACAGGACAACACTAATGGCCTTGAAACTTTTCCAGAGGAACAATTAAAATATCTCAGATGTATTTTTTTCTGAGTCTTAAAAAAATCTTTGCAAGCTAGAAAGTGAACCTACATCAATATTATTTCATAAAATATATCATTTAAATTTTTTTTTTCAATGGGGATTTTTAACGTGCAATTTATGAAAACAAGGATTATATCCACACATGACTTACAAACTAGCTTTTAGCTATGACATACATAACAGTTTACTAAAGTTAAATTAACGACTCTATCTGGTATCGAAACCTGGACCCTTATCTTAGTAAGCACAAGTGCTATCGACATAGATAAAGTATCGGTTAAAATATAAAGAAAAATGTATTACGTTTAATATGATAAACCACTATAAATAAATGTTAAAAAAAATAATATAACGATAAAAGCATAGCTGTGGTAAAATAATATCCAATACCAAAATTGGATTAAATTGGAATGTTGCGTAAGTTGACGCCCTTATGATGACTCTCGACACACAAAGTATTAAACTATTTACATTTATTTTGTATTGAAGTTTGAATATTTTTCTAAAAAAAAACCATTAATTTTATGCTTCTATAGTAATTCACTTTTTGAAGTCAGCGTAGCCTTTCGAATTATTCGGAAACTATATGCTATTCGTCAAGTAGACCAGGGTTGGACCGGGCCTCCAAAAGGGCGCGAAACTTTTATTTTTATAGGACATAAAATATTGAAGAGTCCAAAAATGTTTACCTATTTACTGTAAAATAACTATACGAGTGCTGGTATAATTCAATAATATTAATTGATAATAAAAATATTGGTAGTTCCAGCAAGGACTTTCCAAATATTTTTTTGTTTGTTTTCCCCATGTGTATCAAAGCATTGTTTAATATTGTGAATTGCATAGGTTATGTTCAGTAAATATAGTATAAATTCATAGACTAGGTGAATTTTATTTCACAAAAGTGAAAAAACATTAAGCATTTAAGGAACAAATTGTATTATTCATTCACGAGCTAAGTTTACCTAGATGACAGCTCGAAATGTTACTAGAAGTAATCCCTAATATATCACTACGCCAACAGCTGACATTTATCACTTTGGATGACTCTAATGAAAACAGTTGGTAATATATTAATGTGATGGTTAACCACAGTAATTTAGGCCAATATTATTTATATATTTATTTGAGGTCGGACACAAAGTTTATTTATAATTTTATTCCCCTTAAAATAAATATTAACACCACTTTCACAAAAACTTCTAACGAACATTTCTTAAAGATGGCGACTGACGAATTTAAACCATATGATTGAACATAACGGTAAACAAGTTTTTTACAATGATTCAGACACGCAGTTGATGAAAATATTTTATTCAGTTAAATATTTCAAAATACGATAAAATAATCATAAAATCATTTATTGTATGTAAAAAAAATGACAACAATCTTCTCTTTTCCAAGTAAATACGATGCCTGTATTAAAAGGTATGTGTGTACTATCTTACACAAAATCAGTAAAGTTTCAATACGAAAGATAAGTACTTTTAATTAGGTTTAAAATATTGTTTCGGGTTGGATAAAATGAAATTATTTTTAAAAAAATGAAATAGTATGATAAAACTTTAGTTTACGTTATTTTAAATGTAATGTATAACAGATAATTAAACATATTTACATTTATAACAAAACTGTGATCTTTCACAAGTGTTGGCAACTCAAAACCTAAACATATGATTTTCGAACTGTTATCCAGGTAAAAACCTATCGTGAATGGAATATACAAGATATATGCTGTATCCTTGGCAAAGATTCTCGGACTGTTTGGATACAGCCTGTCTCAACAACATCCGTCCTGAGAAAACTGGGTCCATCTCGGAAAAAAGGAAGTGTAAACATCACAAACCAAATTACCTAAACTAAACCTGACTTGTATCAGCGCTGAATAAAAGTATCTTCAAAGCAACACATTGCAATATAAATTTTCACTTTCACGCCAAGGCCAAGCTTTTAAAAATTTTAAAATTATTAAATACTGAACGTAAAACAACTCCCTCCCCCTCCCTGGAATAAGTTTTGATCACAACGTTCTTTCTCTCACCCTTTTTGATTTCTAATTTCTCTAATTAACTTACCGTAACTAGTAACATCAAATGGACATTACACGTATTATTATGTTAAGAATGGGATCTATTTAGCCTCCTTTCATTAATATAATTATTATCTTCATATCATCCAACGAAAATATTGTTTACTTGTATGGACAAAAAAAAAGTATGGTAGTCGAAAGTTTAGAAAAAGATGATGTTTGGAAAATTGATATGGAATCAAAATTAACTAGATTTTATTAAAATTGCATATTTCCAGAGCCAATAGATCCTAAGCACACTAGTGCAATGAAAATAAGAAATCCAGAATATATTTTGAATGCACAAAATACTAAAACAAAGTAGCCAAAGATTTTGGAAACAAAGTAATTATATAGATTTCTATTCTTTATTTTAGAAACTGTCACTAAAATACCATTATTGATTAAAAATGTATTATTTTGTAATATATTGAAAAAATGTTTGATTGTAACGGCTGCTAGATATTTATATAGAGTACTATGTTCGCGCAGTAAAAATCATAACTCTAAAATGTTCATAATAGAATTTGGCTGTTTTATTCATGTTCCTCATCTTGTTAGAACTAATTGCAGAGGCAACGGCACATCAAACAAGAGTTACTAAGTTCTGACGCGATGTGGGACTTTCACAAATAGGCCCTTTTTTTGTCACAGAAATTAATGTATTCATTTGGAAGAACTAGACTCTAATGTATTGCACAACAAGATGTAGTCCATGAGCCAAACTCTAAGATGGACCCTATCAGGATATAACAACTTCATAGCACTTGCGATTTTCATTATTTACGCCGTGGCATCTGAATATAGCACCAGGACCTTTTCTACGTGAGCTCACCTAGGTCACACACTTTCAATTCATCATCCACGAATCTTACAACATGATACGTACGTTCCAGCACTTCTCAGTAAATTAAATATGGTTTGAGAATATCCTTAGGATATATCTTACCTACCACAAGGTTCACAACAAAATTACCCTAAGCAACCATGATTTCATCCACAGCGACACATATGAAGGCATCTCCCATGTAGGTTATTATCCTTTCCATTGTTTCTTTATAATATATATGCAAATAATTCTTTCTGGGTATTGATTGACCATGAATTTGTTGCTTTCATTACTGTTACAAGAAGGATGCAAATTCGGGCCCTTGGAATATAAAGCATGGGATGTTCGCAGCGATCATTGCACTACACAAGTCCTTACAGAATTAGTTTCTTTAACTGGAAGGAAGGCACCTACATCTTTGTTTTAAAAAAAGTTTTCTTCGAACAACTCAGATTTTTTTACGTACAAAGTGTGCGCCGCACATGTTGCTCCGATTATGATTTTAATGGAACGTCCCATATTTTTGTTGCAAGCTTGACACATTATAACTTTACTGTCGGTTTTGTAGGAGTCATTGATCCCAGCCCATTATTTGGATTTTGTATTCAGCAAGACTCACCTGGTGTCATGGTGAACAAATCAAAATATCTTATGGAAACTTATTGTTGACTTTCACTTTCAACCCCTCATATGAAAACTAAAATCACTTTGAGATATTACAAGATAAGAATGAAAGTCATTGGACTAGTGTGTTGGAAGGGAGGGAGATTCCAGACAAAAATTACTTATCTGTTTGCTAAATTCTTTAAAAAATTCATCAAAAGGTTCATTGTGAGGAGAGAAACCCTGTACTTAGTGGCAAAACAATTGACTACCTGAGTTAGATTTTACCCTTTTCAATAGTTAATTTGAATATTCCTTTAAGCCGATTTACGCAAGCCAAACCGAATCAAACAATGTTTAAAAACTCAACTAATTTGCAATAATTGTTACTAAAAAATATATAAAATAATCACAAAGTAAGTAGCTTTATGTAAACTAACTTGAAATATATAAACATGTCAACATATGTAAAAATATATTAAATGAAAATCAAATAATATTTTATTTTCATTTTATATATTAACCCTTATAATGTGGGCTTGCTGGAAAAACTCTTTTAATCATTTTTTTCATGTTTTTAGATTTTGGTATCATTATAAAGGTAAATAATTGCTCTTCATTTTGTAACAACTCACCAAGTTATTTGTTGTCATTTGAAATAACAATGAAATATTCTGTTATTCTCACCAAGTCAACAGAAACATTTTATTGTCAAGAAAATCTCAATAAGTCATGTCAACTGACTTAGTGAGTTTTCCTTAGCATTGTTTTAGTCGATAATTTAAAAATTGATAAAAAAAATCTTACTAACTACACAGTTGGTTAGTTAAATCTATCCTGTAAACACTTGCTCATTCAACATTATCAATAACAACAATAGTTAGGAAATAATATTTTCTTACTTCTTAGGCTATTTTGTTTTATTCCTCACATGTATTATTTAACCATCTATGACTCGGCTTCCCCTAATAATTCATACTGTTATGAATGGACAGAACTAGACGGAAAAAGAGGAAGCTCAGAAATAGGTTCATGCTTGCTACAGTGGATGAATCAAATTCCCTCTAATGTGAAAGAACTGTTCTCTGATACATGTGGCGGTCAAAATTTATATTTATATATATATAATATAATATATTTATATATATAATATAATTATATATATAATGCCTTTATGCTATAGATTGTACAGAACACACATATTGACATAATTGAGCATAAATGTATGCATGGTGGCCACTCATACATAGAGGTGGGCTCAGTTAATAGTGCAATATAAAACGCCAAAAGTATGTTCCAATATATTCACCTCTTGATTGTCTGACCATTTTTATAACAGTGAGATCAATGAGTAACAGAAACAAAAAGATTGGACCTTATCAAGTTGAATCACTATAGAATTAATCGCCCCGCGTTGGGCGTCGATTGAAACACTTCGGATTCTTTCCATATAAAATAATGCTGTAATGATATTTAGGTTGTCTATAGCTCCGTGGTCGAGCGCCTATCATCACTGTACGGAATAGATACCATTTAACCAGCTGTTAATTGCTCCGTGAGTCGAGCACTAATTAAATCGGTATATTTAATTATATTAAAGAAATAACTTTTTATGGCTGTTTATTCACACACGGTTTATTTAAATGACACCTGTTAATTGCTTGTACCTATTCCAACTAAATGTTTTATATCACTGCACACTTGTGATATTAACGTAAATTATTGTATTCTGTGTTAGTCCCTGACTGCGTTGCTTGTGTGTGTGGGGATGCCTGTATTTGTGCTATAACTTGTGCGACTTGTGCGTGGGTGCCCTTAAACATACGCACAAGCAGTTTATATATGACATACCCCTTGCTTTCCTTGCCAACAATGTAAAAACTAACTAATAGAAAGATTCCTGGCGACAGGTGTTGTGAAGGCAAGCTTCTTATTGGTATAAGGAATTGGCGTCTTTGCCAAATACTGCGGAGTTGTTCCTTTAACAGGAAAAATGGTATAAAAAATATATTTTAAAGGTGTAATCCTTTTCCCATTATTTCTGAAATGCGCGTGTTTCTTCATGGATGAATCATAAAAGGATACTCTACATATGTTACTTTAAATAAAAATTACCTTCATCCATGACCTTTTACATATTTTAGAGTAATCCAAACCAATATAATTACAAAGTCAAGGAACTGAAATTCACCGGGTTTTTTAATCTAAAGGACCTGGCATCAAAGAATGTTAGGAATACAACTGTTGATAATGCTGGTAATAAAGTTTGTTGGTTAAAGGTAAAAGTCTTTCGTTTCTCAAAAGAATGCCCAAATATAATAAAATACAGGTATGATTACTTTGGACAATATCAAGAAATTGATGTAAGGAAACGTGGCAGAAATCAACTATATACTGAATGCACTGTGCAAAATCTTTATAAAAACAACTTCATATAAACAAGGAGAAGAAACAATACCTATTCTCTGTGCCGAAAGAAAGTTATTCCAGAAATATACCATGCTTGGTATAGTTCCATCCCAGATTGCAAAATAAATGAGAGGGTCCCAGAACCAGGGACTCTAGATTCTGAAAATGAAGAAGATGCTTGGATAAGTCTGTTTAGCCTTTAAACATGCATTTTGAAACCTCACTATATTGTTTATGGATTTTCAATGTAATTTTTTAAATCGATTCAAGTTTTAATTATAAGTCAGATTAATTTTCTTTCCTATTTTGACATTTAAAATAGTAGGCATTTATGTCATACACCATGACAGAGTGTTTATTAAAGTGATTAATTAATACAGTATTATTTATTTTCTAATTGAATGACTGTCAAAATGCCTTTTTATTTTTGAAATTTATCAAACAGATTTTATGTAATGAACATGAGAAAAATTGTGTTTCTTTTGTTGGTTTCCTAATTGTACTCCAATTTTAATGCCATTTAATTGACATTTGATTAAATAAACATTAAAGTGTATTTTTAAGTGGATATAATTTGTTTAAATCAGTAATAAGTCTTGAGTTATGATTCAAGACTTTTAAAAACAAATGCATTTGAATGATTATTAAAATAAATAGTTTAACCAGTAGTTATTATGATTCTAAAATAATGACCGTCACTCAATCAACCTTCTATAACACATATTTTTAATCTGGAAAATCTCAACAAGTCATAATCAGATCACTAAGTCAACCTTTAATAGTATATTTCTTATCAGTGAAAACTCACTAAGTCAAGTGAAAGTAAGTAATTAATTAAATTTAATCAATACAATAGATTAAGAAAAAAATTGTTGACACTTGATCTTTTAAAGTATGTTCTTAATATTAAGAAAAAAAATAGTTTAAATTGGATTTATGATTTTCGGGAAAGAAGTGTGTCATAAACTAAAAATTGCATTTCTCACAAATTAAGAATTTTGACCAAATGAGTTTCTCCAGCAAGCCCACGATATAGTTATTCGTTGAGATTTCTATTTTCTGAACATCTAAATGGCGAGGAATAGAATATGTATTTACATAGAAATCCCATCTCTAGTAATGACGTCCAGAATTTTGCAGCTTTACACTTTTTCTATAGTAAAACTATTAAAAATCTATTTTATTGTAATGCCTACTAGATATTTCTATATAATTGTAGTATGTTCCTGTGACCTAGTGCAATAAGAAACAAACGCGTTATTCAACTGCAACTAGAGCGTGCCTCTCCAAAATGTGTTCAACAGCAACCCTTTCTAGTAAAAGATATGATAAAATGTGTATTTTTTACAAAATGGGGAAAGACTTAATGTAATCCTTTTCCCATTATTTCTGAAATGCGCGTGTTTCTTCATGGATGAATCATAAAAGGATACTCTACATATGTTACTTTAAATAAAAATTACCTTCATCCATGACCTTTTACATATTTTAGAGTAATCCAAACCAATATAATTACAAAGTCAAGGAACTGAAATTCACCGGGTTTTTTAATCTAAAGGACCTGGCATCAAAGAATGTTAGGAATACAACTGTTGATAATGCTGGTAATAAAGTTTGTTGGTTAAAGGTAAAAGTCTTTCGTTTCTCAAAAGAATGCCCAAATATAATAAAATACAGGTATGATTACTTTGGACAATATCAAGAAATTGATGTAAGGAAACGTGGCAGAAATCAACTATATACTGAATGCACTGTGCAAAATCTTTATAAAAACAACTTCATATAAACAAGGAGAAGAAACAATACCTATTCTCTGTGCCGAAAGAAAGTTATTCCAGAAATATACCATGCTTGGTATAGTTCCATCCCAGATTGCAAAATAAATGAGAGGGTCCCAGAACCAGGGACTCTAGATTCTGAAAATGAAGAAGATGCTTGGATAAGTCTGTTTAGCCTTTAAACATGCATTTTGAAACCTCACTATATTGTTTATGGATTTTCAATGTAATTTTTTAAATCGATTCAAGTTTTAATTATAAGTCAGATTAATTTTCTTTCCTATTTTGACATTTAAAATAGTAGGCATTTATGTCATACACCATGACAGAGTGTTTATTAAAGTGATTAATTAATACAGTATTATTTATTTTCTAATTGAATGACTGTCAAAATGCCTTTTTATTTTTGAAATTTATCAAACAGATTTTATGTAATGAACATGAGAAAAATTGTGTTTCTTTTGTTGGTTTCCTAATTGTACTCCAATTTTAATGCCATTTAATTGACATTTGATTAAATAAACATTAAAGTGTATTTTTAAGTGGATATAATTTGTTTAAATCAGTAATAAGTCTTGAGTTATGATTCAAGACTTTTAAAAACAAATGCATTTGAATGATTATTAAAATAAATAGTTTAACCAGTAGTTATTATGATTCTAAAATAATGACCGTCACTCAATCAACCTTCTATAACACATATTTTTAATCTGGAAAATCTCAACAAGTCATAATCAGATCACTAAGTCAACCTTTAATAGTATATTTCTTATCAGTGAAAACTCACTAAGTCAAGTGAAAGTAAGTAATTAATTAAATTTAATCAATACAATAGATTAAGAAAAAAATTGTTGACACTTGATCTTTTAAAGTATGTTCTTAATATTAAGAAAAAAAATAGTTTAAATTGGATTTATGATTTTCGGGAAAGAAGTGTGTCATAAACTAAAAATTGCATTTCTCACAAATTAAGAATTTTGACCAAATGAGTTTCTCCAGCAAGCCCACGATATAGTTATTCGTTGAGATTTCTATTTTCTGAACATCTAAATGGCGAGGAATAGAATATGTATTTACATAGAAATCCCATCTCTAGTAATGACGTCCAGAATTTTGCAGCTTTACACTTTTTCTATAGTAAAACTATTAAAAATCTATTTTATTGTAATGCCTACTAGATATTTCTATATAATTGTAGTATGTTCCTGTGACCTAGTGCAATAAGAAACAAACGCGTTATTCAACTGCAACTAGAGCGTGCCTCTCCAAAATGTGTTCAACAGCAACCCTTTCTAGTAAAAGATATGATAAAATGTGTATTTTTTACAAAATGGGGAAAGACTTATCCCCAGTCCAGAGCTACAATAAAAACTTTTAAATCAGTCCGAAAAGTGTATAATGTAAAAAAAAACTTCTTCCATTGGTAGTTCAGGGGGTGGAGGGTAGCTACCCCCTAAAAAACTTCTTCCCAACCAAATACCCTCCCACATTAAAAAATTACATCATACCAACGTGCTTGGCTCACACCGTTTTGAGAGTAGCTCCTGAATATACCATGTACTTTTATCAAATGATGAATATATGAATAGAGACTATACCTTTATTTTTACGCACTTATCTAAACTCTAGAATCGTTGGTTCCCGAACTTGTTGAATGGCGTACCACCCAAACCATTTCCGTATTTTGGAGTGCCACCAAGATCGTGGTGCATATTTAATATTTAGGTAAATTGTAATGGCGCCCACGAATATAATGACACAACACTATTTATAGATTAACAGTTTTTATTTATCATTATTTAACATTTCTACTCAATCAATACGTATAATAGGGCACAGGTATCAAATAAATATAAAACAAACTTATCTTTACCCCTACAACAACTGTTTGAATCTCTTTTCCTTTTGGTTTGACTGGGTCGTAATATATTTATGGTATTTGATGAGACATTATCTTTTTACAACTTTAATTTGCTTGTTTTGTTTGGCTTCTCACGGCGTACTAGCTGGAATAAGTGTACGTACCACGGTTTTGGAACCACTGCTCTAGATAATTGAGCCGAATATTTAGCGCGTCTTCTTACTAAGCTAATTGTTTAAGTCCCGTTGGGAGACTAATATTTATCATATTTTGATTAATTTACAGCCTCGAGGTAGAACGTGCATGAATAACTTTCCAATTGATTTTAAAAATCTAGAGAATCATTATATTATATAATTAGTCACAATTTTTTCCAAACAACATAGCAATAGGCATAAAATAATTATGTTTTCATTAAACTCAGATTTAAAACTCTTTCAGTTTACTGGGAAAATAAGGCAGTTTCCTAAGTAGGGTGTGTTAGAAACTAGCAATCCCATACGGCGTTAACCATGATTCTTCAAAAATTTGTTAAAATTAAGCTAACTAAGAAGCCAATTATAAAATTAAAAATCCGGCTTCGGTGTGCATTCGGACCCCCTTCCATCCACCCCATGTTAAAAATTTCAGATCTCTGTGTGCCCTAGATTTGGCTGGGCATCGCACACAAACACACACAGGCAAACACTTCATTTTATTATTATTATTATTATTATTATTATTATTATTATATAGGAACAAAGCTCATTCAATGTAGCCTCTATTCAAACACTTTGTGAGCCTAAAACTTCAGGTATTGTTTGTATTTCAGAATACAGAAAACCAATCGACCATAAGAGTGACACACTCCAGGGTGGGGAAAGTAACAGAGTGGTGGGGGTATATCCTCTCCTCAAGCACGTACTCAGTTCGAGAAGGAAGATAAGACTAAAAAAGGAATTAGGTTCTATTCTGCCTCACCTTAAAGGAATATTCCTTTAAGTGAACGTTAAGTTTACCGTGATACTGGCATTAGTCTGGCAGGAGGCAATCTTACCTTACACGATTCCACTATGTCTTAACTTATAAGATAGGATCATAGTATATTGTCAAGGTTATACACCTAGCTACCTTTCAGGTAAATGGGTTGTACATTAATATAATTACCGGATTCGGTTAGGGGATAAAGGTAGATAAATTATGATAGTCATTTCTTGTCATAACGAATCTTGTATTCCGGTTTTATCAATTAAAATTACTTCATAATCAAAATATATATATATTATTAATAGTAGGCCTACTGTAATGACTGCCCATGTTTAAAATAGCAATAACGTAGACCTTACTTAAAACAAAGCTAATTTGTTATTGTCATCAAAATAAAGACTTTGCTATTTACATGATAAAAGTAGTGTTGTTGGTAAAACTATAAATATGAAAGTGAAAGAAAGAAATTTTGTATTACTAAAGTATTCCATTCACATTTGTACCGATATATAATATTGTTAAGGGCAGGCAGTTTAGCAACCGGGAATAAACCCAACAATGAGCCTGGCCTCAATGACAACTAGAAGAAGGTCATAATAATCATGGACATAGAGACGGCCGAGGGCTACTGCGCTGCGCACTGCCTCCCAGATAACAATTAGATTATCACATTTTATATTAACATCAGCTTGCTTTGTTTTGTATTTAATATAAATAGAAGCTATTTTTATTAATACATACGAGTATTATATTATACTCTCTACATTCACAAACAAAGGACATTTAACATTAATAATATGACGTGCAAATATTTACTTATCGTCGCGTCGTAAAGATATGTTTTAATTCCTACCGCGAGCTAACAGACCCCTCGCTACATTTCTTGTTGGTGAAAGATTATTGTCTCTCAACCACACGAACGATAGTGTTGGACTTGTATCACTCTCGACTTGACCCCTAGCCTTATCGCACGTGACGTCACGGTCTTGGACACGTGCCTAATAAGGAGAGCCTGATCCTGAGATGTTTGCACCAGAGAGAAGGTGCAGCGGTGGACGCCACACACGGGTGACGTCATATCACACACGCGAGCCACTGGGCATTTATCACCTTGAATAGAATCACTATTATTATTATTATTATTATTAGCACCACGTCTTAATAACTGTTCGGGTTATATGTATATGCACTTACGCTAATGTGTAATGGTAGGGTGATTGTGAGATGAAATGGAGGACCTACAGTTTAACGTGGGATCCGAACCACGGTGGAGGCCTGGCATTCCCCACATTCACAAGTTGTGATTAATACACGTCTTGTCAGAGGTGAAGGAAGGGTTTGGCAATCAGATAAATCTGTGCCGAGACCAAGGATTGAACTCCGGACTCCAGCACAAAAGTCCGACACCTTACCCCTAGACTAGCAGGTTACAAATTATAATCACTTTTAAATTCACTCTCACAATAGACGGGACTGCCGAAGACGGGGAGATCGGGGTCCGAAACCGATCGGCTGTATTAAGGGTGGCTTTCACTAAGTGGTTTTACGCTCTTCCTCCAAGCAAATGCGGGTCGATTTCTTCTAAACTCAACCTTATTAATCCCTAAAACCATAAGCGTGATTAGTATATAAGCATATAGTCCGAAAGGGTAGTAATACGGAGTGCTAAAGAAAATTCCAAATCCATGACTTGTTTTTAACATTGATCTGATGATCCTGAAAATGTATTTTTAGACAGGTTTAAGATAAATATGCCAAAATTGACAAACTTTCATAACTATGTAACTCATGTAGCCTGTCCCATCCCATTCCAAATAATATTTTATTATAATTATTATTGTGTGTTCTGTCTTTCGACAGGTACGTCGCCTTGTCCAAAGTGAGTCCCTCCAACATGTCCTATAGGCAGCTTTCCTTTTTACACTCGAAACCTCATCTTTCCTTGTTTGAGGTAATCAATCATTTGCATTCGAGGTATTACTGGCCCCCTTCTCCCTTCCACCTCTCCTTCTATGACGTCACTCAATAACACATTTCTTCTCATCTTGTGACAGTGAAAGCGTAATTTGTATCGAATGAGGGGTAAAAGGGAGTGAGGGGAAAAGCGCTACTGAAAATACTGTACATCCATCGTTGGTATTATGGATGTGTATCTACCGCGATGTTTGATCAAGTGGACAGGTTTAAGTGGACGAATCACGGCTCTACACAGTCCCAAGTTCTCAACTTAGTAAAGCTGAACTATAAACAATCGTTAATGCCAGCAAAACAGGTCCACGTGTGTATACTCATGGCAAATAAAAAATAGATCGCGCCCATATTCGAAATTTCTTCAGCGTCTTACGAGTTACAACCCCCTGGACCTATCCACATCTTTCCCTCATGGTGATAAGGATAAGGAATATGGGATTTAGGATTAAATGTGCCCGCATTTGTGTAGAGGAAGAGAGCTGAACTATATGGAAAGGGGGGGAGGGATAGTTCAGTACACCTGGCCGAGATTCTAATCCCAACCTTTCCCACCAAACTAGGGAAGATGATGACCGCCGCCTTGGTCCAAGCGCTCACCAGCGTTTGTGCAAATGCTGAGCCATGACCGCTTTGATGGGGAGATCAAGGTTCGAATCCCGGCCAGGTCTACCAAGAGCAATTTTTTTCCTAAGTGTTTTTCTATTTTCTCGCCACATAAATTCGGATACACTTCCTCTAAAATCTACCTTCCTTATCCCTACTAGACTCAAGTCCAGCCAGTAGTGTGTCTGCAAACCGAGATAAGGGTCCCCGGTTTAATTCCCAGCATGCCCGAAAGCTTGTGTGTCTTTCCCCTTTCACAGTGATTGATCAACGTCCCGGGTGCTGGGTGTTGTGTATGCTCTAGATTTAGATTGCTTTGCTGTTCATAAAGTTCATGTTTAAATATCTCAAATTTATAATTATAATACTGATAACGATAAAACTAATGTAAAAAAAGATGGACACAATGGACAAGTGAATGCACTTCATATTTTTCGTAACACTACTTCAGTGGCCGCATGGTCTAAGGCGCTACTCTCGTGTTAGACTAGACAGTCGTTGACGGAGAGATTAAGGTTCGAATACCGGTCGGATGTATTGAAGGTGGTTTAATCCAAAATTGTTTTCTACTCGGCCTTCATGCAAATGCAGGTACACTTCCTCTAAATATATCCTTATTAATCCCTAAAACCATTAGCGTAATTAGAACTTAAGCGTATAACCCAAACAGGTATTATGACGTGTTGCTAAAAAAATACTTGCCATTGTTATTTTACTTTTAAATGCTACCACTGTCTTCCGACAGGCGCTGAATTCAAATTTCAGACCAAAATCTTTCCCTGTTACTTTTTTAGATTATTCAGATTTTAAAAAAAATAGCGTGTTGTGTCCATAGCTTTGCCAGGTAATTGGGATTTATTTTTTCCAGTTTCGGATTTTTCTCATAGAGACGGCATGTGCTCCATAGATCAAAAACTATACCTATAGCTCTATCCACGTGATCTCGGTACGTTGCATCCGCCCCCACTCCCCTCCCCAAACCATTTCCCTGAAAACGCGCATCATTTAAGGTGATTGATATTGTTTTAATATTATTTACAACCAAATCTAGGTGATCATCAGCAGGATTCTGACGAGTTGAAAAATCTAAAGTTTGAGTTAAAGATTTTTGTTAACTCAATGATATTAAAAAAAAAAAATCAAACCGCTTCCTAAATAATTTGGGATTTCTAAACGTTAACAATGTTTCTCAGTGTTGTGCTATACATCCATCTTTAACTATCAGTGTGCCAAGTTTCAACTTTGTACCCCATCTCGAAATTTGTTTTTATCTGTACAGAGTTTTTCTCAAGACACCACATGGCTTTTTATTATAGGCCTATATACAAGTTTAGCTACAGAAATAAGTACAATAACATAGACCGTGTGTATGGGGCGTAAGAGAAGAGCGGTGACATAAGCAACCGAAGGTAGGCGGACCTTGACATAGTTTTATCGACTCAAGAGTGTACCAGATCCGAGTCACACATTCCCTCACGTCACACACACACACTCTCTCTCTCTCTCTTTCTCTCTGCGACCATATGTCCGCAAATCAGCAGCAGTGACACAACAAACACGCACACATGGTAAATATCACGGTCCTCAAACCTTAAAAAAAAACACATATAAGGCCCAAAGACAGCCGCAGCTGCGCATTCCCAGGGTGCGAAACCCGCGTCACCCTTCTAATGACAGACGGCTAGAAACGCCACGGCGGCGCCTAGACGCGGTGTGAATATTTTGGCAATGTGCCCATGTCCCCCCTCGTCCTAAATTCTGGACGAACCACAATATCAACGTGGGGCCATGAAACGCCTGCATGAGGCAGCCAGCCTCGCACCGAAATATAAACAAGTTGTATCAACAGATCACGTGTCGCTTGAACCGAGAAATGAAAGTTTCCCGGTGAAATGTCAGATGATAGAATCCCAAGAGAAGGGGACTTCACTTATAATATTGAAGTATTAGCACATCTGGTACACAACAAACCCAACAGTGACAAATTCGACCACCAAGCGCTGTAGTCGATACGCGAATGTGGGAAGACAACTAAAATGGCCGTTTTCTTCGTGTTTTACTTATCACCGCGTCTTACTAACCGTTCATGTTATACGCTTATGTATTGATTATGCTCATGGCTTTAGGGATTAGGGAGATTAATTTTATAGGAACCGTAACCGATTTTTCGTGGAGGGAGAGCGTAAAACCATTTTGGAAAAACCACTCTCAATACACCGGACCGAGATTCGAACCTCTATCCCCCCGTCATCGGCAGTATAGTCTACTGCTAGAGTAGCGCCTTAGACCACACGGTCATCTAAGCGGGTAGTCGAGCTTCAAACGACGACTAATTCAACCTGAACTGTTTGTTATTCCTATACTGGTAGAGTGGTTGACCCGAGACTAGACTATAAATATAGCCCTAAATCCCCCATTTGACCTGAACAGCTTGTTATTCCTATACTGGCAGAGTGGTTGACCCGAGACTAGACTACAAATACAGCCCTAAATACCCCATTTGACCTGAACTGCTTGTTATTCCTATACTGGGGGATTGGTTGACCAGAGACTAGACTATAAATACAGCCCTAAATACCCCATTTGACCTGAACTGCTTGTTATTCCTATACTGGGAGATTGGTTGACCCGAGACTAGGCTATAAATATAGCCCTAAATACCCCATTTGACCTGAACTGCTTGTTATTCCTATACTGGCAGAGTGGTTGACCCGAGACTAGACTATAAATACAGCCCTAAATACCCCATTTGACCTGAACTGCTTGTTATTCCTATACTGGGAGATTGGTTGACCCGAGACTAGACTATAAATATAGCCCTAAATCCCCCA
This sequence comes from Timema douglasi, assembly GCA_901482245.1. Lineage (NCBI taxonomy): Eukaryota > Metazoa > Arthropoda > Insecta > Phasmatodea > Timematidae > Timema > Timema douglasi. The sequence continues at coordinate 107,225 of CABEEJ010000150.1, forward strand.
TTTGACCTGAACAGCTTGTTATTCCTATACTGGCAGAATGGTTGACCCGAGACTAGACTATAAATACAGCCCTAAATACCCCATTTGACCTGAACTGCTTGTTATTCCTATACTGGGAGATTGGTTGACCCGAGACTAGACTATAAATATAGCCCTAAATCCCCCATTTGACCTGAACAGCTTGTTATTCCTATACTGGCAGAATGGTTGACCCGAGACTAGACTATAAATACAGCCCTAAATACCCCATTTGACCTGAACTGCTTGTTATTCCTATACTGGGAGATTGGTTGACCCGAGACTAGACTATAAATATAGCCCTAAATCCCCCATTTGACCTGAACTGCTTGTTATTCCTATACTGGCAGAGTGGTTGACCCGAGACTAGACTATAAATACAGCCCTAAATACCCCATTTGACCTGAACTGCTTGTTATTCCTATACTGGGAGATTGGTTGACCCGAGACTAGACTATAAATATAGCCCTAAATCCCCCATTTGACCTGAACTGCTTGTTATTCTTATACTGGGAGATTGGTTGACCCGAAACTAGACTATAAATACAGCCCTCAATCCCCCATTTGACCTGAACTGCTTGTTATTCCTATACTGGGAGATTGGTTGACCCAAGACTAGACTATAAATACAGCCTTAAAACAACTCAAGTGAGCGGCCTGGTCTTACCGTTCATGTTGCCTGGAATGGACAGGACTCCTGAAAAAATCAGCTTGTTGACGGGCTGTGAATATACCTCCGTCGAGAAGAAGATTGAGGAGCGCGACACAACAACCTCGAGCTATCGGACGTGGAGACCCAAGAGTTGAAGACGCGACGCGCTGGAGAGTCGGCTGCATTGAGAGACTGAGGGGCGGGAGGGAAAGCTCACGTGACGTCACGCAGAGGTCCATTCCAGGCGAGCACATGACACCCACAGTGACCGGATCAACTCTAGGGCGAGCTATCTCCACAAACATCTTATCTCTGTAGGTGATGGCACCCACTTTCTTCATTCCCGAAATTATTTCAATTCATTTAAAGTTTTCAAAGCCCGCTTCGGTGGTAGGATGATCTAAAGCAGTTCTACCAAATTTTTTTTAGAATCGCAACGCAATTTTTATAACGAATAATCTTAGTAACCCACTTCGCTTTAATGGTTATGAGGGTTTAAGGGTTAGAAGGTTTTTAATACAATTTTTTCACTTTTACATTTTTTTAATGATTTTCTATTTTCAAATAATTACCAGATTTTCACATTTCAATAACTTTGAGACCCACAGTTTGAGAACCACTTGTGTACGGCAGTCTTGTGATGTTGAGATTATAGTGTTCGAATCACGGTCGGGTGGAGGAAAGGTTATGTAAAAAAATAGTTTTTCAATTCTCGCTCTTTACACAGATGCGGGTACATTTCTTCAGAAATTCAACCTTACGTATCCCTAATTTCATAGGTGTACATATACGTATAGACCGGACGGGTAGAAAGACGCGTAACACACACATAAAAACAACTTAAGAATCGCGTAGATCAGCACTGCAGTCGGTGAGCGGGTGAATCGACACACGTCCCTCCCTTCCTTTTTTCAATCCTAGTTCGCAATATGTACACAAATATTGTCTAGCACCCATCTCGCGGCCGACTAACCAGGAAATCATATACAAAATTACACTTGAATCAGGAAACTTATTGAAGCGTGGTTTCAAGCATTAGTGATTTGACCACATCGAAATTGAGTTCACTTTATGTTTGATTTTAAATTTTGAAATAATTACTTTTACATAAGGTGTTTTTTTTAATATGGTAAAAGAGTTTCACTAGTCTCAACTCCATTGTAATTTAAAATATAATCCATCAAACTGTACTACGATGCGATGTCTGGTTTGAACTGTATCACCTACATAAGTTAAGTGTTATCCATGGAGTGCAACGGCCACTTAAGGTGAGATGGTAAGGAGAGGGATTGCGAGTTAAGAGCAGTATTTCTGCAGATTTTATAACAAACTTTTTTCTTTCCAGAAAATAAATATTGCTTCAGTATTTAAACTTAAGAGTTTGATTTTGTTCAAATAGTAATCTCAAAAGTTCTTTGATATCTGTCAAGGGTGTCCTAAAATTTTATAATATATTTTTCTCTTTTTTAAAAAAGTACCTCATCTATTGCCGCTATGCTCATGAAAAATATTCAACAACTGTTGATATAACCATGTGCAGAAAATTAAACTCTGTTTCATTTATTTTGCCGAAGAAATTGCCGCGAAAACGTTCAGCTCTTAACGAATTTAATTATATGATGCGTTATTTAGAAATAAGGTTCACGCCAAAATAAAGTCGAAAACTTCCAACCAGGCTCTTTTTCCTTTAAAGCCCCATACTTTGGATTCTATAAATAGCAAAATGTGTGTGAAACTGTGATATTAGCTAAATTTAAACGACTTTATAATCGTATTTGCGGAGCTATGAGTCTAGACAAGGGCTCTAGATTTAACCTTTATCCAAAAAATCCAATAATTTTTTGATAGGCTCACAACAGAAAATGTCAATATATTTGAGAACTAGCAGCAAAATTTCCTCTTTACCTTGAGATAGAAAGTTTCGTAGTTTTTCTTTGGCCTCTTTATTATTGACATGGCAGAGAGTTGTTGTAGGTGAAGGGCGAAATGGAGTATAAGCTTAGACATAACAGAGAAGTATTTCCAGAAAACGACACAGACGAGTGTGGCTTGACGGCGATTGATACTTTTCCGGTGACCGAGGCGGCCGCCATAGCGTGGCTAAGCACACCCCATGGTCCACTGTTGCGTACGGGTACAGATCTGCCAAATGGAGGTCCTGGAAATACACATGTCTGGGTTTCCAGAATCAAACAACATTCCCTTCTACGCCTCCACAACATCTTGAATTGAGTTTAAAAAAACATGGCCTTGTTCCCTCATTTGCCACAATAGTAGTTGTATCTGCACACATAACATTGTTTCACGGGCATTCATCACTGCTCTGAAGGAACATTTTGGTAGAAAGGTCCTTTTATAAACTACGAACATATTATTTTGCAGTCAATATTGATAAGTTGACTATTATATATATATATTTATAAAAAAATTTTTTATTAAATGTGACAACTGCATGGGTGACCTGGTGGTCTAGGGGTTAAGGTGTCAGACTTCTATACTGGCGGCCGGGGTTCAATCCTCGGTCCCGGCACAGATTTATCTGATTACCAAACCCTTCCTTCACCTCTGACAAGACATATTGTGAATGTGGGGAATGCCAGGCCTCCACCGTGGTTCGGATTCCACGTTAAACTGTAGGTCCTTCATTTCATCTCACAATCACCCTACCATTACTAATTAGCGTAAGTGCGTATAACCCGAACGGGTAGTAAGACGCGGTGCTAATAATAATAATAATAATAAAAACTGCATATTAGATGAGTTGACGTATGACTGCGTGGAAGTATAGTATATTTTCTAGCGGTAGATCAATCTCTTCCCGTGTGCATTGGATTATAACTCCCTTGTGCGCGAAAAGACCAAATACCAAACGCTAAAGAGATGTGGCAGCTATGCAGGTATATACTGCGATGTAAACTGCTTTAAGGTCCGCGTGGTGGGTAGGCTGGGGAGCATAGTTGGCACATAGTGGGAGTTTGCGCGTTACTACTATGCAAGCATACTCGGTGACTCAAGAAATCTGGCTACGTGCATCGGTTGCTATGACAACCACCCTTCACGGATTGGTCGAGCATGTGACGAGCCTCCATTCCCCACTCCAACTGCGCTGACCTCAATCCTAAATTAGTTTAAAACGCAATATAATAAGATGATGAGGACATTACAATAGGAAGAAGACATGAGATTAGGGTTCAAATTCCGGTTGGATTTACTGAGGGTGATTTTATCCTAAATGGTTTCCTACTTTCACTACACGCAAATGTGAATATAATTTTTCTATATTAAACCCTTGCGCATTCCTATGGCATTAACGAAATTATTAAATACGTGTATGGCCTGAACAAGTTGAGATATGGTGACAAAAATTAATTATTATTTTTGTTTTAATTTTACCATAAAATTGTTTATGAAACGTATTATATCGGTGAGGCTTGATAATAACACTTAAGAGCGTGCATCACATGGCAATCAACTCTGTGATACAGTCAAGAGCGTACATCATATGGCAATCAACTCTGTGATACAGTCAAGAGTGTGCATCACATGGCAATCAACTCTGTGATACAGTCAAGAGCGTGCATCACATGTCCATCAGCTCTATGATACAGTCAAGAGTGTGCATCACATGCCCATCAACTCTGTGATACAGTCAAGAGCGTGCATCACATGCCAATCAACTCTGTGATACAGTCAAGAGTGTGCATCACATGCCCATCAACTCTGTGATACAGTCAAGAGCGTGCATCACATGCCAATCAACTCTGTGATACAGTCAAGAGCGTGCATCACATGGCAATCAACTCTATGATACAGTCAAGAGCGTGCATCACATGCCCATCAACTCTGTGATACAGTCAAGAATGTGCATCACATGCCCATCAACTCTGTGATACAGTCAAGAGCGTACATCATATGGTAATCAAATCTGTGATACAGTCAAGAGCGTGCATCACATGCCAATCAACTCTGTGATACAGTCAAGAGCGTGCATCACATGCCAATCAACTCTGTGATACAGTCAAGAGCGTGCATCACATGCCAATCAACTCTGTGATACAGTCAAGAGCGTGCATCACATGCCAATCAACTCTGTGATACAGTCAAGAGCGTGCATCACATGCCAATCAACTCTGTGATACAGTCAAGAGCGTGCATCACATGCCAATCAACTCTGTGATACAGTCAAGAGCGTGCATCACATGCCAATCAACTCTGTGATACAGTCAAGAGCGTGCATCACATGCCAATCAACTCTGTGATACAGTCAAGAGCGTGCATCACATGCCAATCAACTCTGTGATACAGTCAAGAGCGTGCATCACATGCCAATCAACTCTGTGATACAGTCAAGAGCGTGCATCACATGCCAATCAACTCTGTGATACAGTCAAGAGCGTGCATCACATGCCAATCAACTCTGTGATACAGTCAAGAGCGTGCATCACATGCCAATCAACTCTGTGATACAGTCAAGAGCGTGCATCACATGCCAATCAACTCTGTGATACAGTCAAGAGCGTGCATCACATGCCAATCAACTCTGTGATACAGTCAAGAGCGTGCATCACATGCCAATCAACTCTGTGATACAGTCAAGAGCGTGCATCACATGCCAATCAACTCTGTGATACAGTCAAGAGCGTGCATCACATGCCAATCAACTCTGTGATACAGTCAAGAGCGTGCATCACATGCCAATCAACTCTGTGATACAGTCAAGAGCGTGCATCACATGCCAATCAACTCTGTGATACAGTCAAGAGCGTGCATCACATGCCAATCAACTCTGTGATACAGTCAAGAGCGTGCATCACATGCCAATCAACTCTGTGATACAGTCAAGAGCGTGCATCACATGCCAATCAACTCTGTGATACAGTCAAGAGCGTGCATCACATGCCAATCAACTCTGTGATACAGTCAAGAGCGTGCATCACATGCCAATCAACTCTGTGATACAGTCAAGAGCGTGCATCACATGCCAATCAACTCTGTGATACAGTCAAGAGCGTGCATCACATGCCAATCAACTCTGTGATACAGTCAAGAGCGTGCATCACATGCCAATCAACTCTGTGATACAGTCAAGAGCGTGCATCACATGCCAATCAACTCTGTGATACAGTCAAGAGCGTGCATCACATGCCAATCAACTCTGTGATACAGTCAAGAGCGTGCATCACATGCCAATCAACTCTGTGATACAGTCAAGAGCGTGCATCACATGCCAATCAACTCTGTGATACAGTCAAGAGCGTGCATCACATGCCAATCAACTCTGTGATACAGTCAAGAGCGTGCATCACATGCCAATCAACTCTGTGATACAGTCAAGAGCGTGCATCACATGCCAATCAACTCTGTGATACAGTCAAGAGCGTGCATCACATGCCAATCAACTCTGTGATACAGTCAAGAGCGTGCATCACATGCCAATCAACTCTGTGATACAGTCAAGAGCGTGCATCACATGCCAATCAACTCTGTGATACAGTCAAGAGCGTGCATCACATGCCAATCAACTCTGTGATACAGTCAAGAGCGTGCATCACATGCCAATCAACTCTGTGATACAGTCAAGAGCGTGCATCACATGCCAATCAACTCTGTGATACAGTCAAGAGCGTGCATCACATGTCCATCAACTCTGTGATACAGTCAAGAGCGTGCATCACATGCAACCAACTGTGATACAGTCAAGAGCGTGCATCACATGGCAATCAACTCTGTGATACAGTCAAGAGCGTGCATCACATATCCATCAACTCTGTGATACAGTCAAGAGCGTCCATTACATACCAATCAACTCTGTTATACAGTCAAGAGCGTGCATCACATGGCAATCAACTCTGTGATACAGTCAAGAGTGTGCATCACATGCCCATCAACTCTGTGATACAGTCAAGAGCGTACATCACATGGCAATCAACTCTGTGATACAGTCAAGAGCGTACATCACATGGCAATCAACTCTGTGATACAGTCAAGAGCGTACATCACATGGCAATCAACTCTGTGATACAGTCAAGAGCGTACATCACATGGCAATCAACTCTGTGATACAGTCAAGAGCGTACATCACATGGAAATCAACTCTGTGATACAGTCAAGAGCGTACATCACATGACAATCAACTCTGTGATACAGTCAAGAGCGTGCATCACATGGCAATCAACTCTGTGATACAGTCAAGAGTGTGCATCACATGCCTATCAAATCTGTGATACAGTCAAGAGTGTGCATCACATGTCCATCAACTCTGTGATACAGTCGACTAGAAATAGTAAATGTACACGAACACTATTGCACGTGGATCATTTCTGATTATACATTAATTGAGATAAAGAGTTAATAGAAGATCCTAATAATGAACATTGTAGAAATATTAAATGATATTTGTATAAAAACTGCACTGAAAAGGCCGTTTTTTTACCATTTTAGAATGGCTTCACATACAAGCACTGAGAAAAAATCTTTATTCTGTCATAATAGGATTATACTCTCGTTATTAACAAGAAACTTTGTCGCTTTGTCCCCCATCGTCACCGCGGAAAATGTCGAGTAATCATTCAAATACGAGTGCACTTCACACATTTCTGACATGTCGTAGGTGTTTTCTTTTACTCCCATACTTCACGCGAGCCGGGAGCCTCGAGACTTAAATATCATGGTCTGTGTAGTTTTTTGGAACTACTTCTGTATTATGTCTAAGCTTGTACTGCCTGTCACCCTTCACCTACAAACACGCATTGTCATGTCAATAAAAAGTGAAAAAATACTTAGAAACTTCTTATCTCAAGGTAAAGAGGAAAACACAGGTTCTCAAATTTAAAAAAACCTGTATTTGTTAGAGGAAGGCTAAATCTAGAGCCTTTTTTCATCAAACCTAGTGTCATAGCTCCGCAAATATTATTAAAAAATTGTTTAAAATGAGCCAATGTCATATTTCAACACATTTATTTATATTAATAAAATTCAAACTATAGCGTTGTTAGGGAAAAAGAGCTCTGTTGGAATCATTCGACTTTATTTTTGGTATGAGCCATATTTTTAAATAACGTGTAGTAGAATTAAATACTGCGCTGTCCCTTAATATTCAAGTGAGGCACTTGTTTAACAAAAACGTGTATGTATTGTTAAAACATTGTCTGCAGTATTGTGCGTCAGATGATCCCATTGCCTGACCTTCTTTCGCCGTTAAGGAGGTCTCGTCCAATTGGAACACGGTCAGTACACACACACTTCAGGACAAACTAAAGCCCGATTCACACACGCAACGAAAATTGAGAGATCTGTTCGATAATCGAGTCTTTCAGCAATTCTCTAGATAGCAGAAAGTAGGTTGACCATTTATGTTTTGAAACGCCAAATAGAAATAACTTAATCTATATATTTAATCCTTCTATTAGATAAACAGATCTTTAAGGTTAATATCATAATGGATGTTTTCTAATCATTGTGTTGTGTATGTGTGTTTCGAAACTTAAATAAACACCGAAAAAGAACGAAACACGCTCATTTCATTCAACGAGTTATTTCAAATAATTTCACAACAGAAGATTCAGTAATCTGCTTGTACCGCGCTTTGTAGGCACATGCGCACTGCACGAGTCGGCTGGTTTTGTAAATCAATTGGGACTCCTAAAGCTTTAAGCCGATATAAGCTTAGGATACCCAAACCAGCGGAAGCAATCAGTGTGTATGCATCAATCAAGCGAGATACTTGCAGGCAGCTGCATCTCCTGTTGTGAAATTATTTGAAATAACTCGTTGAATGGGAACCACGTGTCAGTTTTTATTATATGTAGATTTGTTTCACGACACAACACAATAATTAGCAAACATCCGTTGATATTAATACAAAATATCCATTTATCCAATAGACAATAAGCCTGTCGGTGAGCAGATGTTTTAAGTTTGTGTTGCAATGCATCATGGGTCAACATATAGCGTGTGACACTCTGCAACACTCAAGCAGATTTTGCTTTCAATTTTAAACAGAAGTGTGAATCAAGCTTAATACAAATAGAATGGGAGCTAACATCACACGGCGTGTAAGCATTTTCTATACACCCAATATCCCTCTGAGGAAACTGCAGGTCTTGTGGAGAAAGTTTTATCTTAGCTTTCTCTCTCTCTCTCTCTTTCTCAATTATTAAATGTCACCAAATCTCCTCGCTCTCAGTTATGTCTGAAGGTGATGTGCTGGGGTAAGAAGGAGCAACTGGCAACATTGACGAACCAGCGTTGCAGAACTTGTCTTATTTTTGAAGAGAGATTGACCACACTAAAACGAGAAAATGACAACACTGTTTCCCAATAGTAGCCATGCAGTTCTCTCAGCAATGATATCCAGTGTAGTAGAGTTGCCATAAAAGACAGCTACATATAGATATAAAACTAGGTTTGAGGTAGAAAGTGTGTATTATAGAACCCTAAAAATGACGCTTGTGATCACTGGGGTGGTTTGTGCCGGCTGTATAACATAATTATCTAGCTTGGTGAATGTTAATAATAATAATAATAATAATATTATAACCCGAACGGGTAGTAAGACGCGATGCTAATAATAATAATAATAATAATATTATTATTATTAGCACCGCGTCTTACTACCCGTTCGGGTTATACGCACTTACGCCAATGTGTAATGGTAGGGTGATTGTGAGATGAAATGGAGGACCTACAGTTTAACGTGGAATCCGAACCACGGTGGAGGCCTGGCATTCCCCACGTTCACAAGATGTCTTGTCAGAGGTGAAGGAAGGGTTTGGTAATCAGATAAATCTTTGCCGGGACCGAGGATTGAATCCCGGCCGCCAGCACAGAAGTCTGACACCTTACCCCTAGACCGCCAGGTCACCTCTGGTGAATGTTATTTGGCACGGACACACACGCACACACACACACATATATATATATAAACAAATTGTGTCATTTATATACATTCACAAAGCTATTATTTCTGTGTTTGTGTGTGTGTGTGTGTGCGCGCGCGCACCATTTTAAAGTCTGTTCAGCGTAGGAATAGTTTTCTGAAAAACCTTTTGCCCTACCAGAAATATATTATTTAGTAGGATATCGGTAGGAAAAAAGACCTTTCATAGAATAATTCCTACCGTGAATGGAGTATACCAAGTAAACCAAGAATGAGTGGGTGAGCGAGAGTCGCCCTCTGGAATCTGCGAGTCGAACCTTCTACACTTCGTAGCGACAGATGGCGTTATCTATAACCAGATTCACCAACTAACAGGGATCGCCCCACAAGGTTGTGGCGGCTCAGCAGGCATTATACACCTTGTTCCCAACACTTTAGAATAAAGAGTTCCAAACTTGAATGTATTAGTTTCGAAATTAATAAGAGATATATCGGAAAAACTAATTTTATAGCACTTTTTTTTTCAACATAAATTATTTTTAGAACTATTATATTTGATAAATTACGGCTATAGTCGCATCTAAATTTCATATTATTTAAATTGAAAAATGACACCTGGACACGAGCCCCGGGATCAATTCCCATCTCCAGGTGTACTTTTTCAATTTAAAGAATATGATAAGTATGACAAGAAGTGTATTAATCACAACTTGTGAATGTGGGTAATGCTAGGCCTCCACCGTGGTTCGGATTCCACGTTAAGCTGTAGGTCCTCCATTTCATCTCACAATCACCCTATCATTACACATTAGCGTAAGTGCGTATAACCCGAACGGGTAGTAAGACGCGGTGCTAATAATAATAATAATAATAATAATAATAAGATACGTATATAAATATATATTTATAGAAATGATTTAATAAGATGGTTGGTGCAATTTATATGCTTTCAAATAAAAATGTCAGATTGAAGTGATATTTTCAACCATAAAACTCTCTTTGCAATAAGTTTTCCTTAGTACATTAGCATTCTGGCAGGAATCAACATTAGAAAAACATAACCTTTTAAAGGGTGAGGGGAGGGAGGAATAAACGATTATAAACATTTTACTATGTTTTAGCACTATCTGTGAGCGTAAAGCCCATACGGGTAGTAAGACGTGGTGCTAAAAAAACTTACCTGTTCTGGTTATACGCCTATGTACTAATTACACTAATGGGTCAAGGATTAGGAAGGTTTCATTTAGAGGAAATGCGCCCGCATTTGTGTGGATAGAAGAGTGGAAACCCATTTAGGAAAAACCACCCTCAGTGCACACAGCCGGGATCGAACCCCGATCTCCCCGTCTTCAGCAGCGTAGTCCAACACGAGATTAGCGCGTTAGAGCACGCGGCCACTGAAGCTGGTTTTTACTATGTTATTAGTATTATTTAACAGGTATTGACAGTGGCGGATTACCCATTAGGACCGGGCCTGGGGGCCGCAGGCTCTGAAGGGCCGTAGGTCAAAGGAGTACTTTTTATTTAATTTATTAACTTATATTCAGGCCTAAATAATTTAAAAAAATATATTTTATTTTATTAATAATGTGTTCTAATGTTTTTTGTGCGTAACTATACGATATTTATAACTTAAAAAAAATACAGCTATTATAGTATGAATATTATAATAATAGTGTATTGTCTTGTTTGAGTTTAAATAAATATATCTTATAATAATATTTAAACATTTTTAGTGCAATGACTTCGAATTTCAAAGTCAATTGTTGTTCCTAACTTAAAAAAAACTACTGCTATGCATTTTTATTCTTTTAGTGATCATAATATATGGATTGTACTAATGTATTGTCTTTTGTCTTGAGTTTGAATAAAAATAAAAATATACCCGCCTCGGGGGCGTAGTTGGCTAACGCACTAGTGTTGAGCTTAACCGCTGAGGACGGGGAGATCGAGGTTCGAATCTCGGTCGGGTGAACTGGGGGGTGGTTTTTCCTAAATGGTTTTCCACTCCCCCTCCACGCAAATGCGGGTTTACTTCCTCTAATTCATCCTTCCCAATTCCTAATCCATTAGCGTAATTAGTACTTAAAGCGTATAACCCGAACGGGTAGTAAGACGCGGTGCTAAATAATAATAATAAAAATATATTTTAAAATAACAAAAAAATTTCAACCAAAAACTATGTTTCAAAGGAAATTGTCATGTTTTTCAAAGATTAAATTAACTATTTATTTTGATTTCAGTTCATAATATTTTTTAAAAAAACTCATTCAAATAGAACAAAAGCTTTCCTCGAAACCTAAATTGAAGTGCTAAATCCATGTCTATTATAGTAGACCAGTGCGAATGCCTAGTTGTTGGTTTTGTTTTTGAGGGGGGGGGGCCGCAGAGCAAATTGGGCCTAGGAACCCCAAGGGATTTTAATTTCCAACTGGGTAGTGATAATACTTATCAAAAGTGACAGTTACATATGACGTGACTTGGCGTATTAATATAATATGATAACTATTAAATTAACTTTTCTTGTTGTCAAATATGTCTCTTCCTAAGAAAATCGGACTGTACTTTGATTTGTAAGAAGCGCAGAAAATATATTTTCGTAAACCCGCGTTGTGAGGAGCGCGCCTAAGGTACTTCACAGCCTTATCAGGAAACAAACATGTATACTCCATCCGCCAAACCATATGACCTGCACAACCATATATTATTGATTTGTTGTCGCTTTTAGAAGTCAAAACTTTCACAACAATTATTTTTAAATCGTGTCTTTCTTTTAACCGTTTTAACTGCTAGCTTTAAGTTAGCATCGCTCCCATGGCGAATGGACTATAGTCAGAAGACATACAGGTGTGTGTAGACTAGACTTTAAACGTTGTGAGCTATGTGAATTCGCGGACCCCTAGAAGTATCAAAATCCTAAATTTGTATATTCTTTACCTAAAAAAAAAGAACCTTACCAAATGAAACAAAATATATGTTGCCAAAGACACGCCATAGAATGGTCATTGAATATTTATTCCTAACTGGACATATTTATTAAACTAAAAATACCTTACAATTAATATACATAGTATAGAAAATAGTAAAAAAAAGTATCGGCGAGTAGTTTACTCGTTTGGAATACCGTCATGGAAGACGATTATTGTCCGTTCATGGTAGCTTTGTTCTTTTTTGATAGTTTATATAATTTGATTTTTATCATTTATTTGAGGTGTTAAACGTTCATTTTCTGAACCGACCGATTGCACCAGCACACAACTTATAAATTAACTTAAATCTAAAGCAGACACAACATCCAGCCCCCTGCCGTTAATTCATCACTGTGAAAGGGGAGATCCCCATTTCACCAATGATAAATTCTTCGAACATTCCGGGAATCAAACCCGGGACCCTTAGCTTGGTAGAGAGAGACGCTAGCGACCGAGCTAAGGTGTCGAACTTTCATCAGTTACTAAACGCAGTGCTGTAATCGTGGCCTTATTTGTCAACGTTACTAATTAACATATTTGGGAGGACTAGGTACTAACCCATATTCTAATAAATTGTATATTCTAACACCTTAAGAAGAGTGTCTGCCCAGTGAGGTAAGGGTCGATTGTGTTCGAGTCCCAGCAAAGCAGAAAAATTTAATCACTGGGGAAAATGTGAGTTACCCCTTTCATAGTGACTAATTAACGGCCGGGGGCCACGTGTTGTGTCTGTTTTAGATTCAATTTATTGTATCAGTCGTGTGCTGATATAATCAGTCTGTTCAAAAAGTGCAAGCTAAATACATCAAATAAAAAAAACTTGCTTCTCAACAATCTGAAAAAAGACTAACGCTACAGAGAGCCAGTTATACCAAAAGATAAAAAGCACCCAAAATGAATTTTTAATCACCGATCGCATCAATTAGTAGATTAAAAATTACAGCGTCCTTGATAACGATAATGAAACAATAGAGCGATTATCGATTAAGGCCAATGTTAGGAGGCACAGTGGTAGCGGAGCATTTTTATCTGGGGAAGGGGAGATTGTTAAATCAAACCTGGGGTAGGAGGGATATGTAAATAAAACCTGGGGTAGGAGGGATATGTAAATAAAACCTGGGGTAGGAGGGATATGTAAATAAAACCAGGGGTAGGAGGGATATGTAAATAAAACCAGGGGTAGGAGGGATATGTAAATAAAACCTGGGGTAGGAGGGATATGTAAATACCACCTAGGGTAGGAGGGATATGTAAATAAAACCAGGGGTAAGAGGGATATGTAAATAAAACCTGGGATAGGAGGGATATGTAAATACCACCTAGGGTAGGAGGGATATGTAAATAAAACCAGGGGTAAGAGGGATATGTAAATAAAACCAGGGGTAGGAGGGATATGTAAATAAAACCAGGGGTAGGAGGGATATGAAAATAAAACCAGGGGTAAGAGGGATATGTAAATAAAACCTGGGGTAGGAGGGATATGTAAATAAAACCTGGAGTAGGAGGGATATGTAAATACCACCTGGGGTAGGAGGGATATGTAAATAAAACCTGGGGTAGGAGGGATATGTAAATAAAACCTGGGGTAAGAGGGATATGAAAATAAAACCTGGGGTAGGAGGGATATGTAAATAAAACCTGGGGTAGGAGGGATATGTAAATAAAACCTGGGGTAAGAGGGATATGAAAATAAAACCTGGGGTAGGAGGGATATGTAAATAAAACCTGAGGTAGAAGGGATATGTAAATAAAACCTGGGATAGAAGGAATGTGTAAATACCACCTAGGGTAGGAGGGATATGTAAATAAAACCCGGGATAGAAGGAATATGTAAATAAAACCTGAGGTAGAAGGGATATGTAAATAAAACCTGAGGTAGAAGGGATGAGAAAATAAAACCTGAGGTAGAAGGGATGAGAAAATAAAACCTGAGGTAGAAGGGATAGTAAAATAAAACCTGAGGTGGGAGGGACTTGTAAATAAAACATGGAAGTGAGCGGGATTTTCAAATTTAAACCAGTGGCAAGGGGTGCTTGACAAAGCCCTCCAAACCATGGGGTAGCCCATCTCAGTAAGCCTGAGAGCAAATCTTTGGGTATGATGAGGTCTTAGCGGCCACATGTGTACGCTGTAAAAAAAACGGAACAAAGACACTTGGTAATTTATGAAGTTTTTGCAAGATTGGTCTAATATACATGAATCAGCCATATTTCCCTTAACAAATTACAGAAGGGGCGTAGGGGAGCTGAAAGGGAAGCATGGCTCTTGACAGCATTCAGATTGAGTTACTGAAAGTGAACGTGTGCTATTTAAAAAGTAAATAGTCCTAAAGCAACCCAACCCAAACCTCCCTTACCATTATACAGAGTGTCTTACCCAGAGACTCCAACATTCTAAGCACATTCAATTTAGTATAGTGTTCTGCCCGTAGGTTTCAAATAAATGATAAAAGTTCCTTAGGCCTATTGATTATATCTAACACATGACCTACCTGTGTCAATGCATTAGGCGAACATAAGCGCTCGCCTAGGGCGCAAAGCTACTAGGGGTGAATTCCAACAAATTATTTAGTTTTTTTGTAAATAAATAACATCTAAATGTGTTATTCAATACTAAGAATCTATTTTTTTTAAGTAATGACTAACAATATAATAACGTTAATTGATTTATGACATTCGAGGTCGCCTTGTCGTCGAATCACTTTGATATTTGATTAAACGATTCCGAATATATTTATAGAAAAGAGAAGACAGAAAAGGATTTTAAAAAATTAACCTATTTGTTAAGGGGGGTAGGGGGAGGGGTCACCACATAAGTCTATTAATCTATCTCTTCTTTTTATTTTGTACAGTATTTTGGAACCCTATTGTTATTATTGTTGTTATTTTGGGAACACAGGGGGGTTATTATGGAGAATACAACTGGGGAGAACATTTTAAGTCTCGCTTAGGCCTTGCACCAGTCCTGGGTTTACACTCCGGTTGTAACAGAATTTAGAGCACCTTTCACGTTTACCGCCGCGCTGCTCCATCATAGCCCAGGCTGCGTGAGGCAACTTTAGAATATTATTTAGGCCTATTTGTTTTTCACGATATAGGCCCTAATAATAGCATCAGTGATTATAAATTTAAATTTCTTTACTTCCAAATCTGAATAAAATACATTTTACCAAAGTTGCGGCCAGAACGTTTTACGTTTGTTTTAAACTATTGTAAGTTTTCGGATTCAATTCCCGGCATGGCCGAAAAATTCATAATTTGCCCTTTCATAGTGATGAATTAACGGACGGGGGTTGGGTGTTGTGTCTGTACTAGATTTTTAAGTTAGTTTTTTAATCTTGTACTGATTTAATCTGTCTGTTAAAATGTCAATTTTGAATGTACTTAATATTAGTGCTACTCCTTCCATCTAAAGAGTTTTAGGCACCCCTGTTTAACGAATCTCAAAAGTCAACACGTCGTTAATCATGAAATACCATTTAAATAATTTATTGTATTATGTATTTTATTTTTTGAAACCTATATTTCATCTAACTTCACAGGCCAAATCTAAACTAGACAATTTGAGAAAGAGTGTTTCGTATTTAAGTTAGTGTGGTCCCTAAATATGACATGTTCTCAGTCATGTTTTGTGCAGGCGAGTGTAGATTGCAGCCGTCCGGCCCGCCCATGTCAATAAAAGAACCGTTTAAACGGGGAGAGGCCCCAATAGGCTAATTGAGTGTAATCAGGACTAATGTACACACGTCACGTGACGGTGGAGGTCTCCGCCCAGGACTTCCGGCGGACCCTCCTGGACCCAGCCCAACAGAGCCAAGGTTAGTCTACTCCAGAGCCCGGAGTTCGATACCAAGCTATTAAAGGGGAATATAATGTATGCAGTGTTACTCTGTGCGGTTATTAACTCCGGAGACCACGCCCCACTACGCACGGTATGTATAGTCCCATTTTTATATAAACAAGTATTTTAAAAAATACAAGCATATTTTAATATAGTATTGTATTTCTCTTTTATAGGCATTGATAATATCCATCAAAAGTGACAACTGCAGATCACATGACTTGACGTATGAATACTTGAAAGTAGATCTAGTAACTTTTCTAGACCTACTTCGGTGGCCGAGTGGTCTAAGGCGTCACTCTCGCAAGAAACTAGACTGCCGATAACAAGAAGATCAGGGTTCGAATGCCGGTAGGGTGCTTTTCCCTAAATGGTTTTCCACTCTCCTTCCAAATGCAGGTACACTTCCTCTCATCCTTAACTTTGTTAACGTAATTATCATATGCGTATAACCTGAACTGGTAGTACCGGTAAGACGCGGCGATTAAAAAATAATATGAAGCTTTTATAGGTGTCAGATAAAGCCCTTACTATGAAAATTGAACTGTACAAATGCAATCTCGTCTTATTCCCGAAAGTAGCGAGGCCATGTTCAAGGTGATATTCCCTAATTCGTTAAAAATAAATAACTATTCCGTGTAAGAGGGAGGAGGGGGGGAGTTGTTGATCCTAGACGTTCCCTTTACCCTTTACACACGGCAGCTCAATCACACCCCGAGTTTTCAACAGGTGGTTGTATCCAGTCCTGTTTGGTGGAAACTTATTACGTTTTGAGATTGACCAGTGGGAAGAACATAACCATTGTAGCTACAGTCCAATGTTCATAGGAAAGATTTGATAGTTAGAAAAGTTACTCAATTTATTTTCACGTATTCATACATCAAGCCATATAATATGCATCTATCACTTATGGTAGAATATATCAATATCTATGTAAAAACATAAATAATAAGGTAGAATTATTTGAATGTAAAAAAACTTATGTACAATAGTCCCGATTACTCGAGGTTTCATTTTATCCGAGGTGGTGACACAATTTATTTTTCGTGAAAAGTGTCTAAGAAATGCTTTCTTTAGCGAATCCGTTTCTATTGTACAGTCATCATATCGTGTATAGTCGAGAGTTTTTAACAAACTATGTTTGTTTTGTTTACCATGTAGTGATTTTTTTCTACGTGTTCTTTAGCTCACAGCTTCCCTTATAAATAAATATCCACATATCATTCCGTACAGTTCAAGTTTTCGATTATTCGAGGTAGACTCGGTACCATCCACCTTGGATTATCGAGATTAATGTATTTTCTAGATGTTTATTCCTACCAAACTCCTACCATATTGACTGTTTCATGTTTAACACACATTTTATATATATATATATAAAACCTTATTTATGTATACACAACAGAGCGTCAATAATTCGGACGTCAAAAATCCAGATTGTCAAGAAAAATTATTATTTATAAAAATAACCACAGTGTTATCAATCAATACCAGAAACATTGTCGCAAAAAAATTGGAGACTTTTTCGTTATTGGATCTTTGTCCTATTATATTCCTTCAAAATTTACGATAACTAGCAACAACAATAAACAATGTATAAGTTCGTTGTTTAAATAAAGTGAAAATTTTTCAAGCTTAGCACTGAGTTTTCATAAGTATTCCATCCACGCTTGTTTTTATTATAGGTACTGTGAAATGTGATTCTGGAGAAGGCTTGAGATCAGGTGGACAGACAGGGCGACAAATGAAGAAGTTCTAAGAACAGTGGGTGGGAAGAGAACCATTTTGGATGTGATTCTTTGGTATAAAGCAAACTGTATCGGACGCATCCTTATGAGACTCTCTCTCCTGTACGTCAGAGAAGGAAAGGTTGGGGGAAAGAGGAGCTTAGGAAGAAGAATGAATAAAGTATTGGATGACTTGAAGAAAAGAAGAAGATTCTTGGGGTTGAAGGAGGAGGCAGAAGGCGCATTGAAGGTCTTAAGTTCACTGACAAAACGAATAGGACCTATCAAAAGACAGAACCCATAATAATAATAATAATAATAATAGGTACCGTATATTTGAAAAACCGGACAAATCGATAATCCGGACAGGGTCGTTCCTCAATTAGTCCGAATTATCGACGCTCTACTGTGTATATATGTATACTATTCATTTGCCAAGATCGGTGTATCGCTTGTTGGCATGCCAAGGTCAACCCGGGGGTCACAGAGAGTGGAGCAAGTGACGTAACAGAGCCTGATTCACACCGTCCTTGTGGTACCTGCCCCGGTAATGTACTGGAGCTCACGTCCTCAGGGCTCAGTGGGTAGGAACAGCACCCCGGGCCGGATGATACGAAATCCCAGTGGAACTAATGTTGCGTCTGCCTACATTTCTTTTTAGTTTTCACAGAACATTTAACTTTGTTTTAATAGAATCTGCCCATTTTCTGATTGCTATGTAAAATAGGAATACAGTAATTATAGGGAGCAGTAAATATTAAACGAGAAAGAAATTTTAAAAATCTTTACTATACAATAGGTGACCTGGTGGTCCAGGGGTAAGGTGTCGGACTTTTGTGCTGAGGTCCGGGGTTCAATCCTCGGTCCCGGCACAGATTAATCTGATTACCAAACCCTTCCTTCACCTCTGACAAGACATCTTGTGAATGTGGGGAATGCCAGGCCTCCACCGTGGTTCGGATTCCACGTCCATTTCATCTCACAATCACCCTACCATTACACATTAGCGTAAGTGCGTATAACCCGAACGGGTAGTAAAACGCGGTGCTAATAATAATAATAATAATATACAATACTTTATTTTGGAAATGGAACATCGGCGACGAAGTAAGAACAAGTGAAAATAGAACGTCAAATGTTTTATAGTGGATATGTACCGGTTTGTTTATTTGAAAAATCACTTGTTAACACCAAGAACTGGGCCGGATAATCGATACTCTAGTGTATTAACATTTCTTGGTGACCTTGCGGTCTAGGGGTAAGGTGTCGAACTTCTGTGCTGCGGGTCCGGGGTTCAATCCTCGGTCCTGACACAGATTTATCTGATTAGAGGTGATTCAATGATTTCAAATCATTGTAGAGTTCACGCGATATAAGGGGCCAATATGTAGCATATTTATTATACACTTGTTAAAATTGTGCAGTAACATTTTGATGGTTAAATGACCCAAAGTTTTGGTTATAATAATTAATTAACATAACTGGTTTACGTCCAATCAGACTTGAGTAACACATTCAACCACCAAAGCGCTGTAGTCGATATGTGTATGTGTGAGAAGAAAAATTGGAATCGATGCTAATTGCATTATTGGAAAACATTTAAAAACCTTGATTTATTTTAAATTAAAGGATTTTTTTCCCCTCACATCTCTAAAGTAGATCCAAGATGACGCATGATTCGAAGCACACCCAACATCTGGGTACGAGGTGAGGGAGGGGAGGTAATCAAGTGGAACTATTTATATGTTGCACAAAAACCTATTTCTACAACAAGACTACTCTATATCGCAGTAAACTGTTTACGAAACATAGTTAAACAAAACCCCACAAGATAGAGCGGTCATCGCTACCGCGTCCGAAGAGTGGGTTGGGTCGCCCCCGAGGGACAGCCGAGACAAAACAAAACACTTTGATCAGAATATCGAAAACAGACACGGTGACTCAGTCGGTAGCAGATCTGTCCGGTGATATAAGGGTCACAAAATCGATTCCCGACAAATTTAAAAAACATTTATCGATGGTAGAAATGGGGCTCAGCCTTCCCTAAGAAAAGGATAAATTTAAAACTTAAGTCAATGCTGCTCAAGCTCAAATTGTAGAGTAAGTATTTATAATCGTTAGCGGAAAAGGGTGAACTGCTCATTTTCTTCTCTCTCTTTCTATTCCGTACATTGGCGTATAAATTTGATAGTGCTTAGGTGCATCCAGTTAAGATCCAACCCTGTGTATGCTAGTAGTAGTCATATGGATTCACGTATTTATGTGTTACCCTGTACTCTGTATACCACTCCACTTGTCAGTCACACTGTACTCTGTATAGGATCACTCCACTGCCCACCAGGAATGCGCGGGGCCATGTAATGAGCTGCGATGGTCGGTAACCTGATCCCGGGACACGTCTTTGAACCCCAAAAACGTGAATAATGCGGGAAAAGCTTAAATGGGGGCAGCTCTAGGTTCAATCCTCAGGGAGTGTTGTTTTACAGGTATTTAAAATATTTATCAAACGTGAAAGATCTGTGATTTGGCCTATGAATAAGTGAAAATGTAACTACCTAGTAACCGACCTCGGTGGCGCAGTTGACTAACGCGCTGGTTTCGTGTTGAGCCAGAATGCCGAGGACNCGGGGAGATCGGCGTTGTAATCTAGGTCGGGTGAACTGGGGGAGGGGGGTCCTAAATGGTTTTCCACTCTTCCTCCACGCAAATGCGGGTTCACTTCCTCTAAATCTAGCCTTCCCAATTCCTAATCCATTAGCGTAACTAGTACTTAAGCGTATAGCCTGAACGGGTAGCAAGACGCGGTGCTCAATAAATAAATATAAATAAAAAACTACCTAGTAAATGTTATATTTGTCAGATAAGGCGCTTCCTGTAGCCTACTTGCCATTTCTCTGGTTATTTTGTGATGGTCACCATCTTTAGTTTAATATAAATATATATATATACTTAATTAATTACGAAAACATTGCCCTTTTGAATGGGTCATAAGAGATAGACACGGCAGTCTGGCAATAGAGCACGGTTCAAAAATAGAGTTAAAAAGATAATGTTATCTCCCAGGATCAAGGACACTTGAGCAGATACAAAACTCTTAACGTTGGGACACAGGTTAGTTCTATCTGCGGCAAAGATAAAACTTAAATCTGATGTACAATCACCTTAAAATTAAAATAGCTAACTTTTAGTGTGAGGAGCAGAATCATGTCCCCAATTAAATATATGAGCATTCCCTAATTTTCCAAGATTAAGTTTTAATTTATTAGTTATAATATAGTTAGGCCTATATTTAACGAGCAGACCCCACATTTTCCCTTCGTTTGTTAACAAATATAATAGTTTTGCCCGAGTAAGAAGAGCTCGTTTTTTATTATTATTTTTACCACCGCACCTTACTACCCGTTCGGGTTATACATCTATGTTCTTATGTGTTAGGTATGAGAAATTTTGAATTTAGAGGGAAGTGTATTAACATTTGCGTGGAGGGAGAGTGGAAAACCACCCTCTGAACACCCATCCGAGATTCGAACCCCAATCTCCCCGTCATAGGCAGTCCACTCTATTGCGAGATTTACGCCTTAGACCATGCTGCCACCTACAAGGGTAAAAGTTTTTGTGTGCTCTTATTAATATTAATATTGTTAGCACCACGTCTTACTATCCGTTCGGGTAATACGCACTTACGCTAATGTGTAATGGTAGGGTGACTGTGAGATGAAATGGAGGACCTACAGTTTAACGTGGGATCCGAACCACGGTGGAGGCCTGACATTCCACACATTCACAAGATGTGATTAATACACTTCTTTTCAGAGGTGAAGTAAGGGTTTGGCAATCAGCTAAATCTGTGCCGGGACCGAGGATTGAACCCCAGACCCCCAACACAAAAGTCTGACACCTTACCCCTAGACCGCCAGGCCACCGATGCTTTTTATTGCCGCGTCTTACTACCTGCTCAGGCTATACGCAGAGAGCTTGTTAAAACTGTACCTGTGATTTTGTTCTCACCCACTCCGTCACCCATTTGACCAATCATATACATAGGCCCTGTCCCATGCACCTCAAATAGGGATATATTTTAGTTGATGCCTGACCAATGAATGTTCTACTGAATGTTGATAACAGTTTCAAGTAGCTCTTATTTCCCTAGCACTCCACGAAGCGCCACTGACAATGGGAGTTCTACTGGGTGATGAGAACAATGCACAGGTACAGTTAAGACTTGCTCTGCTTGCCCTGTAAACACTCCAAGACACGCCACTTAAAAACCAATGTCTCCTCATGTTCCTAATTTACATAAACACACTAACAAGTTCTCAAACAAAGCACAGCTAGGCTTCTTTGTTAAGTTAGCCGATAACACGAAAAAGAAAGCAAATGAGGCATTATTTTCCCCTGAGCTCCACGTCTTACTTTACACCGGCTATTTGCATATTTACACTCGTGGAGCAGTGATGAGGCTCCACCCGTTTTCGTAGAGGGCGACTGTGAAACCATCTATAAAAAACCAATTAATTATACATTACACCCAGCAGGGATTCGAACTCTTTCTCTATCACCAGAAAACAAAATAAAACGAGAGTGACACCTTTATCCGCATATCCATAAATGCGAATAACATCAAATGTCGGTTTAGTAGGGGTTTTTAGTTTAACTACAAATATGTACAAAAAAAATAGCCCCATGACTTCTTTGGTGCTGACTGACAGCTCACAGCTGACTTCTGGCAGTCAACATTTAGGTATATACCTAGATGTTGACTGTCAAAAGTGACAGCTGCTAAACACATGTTTTTGCAAATCATATGGTTCGGCGTAGGGATACATAATTTGGTCTGGTAACTTTTCAAAGCCGTCATTTCTCAGCTGTCCAAAGAAGTCATGGAGCTACTGTATCAGTTCTTACAGTGCATTGCCCGCATTGTTGGGCACGCGGGCTAAGACGTCGACCTCGTTTGTTCTGGCTTACCGTTGACGGGAAGGTCAGGGTGTACCAAGGGGTTTTTTTTCCTCAAAAGTTTACCATTATCTCTCTCTCTCTCTCTCTCTCTTCACGCAAATGATGATTTAACCCTCTTCATCCCTATCCAATTCTAATAAATATGTTGACAAAGTCCAGACAAGAAACTCTCCCTTGTTGTGTCTGTTTTCCAAACCACAAGGTACACTCAGTTTCCCCTGAAAAGTAGCTAGCTTGCCACCAAGGCGTAGTTTATAAGATAGTGTAGTCCATCAAGGTAAGAGAGTTACTTTTCAGAGTAAAGTGAGTGTACTCTACAAAGACAAATTAGATACTCTCAATATTTTTCTTGAAGCCAAGTATGCAAGTATATAAAATGTTAATCCTTAGGTTACCTGCCAGTTTCCGTAACAAACCACAGACATTCCATCCCACCTCTCCACCTCCACCACCCGCACACATCCCTGTCCCCATAATGCTGCACGCAGCTAGAAAACTACATTATTTTTGATGAGGTCTTAGAAAACACTTGATTAAATTACAGAAAAAACGTGCTTTGTAACTTCAGTAAAACCCCGGTACACTGAGCCCCGGTAGTCCGAAATTCCGGATAGTACGAACATTTTTTTTTAAACCAGGGGGCGGGAAACAAACTAAGTTAAAATATAAAGATAACAGTGATATTTAATATTTACATGTTGTAGTTAAAACAGTGTTTCTATTTAACTAAAAATAATTACAGAAGTAAGTTTCAACTATTATTGCATTTTATAAATCAATTTCAAAGTAAATTACATAAAACTCATTCAAATGTAATTTAAAATGTGTGAAAATACTCTCCCTCCCTTAAGACCCTCCCGTATTCTCCAGCTTAGTCTGAATGTTTGCTAATCCGAACACGTGCTCATCTCAGGACCCGATGTTCGTGGGATCAAACCCGACCGAGGTAAACTGATTTTTCTTGAGCAATAAGAATCTGTAGCCCATCTTCCTTCGAAGGGGAAATAAATCCGTCAGTCCCAAGTCTATTGGGGGAGGTAAAGGAACCATGGAAGGTTTGTGAAAATACCTTTCCCGGCAAAATTGGTAAGCCCTTTCGCTCACTCATAGAAATTTAGTGTGGAAGGCAATGAGTAGCCACTACACTTCTTGAACTCCTCCAGTACATTGGATTTCTACCAGATGGTGCGGGCAGCGCTAAACAGTCATTCGAGTTATACGCTTATGTAATAATTACAATAATGGTTTCAGAGATGAGGAAGGTTATATTTATAACAAGTTGACTTACATTTGCGTGGAAGCAGAGTGGAAAACCATTTTGGAAAAACCACCCTCAATACACCCAGCCAAGATTCGAACCTCACTCGATCTTTCCGTCACCTGCAGTTTAGTCTATTGAGAGACTGATGTCTTAGACCATTTGACCAGCGAATCGTTTTTCTGGTTGTTGACATGAGAAGAAGAAAGAGGAGAGAATTCTACTGCACCCATATTAGAAAAAAAACTATATCACTGGAGCACCCATATTACAGAAAAACGATATCACTGGATACCATATGGTTTTGGACCAGTCACAATAGGAAATAATTAACGCACTTCATTGGCCTCGTGTTGGACTAGAATGCCGAAGACGGGAGTATCTGGGTTCCATCACGGTCGGGTGGATTCCCTAGATGGGTTTCCACTCTCCCTCCACGCAGATGCGGTTGCACTTCCTCGGGATTAAGCCTTCCCCATCCCTAAACCATCAGTGTGATTAGTACATAGGTGTATAACCTGAACGGGTAGTAAGATGCGGTGATAAAAACAAAAAAGGGAATTGTAATTCGACAACCTATACTACAGAGATCCGAACATCGGACTCCTAACGAGGCTGGTAGAGGGTAAGTTGGAAACCATCTAGGAAAAAACCCACCCGCAACACACAAGCTCAGGATTCGAACCCAGACCTCCTGGTCACCACCAGACTAAATTACGTGCCCACAGCACGGTTTTGAAACTTCTTGACTAAAGTAAGAGTGATAGAATGATTCTTATTCTGTATAATAAAGGATCTAAAACACATTCACGATCTTAGTTTATGTGGATGACAGTTCAAACGATACAAGAAATAATCCCTAATATAAATCTAAGCCAACAGCTGACATCTGTCACTTTGGTCCAACTAACATAGCTTCAAAATGGCGACCAACGAATTTAAATCATGAATGTACGTGATGAAAACAAGTTCTTTACAATGATGCACCCACGCAGTGGATAGAAATATTTTATTCAGTTAAATATTTCAAAATACGATCAAATAATTGATTATATATATGAAAAATGACATGTATTTTCTTTTTTCCAAGTAAATGCGATGCCTGTATTAAAAGGTGTAAATGTATGCGCTATATTACACATTGTCATTAACGTCCCAAAACGGAGAATAAGTACTTTTTAACTATGTTTAAAATATTGTTTCGGATTGGGTAAAAAGAAATTATTAAAAGCAATGAAACAGTGTAAGAAAACTTAAGTTTACGTTATTTTAAATGTAAAATATAACATGTAATTAAAAAACTTAACGCTTATAATAAAACAGTGATATTTTACAAGTGTTGGCAACATAAAACCTAAACATATGATTTTTGAACTGTCATCTAGGTAAAAACCTATCATGAACAGACTCTACTTAGGATGTTACAGCAAGGATTCAAACACGTATCCTTTCCCGTACAATCTAAGGTTACGTTTAGACTCTGATTTGATTAATAGACTAATATCATTTTAAATGTACGTGGATTAAATTTAAAATGTTCCAAATTAGTTAAATTGTCAAATCATTACAAGTTTTTCGCTTAGCTTTTGGCTCTAGTCGTACCTATAGTTATGTTCACAAAGCGGTCACATCCTACCAAAAAAAATTAATTGGCACTTTTCAATAACACGAGTATTAAAACATGACTATAGGGTATTTAAGGGCGCTATAACAGTTGATTGGGATTTCTTAAACTGCTGAAACCGTCCGGTTTATTACGTTCCTGGATGGAGCTTGTCGGTAGTAGAACAAGCAAGGGAGGAGGAGAATACAAATGACAATACAATGTGTTGTATTAAATAGCATCATTCTATTTACAAAGATCCATTCTACGCTCCTAAGACAGTTACCTTTCGTTTCCCAGACATTTAGCTCTTAGTGATCAACATATATATGAGAATTTTTGTACTTTTCAGAGGGAAAATGTCAACTTTTAAACTATGTTTACAGGTCTATGTATGCTATTGGGCTATAGAATATAGTTTTATGTTCATTCCAGTAAACAACAAACTCGTGGAGTGTTAGAGGATTTGTCAATATTTAACATAAGCACATCACATCATCTGATTGCCACTATTTGAGCTACCCAGGTAGGCACGTTAGGTACCATTTGAATATCAACAAATTTATCCGGTTTCCATCGGTGATTTTAGATAAAATGACAAAGAGAAATATGGACACACTCCTAAGCAGACGGGAGCATCACGAAGCTTGTATTCCCGCGGATAAGGGGAAGAACGTGACTGCTGCGAACTTGACACACAAACCAACAGGTCGAGAGGGACTGTCCACAAAGACACAAAAACCAACCGGTAGAGAGGGACTGTCCACACAAAACACAAAAAAAACAACCAAACATAGCTAAGAGTGTTTTGTTTTGTCGACACTTGTTGTGTGCAACGGATTGTACACCCTGCTCGCAAAAAACATGACAATAAAGAACAATTCAAATTGATATCCAAAGCCAAAAAGAGTCTAGAGGCTACAACAGACCCAACGTTAGTAAAACGTTCAACCACAAAGCGAGTGTGAGAAGAGAACTGTAATTATTGCTATTGTTGTTTCATTGAAGCTCATCTGATAACGCTTCTGGTCTTAGGGCGATCTATGTATCTTTTAAACTCGCAAATACATCGAGTACTTTCAGATAGTATTTGTGCGAGACCAAAATTTTCTTGGTCTGTTATAATCGGTGATGTAAATAATGTAATATGAAAATGTGCATTTATTTTTTTTCTATTTCATTTTTCTATAAGGGTACATAAGTATATGAAGATAGTGGATTTTAAGGAATAAATATCAGATTTGTAAATAACAGGAAAAACAAGAGGGAAAGTCTAATTTTAACCAAAATGGAGTTAGTGCTGCCATCTGTTAGACAATCATGAGACCTTTATAGTACATTTTAAATTATGGTTAAAAGAGGTATCTTTAACTTTACATCCATTAGCGTTTCCAACATATGGCTGGGTAAATATTTTCCCCTACCGTCTTGCTAGGCCTGTTGTATCGTCAAATGCTTTATAATCTTATTTAAGACTAGAACAGGCACAGCACCCAGTCCCCGGCCGTTAGTTTATCACTATGAAAATGTAAACTCACATTTCACCAATGGTAATTTTTTGGCCATGCTGGGAATCGAACCCAGGACCTTCAGTTCAGTAGATAAGACAAGCTACCGACTGAGCTAAGGTGTCTGATAAAAGAGGAATCTGTAATATTTAAATATATTATACAAAAAAGTATTTTCTATGGTCCTTGTGTGGTTTGAGATTTAAAAAAAGTCGTAATCCTGGAAAATGTGTGTAATGTTACTGTCCCCCTTTATTTCCCCCGTACCCTTCATTTATAAAGGAAAAAAGTAGTGTGGAGAAACTATGAATAATCGCGGGACCTTTGATAAGTTAATATAGTAAGTCGGGTGACCTGGCGGTCTAGGGGTAAGGTGTCGGACTTCTGTGCTGGGGGTCCAGGGTTCAAGCTTATCTGATTACCAAACTCTTCCTTCACCTCTGACAGGACATATTGTGAATGTGGGGAATGCCAGGCCTCCACCGTGGTTCGGATTCCACGTTAAACTGTAGGTCTTCCATTGCATCTCACTATCACCCTAACATCACACATTAGCGTAAGTGCGTATAGCCCGAACGGGTAGTAAGACGCGGTGCTAATAGTAATAATAATAATAAAGTAAGTCGATCAGAGCATAAAAAAGGTGGCTGACCCCTTCCATTAGACCTTTCAACAACCTAAGCTATTAAGAATTTAGTTAAAACATTTTTTTTAATCCACATCCCCAGAAATCCTAATCCTACCGACCAAATAAATACTTACATCCCGGCGAAGAACCGTTCTTCAAAGTACACCTGTAAGGATGATAGGTCCCAGGCACCACCTTCCCGTACATGGTCCTATCCATGTTCGTAAACAAAACACAACACCACAAACAAAACACGCACGACTGACAAGCGACGAGCGGGCCCGCGCGTAAATTGACAATCAGCTGTGTTCCAGTGTCCGCAAGCTAGCCGAGGCGAGTTATGGGACCCTCCCTCCCCCTTCCCCACAACCACCTCCCACCACTTAATAGCTCACGATAAGTTTTCCATCGTCTGGTCTGACGTCACGCACTGTACTATGAGATTTTGGTGGAAAGGAACTCTTTTAGAAAATACATATTGCTGTCAACATTGATAGCATTTTTTTCTATATCATTGATAATATCCATCAAAATTGACATGACTTTATCTATGGATATATGTAATATTGTTTCAGCAACGTTTACAACTGTCAAACGAAAAGGTTCCTTGTTATTTGAATGGGAGTGTACCCACTGTACGCTACGCTGCGGCAGTAAATCCAGCTGGTGCGATGAATGGGAAGACACTGTTCTAGAAACACACACAGAGGGCCACACCGCCGAAAGAAAACACATCACACACTCCCTGTGTAAGCGGGATGGTTTACGCTTGGGGGAGGGGGAAATACGTACGGGGCCCGCTGAGAGTGATAGACGCGAGAAGAAAGGTAGGATTTGCTGAAGAGATGCAGGGGAATCTTCCATCTTCCATTTCAAATAATAGCTCAAATATTATGAGACAAAGTATCGGTATTAAAAATTGCCCTTTTCTATACAACTATTTTTAATAAACCTAACAAAGATTATCTCACAAACCCACTTCACTGGCCGAATTGTCTAAGGCATCACTCTCGTGTTAGAATGGCATGCTGGCGGAGAGATCGGGGGTTCGAATCCCGGTCGGGTCTACTGAGAGTAATTTTTACTAAATAGTTTCCCACTCTCCTTCCAAGCAAATGAGATAGATTACTTTTAAAATGCTTCCTTCCTCATCCCTACCCCATTATAAAATCAGTCCCACCAGGTGCTTAAACCGGGTTCAATACTATGGGCGAAGCGCCCCCCCCCCCCTCCCCCCTCTCATTGTTTTACTCGACCTTAGTGGCGGCGAAACTATACATTTTGTCTAAGGGAGCTAGTTAGCTTATCAATTATAAAAGGATTTATGAGGGGTTTTCACCCCAAAACTAAGGGGAAGGGGGGGGGCGTGGTTACCATCTCTTGGAAAATGTTTTAAAATTGAATACTCCCAAAGCGTTTGTGAGTCGGCAAATATATTTAGAGATTCTCCAGGGATTATCTCTATATTTTAAATTGGATTTCCAATGAACAAATCATTGAGTCTTTCCTGGCCCAATGTTGATACAAAAAAAACCTATAGTGTCAGCTCGTAATCTAAATATACCGACCAAGCGGCCACCATATTTGGGCAAAAATAGTGTCAACATCTGCGCATATAGGATGTCATGTGGTCGGTCAGCACAACGAGCCCTCTGGCCTTTAATCTTAGTTTTCTAGACCGGTACCGTTACTTTTACATTCAAATAATTCGTCCTCACGAGTCTGAGTTTATCCAGTTCCAGATCCAATTCTTTATAGAAATCTGGAAGCGCTTGGGATCAAACCCCGGACCTCTGGATCTGTAGCCAGGAACTCTGACCACTAAATTGTTGGTAGAATTTATTTCATTCAACGAATTAGAGGATGGCTCTGATGTTAAAGTAGTACCTGGTTTCACACAAAGGGTTTTCAATAGATACGAAATGCCTGAAAACAAATGCTAATCTGTGAGCGTCCATTGGAGTAGCGACTTTTTCATATTTATAAATCAAGAATTTCCTCCATACTTTCAATTATTTACATAGAGTACCTCTATAGGGGATTTTTTAAAAACTGACTCGTGTGTTTTTGTTACATCCAGTAATCTCTTCGTCTGTTATCAAATGTTGTTATTATTTTAGCTAAAGTAATCTAAACGATTGCTGTATATTTTATGACAAGGGGGCACGTGCACGGAAATATTTTGAAAAATAGATTGTTCTAGAAGCTATAAGAAGTGGACCTTAAACAAATTTTGTTTTAATTTGAATGCTTCTTCAAGCTTATTATAGTGGTTTTTGCCTGGAATCTTTTGAAAAATTAGATGCATCCGGAAGCTATTTAGAGTGGGCTTCTTCCAGAAAATATTTGAAAATGTAATGCCTGAAACTATTTGGAATTTAATACAAAGCCACTTTAGATCTTAATAGTAAAGAATATCAGAGAGAGAAAGTGCCCCTTCCCTCAGACCCCCCCCCCCCCCCCCCCCCCCC
>CABEEJ010000150.1:145314-166492 GCA_901482245.1 Timema douglasi
AACTGATTGCTGCTAGTGTCTAGGAAGGAACTGATTGCTGCTAGTGTCTAGGAAGGAACTGATTGCTGCTAGTGTCTAGGAAGGAACTGATTGCTGCTAGTGTCTAGGAAGGAACTGATACAATGATAACGTACGACTATGAGTCAATCGGATAGGTGTATGGGGACATCTGTTGTTAGGGCCAGTTTCATAGTTAAATTTAGTACGCCTCGAGTGCGGCGCTACACTAAGTACATGACGACACCTACCTAAACCAGAATGGAATGGGCCAGTTTCCTATGCGAGAACGGCCCATTCCATTCGAGTTCAGGTAGGTGTCGTCTTGTATTTAGTGTAGCGCCGCACTTGAGGCGTACTAAATTTGACTATGAAACTGGCCCTAAAGAGCCGAACGGTCGGAACTTACATCCATCCAACTCGGCGGGTCAAGCGGAGGAAAAACCCCAAAGTATATGCCAGCCTTAAGACGCCCAGCAGTGCGGGTGGATATGCAATATATCAATATCTGTACGTGTGTGAAGAAGAAGCCATAGAAAACTGATAGTTTTGCTTAACAGGCCAATAAATATAAAACTTTATGTATTTCGCTTTATTTATATCACTTCCACTAGCACTCATGACGTGCACGGGAGACCTAGGTTCGATCCAAGCCGATTCGTATACAATTTCTTAAAATTCCCAACCTCTTCATAGAGTGTACTGTTCCTGTAATTGATAGCAATGGCGCGCCCAGAACGGAGGACAAGGGAACGAGAGAGGGCAGGAGCATACAAGTAGCCAGCTGGTTGATTGATATAGCTCACAAATGTGGTGAGATTATGAGTAAGTAGCCAGCTGGTTGATATAGCCCACAAATGTGGTGAGTAGTGGTGAGTATCCAGCTGATTGATCTAGCCCACAAATGTGGCAATAGATGGTGAGTAGTGAGTGAGCAAGTCTGGCCAGCGAGCCGATAAAGGCCACCACGTCTTGCCAGTGAAAGTTGAGGTCACGAACATTCGCACAGTGGTTGAGAAACAAGTGACGGCGCGCGACAGATGTGACAACTGGACCCCGTGTCTGTCGATATCGATACGTCCAAAATATGCTTATTAGAGGATTGACACGGAGGGGGAGAGCGAAGAAGGGTCAGTAAGCTCAAGTGCAGCGGCATTTGTCCGTAACGGGAACATGAAAACCATATCTGCCGAAATCGAGTGGGTTTATAGCGTTCCTGGGTTGATCTGTCCATCAGTCGAAGAACAAACATGGGAGGAGGAAAATAAAATGACAATACAACGTATGTTTTTACCCCCCTATTAAATGACATCATTCTATTCACCAAGATCCATTCTACGCTACTATAACAGTTACCTTTCGTTTCCCAGACATTTAGCTCTTAGTGATCAACAGAAATATGTGGATTCTTGTACTTTTCAGAGGGAAAATATTAACTTTTAAACTATGTTTACAAGTCTATACATGTATAGGGTCATAGAAAATATTGTAGATTTCATTCCAGTAAAAAGTAAACTAGTGTACTGTTAAGGGTTTTATCATTATTTAACCTAAGAGCAACATCTAATTAGCAATATCTCAGCTACCTTGGTAGGCTTATGGCTACAGATTAAAGCTAAGGAGTCTTTAATTTTTAATTCTAAGCAGCGAATAAAATAATTTAAGTAACTGAGAGACGCACTTCGGTAGCCACATTACCCAAGGCATCAATCACTCTGGAGAAGGATGAAGGGTAGTTTGGGGTTTGAATCTCGGCCAAGTTTATTGATAGATGGTATTTTATTCAGTAGTTGTTACCTATCCCTTCACTCAAATGTATACACATTTCTTCTGGATTCCACCTTCATCTCTAACCCTATTAGTATATAAATATGAGTAGATTCCGGGCGGGTAGTAAGATGTGGAGCACACACACTAAAGTAATCGTGAACATCTTTACACAAATATTCAAATTCGTAGCACATGTTTTTTATTTTAACTACCTTCGGCCCCTCGGAGAAATAAAGTATTGTGATAGTCAAATTGAACTTGAGATTTTGATGTCAAATCAACCAGCCTTAAAACCTTATATTTTTTGATTTAGTTGAAACTTGGTCCTATAGTTATTGACATAGTTATGAACATTGGACAAATTTTACTTTTCTAGCTCAAAGAATTTTCAAGTTATAGGGGAGAGTCGGTGAATACCGATCACTTTTTTTATAAAGATTATTACAAGTAGAAAACAAAGAAGAAAAAAAAAGTTTTCTATTGTAACGGTATTAGCAGCTATTTTAGTGTTTGAAACCAAGTGCAATCAAAGATTTTTATGAATGGCTTAGTGAGAATATTTCAATTTTCAAAAAATGTACTTTGATCGGTATTACCAAACTGGTCGGGTAATACCGATCAGTGATTTCATCATGTATTTGACTTTAATTATGTTCTTTAAAAAAATGGAAATTAAAGCTAATTGATTATGTTTCAGAAAACAAACACACAAGGAAGGCTTCAGTGGGTTTTATGAATAT
Source organism: Timema douglasi (assembly GCA_901482245.1). NCBI lineage: Eukaryota > Metazoa > Arthropoda > Insecta > Phasmatodea > Timematidae > Timema > Timema douglasi. The sequence continues at coordinate 147,822 of CABEEJ010000150.1, forward strand.
AAAAAAAATTCTTAAACCATTTTTGCAACTAATAAAAGTAGTATACAACAATTAAAAGCAAATTTTTTATTTTTTAAATTTATTAAACAGCTCAATATTGTTAATTTTATATCATGGTTAACTAAGAACTCTATTTCCTAAACTTAACTAATAACTAATATTGGCATTTAAAAAAAATTGAATACAAACATATCACAAAACTAAAAAAACACATATTTCCCTAAGATTTAACTTACCTACTAAAAATGAATTTATAACAATTATTTTGAACTTAGTTCACACAATGGTCACATATGTAACCTTCTGCACTGTCCCAGCCGGTGCATTCAGCATGTGCCCAGTTAGAGCACAATACACATCGGTACCATAATTCATTGTTTCTACCGAATTCTAGACAAACACAACAGAGTTCGTTTTCAGAGGATTTCAACAATGGACCTATATCATCAAGTTCCTCATCATCACAAATTAAATCTTCATCTAAACTTTCCTCCTCGGAAGAACTTTCAAATGTGATATTCCTACGACTCCTTTTATGATTAGTCTTTTTTATCTTACTAGATTCTGCTCCCCTTTGTTTCAAAATTTTATTTTCAGCCCTTTTCTTATTTTTTTCTTCCTTTATCTTTTTTTTTCATTGGCTTTTTTAAAGTGTCTTTCCTTGGAGTAGAGGTGAGAATTTCAGAATGCTGTTTTTTTCTATTGTTTGTGGAGATTTGATTTTTGCTATCTAACTTTGGAACAGGAGAAATATCCGCAATTGAAACAGATTTTCCAAAGTTTGAATTTGATGAACCATTAATGTTTGAGACTAAAGATGAACGTGGCTCACCTTTATAAATGGAAGTACGAGGACTATTTGAAGGTAAATGTGAGGTGACCTTGTATGTTGAGGGATGAGGAGAATCTGCTGAGTTTGTAGCTAAAGGAGATTGTAGTTCATTATCAGCGTCATCAGTAATTTCTACCACTCGCAGATCTGTTGGAAGAAAGTCTTCTTCATTAAAAACTTCAGGATTTTAGGGAAATATTCCGGTTTTGCTGAAACCCGATGCTGCCTTTTCCATCGCTGCTACCCGCATATAAGCTTTATTGAAAAGATACGCTAAATTATAAGGCGTTATTTTTTCATGAGCATGATTTTTCATATAGAGATCACATTCTCTATTAAATGCTGTTTTAAGGGGCCCAAAGAAAGACACATCTAGGGGCTGCAGGTGGTGTGAGGTGTGAGGAGGAATGGACACCATTACAATACCTTGGTCACGACAAAATGAGTAGCTTTCCAGTGTAGAATGAGTATTATGGTTGTCCAGTATCAGTAGAATGGGTTCATCATGCGAAGGTTTTGTTTCGCGGCAAAATGCTTCAACCCGTCCCAAAGATCTCTTCCGTCATCCAACCTGACTTGGAGCATCTCCGTGCGGGCCTCCTATTTTCAAAGCAGCTGACAGATTCACTCTCGAGAATATAAACATTGGGGGCACATAATTGCCTGTAGGACTCGTGGCACAGACAACAGTGACATTTTTGCCTCTTTCCCAGCTTGTTGCAGCCCCCACTTGTTTTTGTCCTTTTACAGCTAAGATACGACCAGGTTTCTGTACTGTAGAGATACCCGTTTCATCGACGTTAAGAATTCTATGAGGTGGAAATTTGTACTTCTCCTGAACCGTTTCTAGATTTTAATAGAATCGACTCACTTCATCCTTATTAAAGGCAAGGATACGACTAACACTTGTAGCTTCAGGTCGTCTTAAACTCAAATTAGGATTTCGTTTCATGAAACGTGAAACCCAGTCTTTACCAGCAAGTCGAGTCATTTTATTAAATTCATGTTTCAAACCAAGTCGCTCAGCATAATCGAAAGCAAGTCGCCGCAGTTCAAACTGAGACATGCCATAAAATAGTTTTGATAGTAGGGTTACAATTTCTTTTTCTTGATCTGGAGTAAATAAAGAATGTATCTCTAGGACAGCCTCATTTAGATACCACTTTTCAATCTATCTTGTAAAGTCGCAAATGGAATATTGAATAACCTCGAAACTTCTCTAATCTTTCTACCATCGTCTTTAACTGCTTTGACTGCTGCATTCAGGGATTCTGAAGTCCATGTTTTCCCTCTGTTTGTAGTCCTTCCCTTGAATTTCGGCATCTATACCAGATAAAATGGACAATATTCCATTAATAAAAAAGAAAAGAGGAATTTTAAAATAAATAGTTGTATAGAAATATACACACCCATAATTTATTACATGATAATATTTGAAGGTAAACGTATTTAAATCAATGAAGGGTAATACCGATCAATTTTGTATGCTGATCGATATTACCCGCAAGGCGCGATCGGTATTACCCTATGTGTAATTCAAAAACAAATATGGCAGCCAAGTCGACCAGTTGACTATATTTTAAATAATTATGCAGATAATTTATGCATCAATATATTCTATTAGTTAGGGTGATATTAATATATATTTTAGTTAAATAAAAATACAACTTACGGTTGATATTGTTCAAGCACAACAAAAGTTTGAAAACTACAAAACTTAAATTATTCGAATAACATCCAAACATCAACGCGGTTCCACTTCAACTGGCAATAGTTTTTGTGTTAACACGTCTCGCTAGATAGCAGCACTAATCAGAACCAAGTTTATTTGAAATCCACCGAGTAAACAGCTGATCGGTATTACCTTGCTGATCGGTATTCACCGACCTTCCCCTAGGGCCTTAAAATTTGGAGAAAATATTACATTTTCTGTAAATTGAAAACATTGAACTACGGTATTAATGTTTGGAGTCCTAATTAAGATACAAACATCAGATCTTCAGCATTTTAAAGCTCTTGTTTCAAAGCTTTCAAATATATGTGTAAGTTAGGACTAAAAAAATATACCCTAGGTTACCTGATATTTTGTTTAAATAACCGACGAATTAAGTATTTAAAGGTACATTTTATTTCAATGTTGATCCATTTCTGATGTAAACATGGGTAAAGCCTAAGATGGGAATTGCCAGAGTATATAAACCTTAACACATGTTTTCAGAGGTCATGTTGACTTTTTAAAATAAATTGAGTAAAACCAAATAGAGTGAAACTTTAAAAATTCAATTTGATCCAGGCACTACCTGATCTGGTAGGTGATTTATTAACTTTGCAACATAATCTTATATATAATATGATAACCCCGTTTCTGGTAATAGCAATTACGAGGAAAGGATTGAACCGATTTTGACAAAGACCACTCATTTTAACGGATAGGAGTCCAGGATATCGGGGAAAATAATAATTTTCCAGTAAAACACAATTTTCACAGAGAATTTCCACTTTTTTATTCTTTGTTTAATCACGATGGTAATAGTTATTTGATGCATGGTTGTAAATCTCTAAATATAATATATCTCTTTGGGTAAAAAATAATAAATCAATCTTTATTTGTTGGTCAGAACACATCACAATTTTCTCATCGGATGAATATTTATCTTTAGATGCTGGTCATAACACATCTAAATTGAGATTCCTAAATTGGGGAAACTTATTTTAATGTTATCGTTAATTCGCATTTAAGTCAATAATATTGAGCATAATAAAACACTAGGGATTAATTTCAAATATAATATTGCTGTGGTGATATTTCGGTTGTCTATAGATCCGTGGTCGAGCGCCTCATCACTATACGAAATAGATACCGTTTAACTAGCTGTTAATTGCTCCGTGGTCGAGCACTCATTAAATCGGTATATTTAATAAATTAAAGAAAGAGAACTATTGATGGCTGTTTATTCAAATGACATCTGTTAATTACTGATACATACCCCAATTAAATGCTTGTTTCAATGCACACTTGTGATATTAACGTACATTATCGTCTTGTGTTTATCTGCTAGTGCTTCGTCTATTGTTTGGGTGTCGTATTTGTTAGTGCGAATATGTTTGCGTGTGCTAGACTGCTACTTTTGTGTATTTGTGGTTTATTTGTATATTTTGAGCGAGCTAGTTTATTTCGTATGTTTGTGGTCTCTGTGTATATGTTTATGTGTGGGTCCGTATTATTGTGCTCTTAGCCATACAAACTAGCGGCTTATATATGGCATAACCCTTGCCTCTTGGTTCCCTCGTTTCCAGTGTAAAAACTAACTAATAGAAAGAGTCCTGGCGACAGGTGTTGTGAAGGCTAGCTTCTTATTGGTGTAGGGAATTCACGTCCTTTACTAAATAGTGCGGAGTTGTTCTTTTGACAGAAAAAATTTATAAAAAATATATTTTAATGGTATAATCCTTTCACATTATTTCTGAAAAGCGCGTGTTTCTTCAAGGATGAACCATAAAAGGATACTCTACATATGTTACTTTAAAGAAAAATTACCTTCATCCATGACTTTTTACATATTTTAGAGGGATCTAAACCAATATCATTACAATAATTCGAAAATTAAAAGGTTAAGTGGTTAAGTTCGTGAAAATATTGTCTACATTTAGTTTCGCGCTTGATAAAATTATGTTTAAATAATATGTTTTGGTATGTATTATAAGATCAAAAACGATCAAATGATCTTGAAGTGTTTAAAAAAAACCCATTTTAACTATGTAAGTATGAGTTTTGGTGTTCATTTTTTCAAATACACAATACAAATACATGAGTTAAGCTATGTTTTAATTTTACCGCTTAATTTTGAAGGTATGATATTTAAAAGTAATATTTTTTATACTTCATCTATCTTTTCACATTCTTACAAATACAGTAAGTTCAGTTATGTTTCCATGTTGAAACTTAATTTTAAGGGAATGATATTTCAAAGTACCATAATGTTTGATACCACATTTATATTTTATCATTCTCTCTCTCTCTATCAGACTCTCTCACGCTCTCACACACTCTTTCTTTAATACAATCCTTTCTCATTCTCTCTCTCACTTTATCCCTTTCCCTCACACACTCTCTACCCTCACAAGTACACTCTTTATCACACAATTTCTCTCACATTATCTTTGTTAGTATCTCTCTCTTAAGCTCTCTCTCGAAAGTTATCTCTTGAACGCTCTTTCACAAACTCCCTCTATCTCAAACTTTCTACCTAAATCACACTCTCTTAATTTTTATTTCTCTTACTCTCTCAATCTAATTTTCTCTATATAAACTAATCTCTCCCTCTCTAACTTTCCCTCACATTTTATCTCTCTTTCACACAATATCTCTCCCAAAATTCTACACTTTCTCTTTATCACACATACACTCTCACTCACTTTATAACGTATTCTCCCTTGTCTATTCTCTTTCCCTCTCTCACACTCTTTCTCCTCACACACACACACACACACACACATACTCTTTTCTTCTCCCATTATGTCTTTCTCTAACACATACACATACTCTAATTATCACTCACTCACACTCACTTGATCTCTCTCAATTGCTTATCAGCCCTTTACACTCATTTTCTTACACTCACTTTCATTTTTACACTCACCCACACGCTTACACAATCACACACTCAAACACCTACACTCTCATTTTCACTCTCCCATTTTATCAATCTCTCTATCTTATGTATTAATATTTATTATGTGATAAGCCCGTTTCAAGGAACATAAATTTTGAGCAACAGATTTTGACAAACGAGCACTCATTTTAAAGATTAGGGAATCAGGATGCTGGTAAAAATAGTTGCCTTAAACTACAACCCATTATCCATATTTTCCTTCTGAATGGGCAGTGGTTCATCTGTATCATTATTCTTTGTTTACATCACCATGGAAATCAGGAGTTTGGTATAGCTGTATATTGGTAAATAAAATGTGTCTTTGTTTAAAAATAATATCAGCTTAATCATTACTCGAGTAGTTTGTTGCAACGAATAGATAGAGATCTGGGAGAGGGGTCATTTTAAAGCTCTTTTCGGGGCGTGAAGGGAGGAAATATACGTTTTTAATCAAATTACACACCGAAAACTAAATATCTAAATAGTTGTTATTAGCACCGCGTCTTACTACCCCTCCGGGCTATACGCACTTAACGCTAATATGTAATGGTAGGGTGATTGTGAGATGAAATGAAGGACCAACAGTTTAACGTGGGATCCGAACCACGGTGGAGGTCTGGCATTCCACAGATTCACAAAACATCTAAGTAAAGTTGATACTCTTTGACGAGTACACTTTTAACTAAAAAGTAAGTGAGGGCTTATAATATATTATACTATCCCAATAAAAAGTTCAAAATACATTTTAACACAATAATCTTCAGCCATCGCTGCAACGACCCACTAGTTATATAAAGAATGCTGGACTATCAAAAGTTATATTTTCTTGATTAAAGATGGCCTATAAATCTACCTCTTGAAGGCCAGTTAAAACTCACAGATAAATGTGATTATTTATAAATGTCCATTGAAGTAACATTTGGCTAAGTGATTCAACTGTGAGATAAATGTCGACGGTTTATGACTGTCTGCTTGTCTGTATATATGGCTTCATCTCTGCCTAGAGCCGAAACTATTTTATCAATTGGATTAAAACTTGGTATCTTAAGGTTTTTATAATGTCCCCCCGAGGTGTTTATGGAATTAGAAATCTAGCCCTAAGATTAAGGGTAGTTTAATGAAAGGGAAACAAGAAAAAAAATAGATTAAAAAAAATCCATTCAAACTATTTTGATCAAAATTCGTATCTAGGTAATGTTTATCACTACACACAAAATGGCAACTCTCATTTTCCCATAAAAATGTAATTTGAGTGTACTTTATGTCATCAGATTTAATTTTGATCATATTTCAACAACTATTTGAGATAGGAAATAACTATTAAAAATAAAAATCTTTATTGTCAAATCAACCAATAATTTCCGAGCTATTGACAAATATATTTTTAAATGAGGTCTCGAAAATCGGGAGTTACACCCCCTGATGAACAAAGTATGTCAATATTTTTCTGTAAGTGTGGCGTTGTGTCTGTTCTATATTCAAGTTAGTTTACAAGTCGTGTCCCAATATAATCAGTCAGTTAAGAAAGTGCACTTTTTATACCTCCATTTTTGTCTGCGTAACGTGTGTCTACTCGACGTAGATACAAATCTGTCCACGTGGCTACCCCATCAGACCGTGTAACGTGTCCCATATGTGGTCTAGTCAACTGACACACACACTCAACGGCAGGACACTCCCCCCACCCCCCATTAAACAACCTTCATGTGGGATGACTCCTGCCACATACCCTTGAACGACGCACGACGGCGACAAAGTCAATTGCCACGAAACAGAAAAGAACGTTACCACTATAGTACTCCCTCTTTATTCCCCCTGAGAATATATATAATTCTTACACTTGGCACCGCGTCTTACTAACCGTTGGGGTTATATGCTTAAGTACTAATTACGCTAATGAGTTAGGAACAGGTAAGGTTGAATATCGATGTAGTGAACCCGTATTTGCATGGAGGGAGAGGAGAAAACCATTTAGGCAAAACCACCCCAGCTCACCCGACCGAGATTCGAACCTCAATTTCCCTGTCCTCGGCAGTCTAGCTCAATACGAAGCTAGCGTGTCCGCCAACTACGCCACCGAGGTGGGTAATATATATATATAAGGTTTGGATTTTTTACGATCACAATATACTCTCTCTACCCGAGAGGTCGTGAGAAAATCAAATTTCATTATTTTCATGTTCTTAAATAAAAATAATTCCAACTTAGTACCCTAAGTTTTTTCTACCAGAAATTAATAACTTTATTTGGAGCAAGGATGCGATCGCTTTTCAAGCTTGTTCCGATATCTCTCTCATAAATGTTGACAAATGTGAGCTCGTAGGCTGATACCTTTAGTTTTGTTTTTTATCACTGCATCTTACTACCAGTTCCGGTTATACGCTTAGGTTCTAATTACTCTGATGGTTTTAGATATTACGAAGGTTATATTTATAGGCAGTACACCCGCATTTTTGTGGAGGGAGAGTGGAAGACCATCCTCAGTACATCCGACCTAGATTCGAATCTTGATCTCCGCGTCATCCGCAGTCTAGTCTTAACTACGAGAGTAGCGACTTAGACCATGCAGCCATCGAAGCGGGTTTTTAGTACTTTTTGATGTGAGGAAACAGCTGTTGAACAAACATTGCGCATATTTGGTACCAGAAATTCTATAACTTTTGGGAAGTGATGCCTGTTAAAAAAAAACTACAAAATGGCCGATTTCCTCAAATTATTCTGAATTCCCAAAGGTTGTATTTATACAACGTGCATAATAATAATAATAATAATAATAATAATAATAATAATAGGGTCGTATCGCATGACGGTCCACGGGCCACACACATTCATGAATAGGACGAGAATTCCAGAGTCCTCCTTCAGAATGTTCAACAAGGCGGAGGTCGAGCAATTAAGTGATGCCCGCGGACCACACACTTCTAATAACGCCGATGATGTCACCACACCACGCGGTTCCGAGAAGCTGCTCCGTACCACGACTAGACTGTCAGTACAAACGTAGGCCCCACGCGAGGATGGCGATCTTGGGACGCCTCACCTCGCAACTTCCCGACAGAACCCATTTCATAGGGGGGCGATTTAATTCGTCGTTTTACTGACAATCATCTAGTTAAGATGATACTGCCCCCCCCCCTCTCCGACTCAGACTCTCAGAAACACATGTTCATGATGTGATTTCACGCTAACTAATTATATAGACCAAGTGTCATAGGAATAACCTTATCTGACAAATAGAAAAGTTATTATACCTGATATCATCGCTGAGGCAACTGCAGGTCTTAATGGAGAAAAGCTTTGTCCACGCGCTCAGTTATGTCCGAAGGTGGTGTGCTGGGGTAAGGAGGAGCTAGTAGCAACATCGACTAACCAGCATTGAAAAACTTGTCTTAAATAATTATGAGAGGAGATTGACCACAAAACAACGAGAAAATGACAACGCTTTTTCCCAATAATATCAATGCAGTTCACTCAGCGATGATATCCAGTAGATATCAACTTTCCAGTCAAGTCATGTTATCTGCAGCTGTCACTTTTGATAGATATTATCAATACTTATAAAATAACATGAATATTAATATAGTAAGTAACATGTCACCAGGGTTGATAAAAAAACAGTAATTCTAAAAGGTCCTTCGTATGAAAATTGGACTGTAGTAAGCCATCGTCGACTTTTGCTATCAAGTTTAAGGTTGTTTTAATTAGTAGTGGCACCAATAGGGCGTTGAGGAATTGGAATGGGTGTTGAAGGGGGGTGGGGGTGTTATGAGGAAGGTTGTTTATACGATACAATTTCAATAGGAAGAATCTTTTCTGGCAGCTGGTAAAGTTACTTAATCCTGTTTATGGTAGGAAGGAATGTCTGGAAGGTATTTTTTCCAACTAAAATCTTATTATATAGAAGAATTACAACAGGGTAAAAAAGCCTTTCAGACATCCATTTCTAAGATAAACGAGGTAAAAGATCTACTTTAACATATTCATATGTCAAGTCCTGTGATATGGAGTTGTCACTTTTGATAAATAGTATCAACAACTCCAAGAAAAATAAGGGGCAAGTACCTGATAACCGTAGCTAGGGAAAAGAAGAAGCATGGAGGCCTAATCAACCCTTCATATAATTTATCGAGTTAAAAATACTGTAACATTAGCTCGAAACCGTGACTTCCGGCGGAAACCTATCTGGAGAATATTTCACCGTGAACGTTTGGACGTGTGCCATGAGAAGATCTGGTCGTGGGCGTGGGTATACCCCTCAGGCAAGGGGAGGGGAGTGGTATCCGAAACAAGGGGTTCCACTTGACTGTTTAATTGCTCAGATATGTCAAGAGTCCTTTGAAGCGCGCTTCGCCCTTCGTACTAAAGAATACGCCCTCCCTTGCTTGGGTAGTCAAGTTGGCAGTTCTCATCCTGTGCCTCCAGCCTGCTTTCACCAAACACAAGATTCAAGGCCGTATTCAATCATCGCCATTCGACCTGAATATCTTGTTATCCATATATTGAGAGATCGGTTGATGCCCGAGACTAGACTATAAATAGTTAAGTCATGCACAAAAGGTGTGAACTTTCGTTTTCATTGATCGAGGGAATCTCTTTTCGTCGTTTTATTTAGAAGTTGTTTTGGTGCACAGTTCCTGAGGCAGCGCCCCACCAGAGGAGTAAATTTCTCCCTGAGAGTTGCCAGTATTTCATAATGAGAATCGGAAGAGGGTTGCCCGGAAGTTCGCAGGCTCATTTAACAAGAGTGGGAGGAGGGAAAGCAGACAAAATAAGACCCGAGCTACCCCATCTGGAAGACATCTAGACACCAACTTCCTCAGTCACAAGACTCCCCCTCCCCCGCTTCCCATCAGTCGGTTCACAAGATCATTCAGTGACTGGAGTCTGAGTCGGGAGGCAGGAGTTCATCCCCTACCAAGGGTAATTTTCCTGATATATTTTTTATCTTTGTTGGTGCAGTGTCCTTTTTTTTACAATTTAATGTCAGTACTATACACAGTGGAGAAGAAAGTGTTGTGACACTAGACCTATATCTTTATTAATTCAACTACTAAATGCTTAAAATAACGTTATATACATACCCTTGAATTATTTATTTAAAAAAATAAGTCCTCAAGATGGCCACCATTATATATGCAATACGTTATTGCATTCACTTCTCGAATCTTTACATAACTTTGCACATAGAATTGTTTCAACTTCCACCACAATTTTGAATTGTTTTTGGGTGGGTCGCACAGACATGACTCTTTAACATTCCCAAAAAGATAAAGTTTGGAGCTGTTAAATCTGGTGAACGTGGTGGCGAGGCGATGTCCCTGAATCGTGAAACGAGGTGCCCAGGAGACATTTTACAAACCCCCTCCAATGATGTTTGGGTGGTGGGCAGCTGCCCCATCTTGCTGGGACCTTATGTTGCATTTCAGGGCTCAAAATGGTCGAACATCATTGGAAAATGTGTCTTGGTCACCTCGTTTCACGATTTGGGAAACACCACGTTCCCCAGACTTAACAGCCCTCTGGACTTTTTATTGTGTGGTGGAAGTTGAAGCTATTCAACAAGATACATTGTGCAAAGTAATGTCAAGATTCTACAAGCGCATACAAGGTATTACATATAATGGAGGATATCTTAAGAACATAGTTGTAAAAAATTGTCAATCTTTTGTTGTTATTTTAAGTTTAATTTGAAGCATTTAATAGTTAAAATAGTAAAGACATAGTGTTATAAATGTGTTAATAATTTATGTCCCACCCTGTGTATTAATTGTTTTGCCCATATGGACTATCCATATTCAACGTACATTAATGAGATTGGGATAAGGATGATATAATTTAGAAATTTGTGTCAGCTACTTGTCGATCACAATCAATCGATCGATCGATCAATCAATCTCAAGGAACTTTTCTGTGTCACATAAGAAAACTTATTCATTTAAAAGTCAAAACTTGAGTCATAGCTCGCCAATGTATCAAGTATCTTGGATTTTTTTAATGCAACCCAAAATTACCTTAATCGGTCATAATAGGTACATAATATTATAAGAAATTTAAATAGCTAGTTCTATATAAAATTATGGGTCCTACATTGTATTTATTCTATATTTTTATATAGAGGCAGGGACATAATTATTTAAGGAAAGATTGGATTCAAGGAATAAATAAAAAATCAAATCAAAATTAGAGTGGAGAAACTATGAGAGAGATTGCGGGACTTTTGATAAGTGTATGGCCTAAAAAAGGTCGCCAACCCCTGGTAGAGAAGAAATGTAGCCACATATCCATGTAAGGAGAATGGGGAAATAATCCATGGGGGAAAAAATACCCTCAGTTTAATAGACCAAGATTCGAACCCCGATCTCACCATCAAAAACAAACTCGAGTAAATGAGCTGATGTTTGGTCAGTGTACCCAGGAAACCAAATAAAACGAGTGTGGATGGTAAGAAGACATGTTGCATACAAAGAAAATATAAGTCCATCCACATTTATATGGAGGAGATGAAACCACTATGTGTGCGTGCACAATCGGAGAGCAAATAAGGCCAGGAAAAGCAAGGCAAGGTAAACAGTTGGCAAACTGTTCACATTTTTTTCATGTTGACTTTGTGTTTCCCAGTGGCTAAACATGTTTCCCGTGATCCAATTCAAATGGATTACAAGAAACAATGTTGGCCAACATTTCAGACAACAAGCAACGTGGGCTAGTAAGTGAGATTGCTGATCTAAATTGTGTGTCTCTTTTCATTATCCTGGGACCAACAATTTGTAAAATAGCTTCTAAGGGCCAGTTTCATAGTCAAATTTAGTACGCCTCAAGTGTGGCGCTACACTAAGTACATGACGTCACCTACCTAAACCAGAATGGAATGGGCCAGTTTCCTATGCGAAAACAGCCCATTCCATTCGAGTTTAGGTAGGTGTCGTCATCTACTTAGTGTAGCGCCACACTTGAGCCGTACTAAATTTGACTATGAAACTGGCCCAAAGTCTGTAAGACAGAGTGAAGTTCCTAAAAACCACAGCCCTCTTTGAGCTTCAGAACTGTCAGAAGGTTTTTTACATAGTAAGAACCATTTTGAAGCACTTTATGAACCCACCCCCATTTTCTTCTTTTTTATCTTCTTGAACAGATCATAGCTACATACAAAGCACAAGCCATAGCAGCATGCTCCTCAACAGACATTTTTCATTCAACTGAATTCTGTACGGGAAACAAAGGGTTCATCATTGTAGTATGGACGCAAAACAGAGTTTCTTTAATGTTTGCTAACAATCTGTTTTCCATGTTGGCCAAAGTTGGCTAACAGTTGAGCAACAATGTTTCCAAGTGTGTACTAAGATTTAGGATAGTCGCTGATAGCCAGTACTGGCAATAAAGCATGGAACTAAAAAAATATATTTAGGCCAAACTTAAAATTGAGATGAATCAAATCCTATTTTCTTGACATATGAATCTCAAATTAAGATTTTTTTTAATTATTTATAGCACTGTGTCTGCCTATGTACTAGTTGCCCTAATGAGTTAGGGACTAGGAAGGTTTTAATTTAGAGGAAATGCACCCACATGTGTGTGGAGGGAGAATGGAAAACCATTTAGGAAAAACCACCCACAGGCACCCAACCAGGATCAAACTCTGATCTCCTTGTCATTGGCAGTCTGCCAACACAAGATTAGTGCATTCGACCACGCGGCCACCGAAATGGGTAAATTCGGAACTTAAACTTTTTTCAAATCTTGAATCAAAATTCAAATCCTCGAATCTTTATATATGCTATGTACAATTCTATTTATAGTGAAAATATTTAATATTTTTAAAGTTGTTTAAAGCCATTTACAAAAATGTTATGTTGTTTATATAATGTCTATTACATAACAAACAACAAAGAGAACACTTTTTTTTAGTAAATTATATTAAAATATTTTTTTCTGTGTGTAGGCTATGTGTGATTTTGTTAATCTCCAAAATACACTTCTTTTACCAATTACTTAAAATTGTTGTTTTAAGTCAAGGTCTCCATAATTGTATTCAAGATACTTATTTGAGAATTTTACGAATATTAAATTATTCGAATACCATGGGATTCGAGGAATCTAAGATTCCATATCGCCTCATCTCTATGTAAAACACAATCTAAACCCTAAACTAGTTGTTCTTTTAGAATATTTGAATCTCATCACTCAAAGGGGATTTTATTTTCAAAATATCTTCAAATATTTTTTTTGTTAAAAGTGAAGCAACCTTTTTATTAGGTAGCCTATAAAAACACAGATTTATTGACCCAGTTGCAAGCATAACCGTTTGAGAGAAAATGTAAGTTATACTATTATTTTTAAAACCTATGAAATATGTTTCAACATACCCTATGTTTATAAATTGTATTAATTTATATTGATAATTATACTCACATTATGGAGATATCACCTAAATTTGGTTTGTTAAAATTTATATTCAAGATTAAGAATTTTAAGCCTCAACTAACTAAAATGGTGTACTGTATATTTATAGGAGCTATGGATGAGATAAAAATGTAATATTAATTAATGAATGTAAGCCTATATGTAACTTTAAAATTACTGAAGTGACTTCAGTAATCTAGATACACTACAATTTTTCAATGGGAATCCTTAGAGTTATAAAAGTTTTTAGATCTACTTTAACATAGCCTATTAATATGTTGGTGACCTGGCGGTCTAGGCGTAAGGTGGTCAGACTTCTATGCTGGCGGCCGGGGTTCGATCCTCGGTCCCGGCAAAGATTTATCTGATTACCAAATTCCTTCCTTCACCTCTGACAAGACATCTTGTGAATGTGAGGAATGCCAGGCCTCCACCGTGGTTCGGATTCCACGTTAAACTGTAGGTCCTTCATTTCATCTCACACTCACCCTACCATTACACATTAGCGTAAGTGCGTATAACCCGAACGGGTAGTAAGACGCGGTGCTAATAATAATAATATGTCTTGTATTGTTATGTATACAGCCATCACTTTTGATTGATGTTATAAATAGCTATAAAATAGCATTAATAATATAGTAAAATGTTTTCAATGTTAGTTGCAAAAATATATGTATTTTATAAAAAGGCTCTTAGTTACGAAAATCAGTCCATATAATCAATGCTTTAACAGTTGATGATTCCCAAATATGTTATTTTTGTTAGTGTATGGGGTATTTACTAAATATAATCACCCATATCCATTCCTATTAAATAACATGCATAAGCAACGCTTTGTGCCAATATTTACCCATTTAGTGTTTGGGTTTTGAGGTTAGGTTTTTTACACTAAAGTATTATAGGCCTAATTGATGTTTAATCAAAATAAAGAATAGGCCAAAATTTCAAACAGTTATTTTTACTTTATTCCAAATTCTGAATGTCTGAGCAACTATCATAATAATATGCCATAAATAGACTCAATAAATCTTGCTAGTTTAATTTATGCAAGAGGGCAGTTTTAAAGTCATTTAAATTCAGGAATCGATGATATAATTATGCAACTTGTCAGTCAATAAGCGAATAGGAGCTAATATTACGCTATCAAAATTACGATAAGTTATTAATTATTATTTACAGACGAGCCTTGCATCTAAACTGTTTTCATAGCATCTGTTGTCATGATCAGTAACAAGAATCCCCGAGAAAATAGCCTCTATCATCTCAAATAAGCAACATTTTGATAATAAATTATAAGCTTCTTCACGCAAACTTGCACATAATGCTTGGAAGTGTTTATCACAATTATAATTACAATTACCGATGAACGAAAGAAAAAATTTGAATAGGTCAACATGCCCATTTTAAAAAGTTTACCTAGGTCATCCATGTCAAGGTCTATCTTCTGGTCACCCTACTACTGATGATGAAGTCCAATTCTTCCTAAACAGTTTATACACACACTACTCCTTCTACTGAAATGTGTTATAATTTCACTTGAATAAGGAAACTTCAAAGTTGTCACTATAAATAGTTCGCGGAAATTATTACCGCATTTTGCAGAATATAATAAAACATGGCAGAATGCGCATAGAAAGTGCTGCCCCCTATATGGTAGTAGAAGCCGTAAATTTCTGGCGGGATTTTTTTAAATCAGAACGCAAGAATAAATTAATGTTATATTTAATCGCGGCTTGAAATTATAGGTGTAAGGATATAAAGTATTTAAAAAATGTGATTTTCAATATTTAAATATGTGTATTTTGAAAATCTACAGGGAAAACAAAAATATCATGTATACCTATGATTAAAGCTTTTATTTAATACTAAAAACTTAGTTTGCAAAATAGTACAAAATGCCTATATTACCTCAAAAGACAAAAACTAATACATTAGAGGTATTTATTAATTAGATAGGAGATAATTATGGAATAGATATATCAGCATCAGATCCTACATTATCATACCATACAAGTGATACTATTTCTCCTTTAAGTGTATAACCCGAACGGGCAATAAGACGCGGTGCTAAGTATTATTATTTCTCCTCTAAATTCAGAGGGGCTTCCGAATGTAACTAAAGAAGATAACATTTTGACAAAGAGCATTATATTGATAAGCTCATTGATGATAAAATGCACAAAATATTATACAAACGTATTCCCCAGGGATGATACAAGTTGAGTTTAAGACAATAAGCTTGGGAGAGGACTTGGTTACTCATTTGTATCCGAGTTTAGATAATAAATCTAAAGCAAGAACGTAGAAAGCTCATTTTTCTAGGGGTGGGTCCAATAACAAATTCTAGGGGGTCCGGACTCTGCCCTTTCTTTAAAACTTTTTATAGTTAGCAAATAATGTTTAGAGTAGTTAACTATGTTGAGATAATGGGTGATGGATGGGTAGTGAACCTACCTACATAAACCACAAACTCCACTTCTGACAGTTGTTCTATTATTTAAGCTGCTTTTTGGGAGGGAGGGGGGCGTGATTCCTCAATTAGGATCTTATATAGGTTAGGGGTCTCCAATTATTTTTGATGTGGTCCGTTTTAAGAACTTGCCAAACTTCCGTGCCCCGTAAAACTTCAACAATGACTCAAGGTCAAGCCCTGCAGGTTTACATTAATTAAAAAAGGTGACTTTCTCTCCTTTTAGTTACTTTACTTATTTACTAACAAAAACAGATGTCACGTACATCCACGTGGCCCACCAATGATTGTGAAGGGGTGAATTAAAACTGTCCTACCTTGGCTACCACCCGCCCACCTCAATAGCACCATTTCTTCTGTTTATTACTATCTTGTTGAGGTCTGTACAAAATGTTTGTACGGTCTGGATGCGGACCGCGGTCCATCATTTGGTGAACTCTGTTATAAGTGATAACAAAAATTTTGACCTCCTTTTCTCGGAAGCCACTTACTCGACTCATTCCAAGAAACTTCCTTTGTTTTTCAATACCAAATGAATGTATGAGAAAAGAAGTATAGTATTTGAAATGTTGACAGAGATAGTTTTACAAGGTGTGTCTTGAAGGTGAATATTAAAATATTCATCAACTAATGTTTGGTTGAAGACATATACAATCAAAACTGTAAATTACAGGAGGGTTCAGATCACCTGGACTGCCACCTTTCTATGCCCTTGATCTAAAGTTTGGGACCAGAGAGATATTAGAGACAGACAACAAAGTTTAATCATAATTCAAAGACCAAGTAATAGATTGATAGATCGTGTGATATTTGTGGTGGCAAAATATCAAGAAGTTACAGGAGATCCAGGAAAAGCCCATTTTGTTTTTATAAGAGACCGTAGGGTAACTTAATATGTCTTCGAGATAATGGATACATTCTCAAACTCTCAAATACACAATGATACGCCAATAGATTATGAACGTCGAGCTTTGTCAGAAAATATTTGTTTATATCTTTAAGATCAATTCAAAGATAGCTCATTTAATGCATCACATGCAACTGCACTAATAGTAAAAACTTAAAAATCTGACATAACAGGACATCTAGCACGAATGGGAGAATTTAGACTCTTGTTCAGGGTACTGACTGACAAACCCAATGGGAAGATATAATTGGGAAGACCTAGACGCAGATGAGAGAATAACATTAGTATGGACTTCAAAGAGATAGGGTGAAATGAGGTGGACTAGATAGAACTAGCTCAAGATAGAGATATGGTGAAATGAGGTGGACTGGATAGAACTAGCTCAAGATAGGAATAAGGTGTAATGAGGTGGACTGGATAGAACTAACTTAAGATAGGGTTAGGGTGTAATGAGGTGGACTCAATAGAACTAGCTCAAGGTAGAGATAGGGTGTAATGTGGTGGACTCAATAGAACTGGCTCAAGGTAGAGATAGGGTGTAATGGGATGGACTCAATAGAACTATCTCAAGATAGAGATAGGGTATAATGGGGTGGACTCAATAGAACTATCTCAAGGTAGAGATAGGGTGTAATGAGGTGGACTCAATAGAACTAGCTCAAGGTAGGGATAGGGTGTAATGGGGTAGACTCAATAGAACCAGCTCAAGGTAGGGATAGGGTGTAATGGGGTGGACTCAATAGAACTAGCTCAAGGTAGAGATAGGGTGTAATGGGTGGACTCAATAGAACTAGCTCAAGGTAGAGATAGGGTGTAATGGGGTGGACTCAATAGAACTAGCTCAAGGTAGAGATAGGGTATAATGGGGTGGACTCAATAGAACTAGCTCAAGGTAGAGATAGGGTATAATGGGGTGGACTCAATAGAACTAGCTCAAGGTAGAGATAGGGTATAATGGGGTGGACTCAATAGAACTAGCTCAAGGTAGAGATAGGGTGTAATGGGGTGGACTCAATAGAACTATCTCAAGATAGAGATAGGGTATAATGGGGTGGACTCAATAGAACTAGCTCAAAGTAGAGATGGGGTGTAATGGGTGGACTCAATAGAACTAGCTCGAGGTAGATATAGGGTGTAATGGGATGGACTCAATAGAAATATCTCAAGATAGAGATAGAGTATAATGGGGTGGACTCAATAGAACTATCTCAAGGTAGGGATAGGGTGTAATGGGATGGACTCAATAGAACTGGCTCAAGGTAGAGATAGGGTATAATGGGGTGGACTCAATAGCACTATCTCAAGGTATATATAGGGTATAATGGGGTGGACTCAATAGAACTAGCTCAAGGTAGAGATAGGGTATAATGGGGTGGACTCAATAGAACTAGCTCAAGGTAGAGATAGGGT
>CABEEJ010000150.1:172378-229769 GCA_901482245.1 Timema douglasi
ATAATGCCCCAGTTGCGATGAATGCCTCAGAGATTCACATCGACAGTGCCATGAAGGGGCCAGATAGCGAGGAATGGTTCGAAGCAATCTATTCTGAGATCAGATGCTTGGTCGCCAACGACACTTGGGAAATCGTTGATAGGCCGACCAACAATAGAGTGATTGACTGTAGGGCGGTTCTCCGAAACAAGTATAAACCTGATGGAACGTTACTTCGAAGGAAAGCAAGGGTGGTCGCAAGAGGCTTTGCCCAAAGACCAGGAATCGACTTTGTGGACACTTTTGCTCCAGTTGCCAGGATCGAATCATTTCGATTACTCATGGAATTGTCAGCTAAGCTTAACTTAAAAGTCTCACAGCTTGACATTACAACGGCCTATCTGAATGGTGACATTGACACACCAACATTCATGGAACAGCCGGACTTGCTTGTCGAGGCACTACAAAAGATGATTAGGACTGAAAATGATGACAGCATTGTTGGGAAGGCAAAAGACATCCTTCATAAACTGAAATCCAATAACAAAGTCTGCAAACTTCGGAAGGCCATTTACGGGCTCCGTCAAGATGGTCGACAGTGGCACTCTAAATTAAGTGCAACCTTAGAATCCGTCGGGTTGCAGCCCACAAACTCGGACCCATGCATGTACGTCGATAGTCGAAGTAAACACCCAGTCTATGTGCTCATCTATGTTGATGACATCGTGATCACTTCTGGAAACCCAGAGCGAACCAGAGATATTAAAGGTGAACTGTCAAACAAATTTGATGTAAAGGACCTTGGAGCTATAAATCATTGTTTAGGAATTGAAGTGAACCAATCCAAGGACAAAGTCACGTTATGTCAGAGTGGCTACATCAGAGATGTCTTACATAAGTTCGGGATGGATGACTGCAAACCAGCGAAGATACCTATATCAACCAGGGTTAAGTTTGATTCTTCCTCAACTAACACAGAAGAAACAAAGCAATATCCATTCAGAGTTGATTGGAGCCCTCATGTACATCGCCATCGATACCCGTTCTGACATCGCTTACACAGTCAACATGCTGAGTCAATATAATAATTGTCACAACTCAACTCACTGGCAAGCCGCCAAGTGTGTGCTAAGATATCTAAAAGGAACCATTGACAAGAAGTTGGTCTACTCCAGGGATAATGAAGGCATTTCTGGCTTCGCAGACGCCGACTGGGGAAACTGTGACACTGACAGAGAGTCCTATACAGGTCACACTTTCACTTTGTCCGGAGCGGCGGTATCATGGTGTTCAAGAAAGCAGAGAACCGTTGCTTTCTCTTCAACCAAGGCAGAATATATGAGTCTCACCGAAGCTGCAAAGGAAGCAATCTTCCTGATGACTTTCGTACGAGAACTTAGTTTAAAGGATTTGTCGAACATCATTATTTTCAATGATAATCAGCTGGAAAATTGGCATATAACCCTGTCTTCCACTCAAGATCGAAACATATAGACATAAAATTTCATTTTATTCGTCAAGCTCTCCAAGATCACCCACTAAGGACTTGAATATCTATCCACTGAGGAAATGGTAGCTGACATCTTAACAAAACCTCTTCCTGGAGCCAAACACGAGAAGTGTGTTTATGTGCTCGATTGTTACCTATTGACCTTTTGGACTCAAAATTGAGGGGGAGTATTGGAGTTCAATTATTACCGTCAAAACGTTCATGTTTGTTTACATTTGAAGTTCACTATAACGCCGGCAGATGTCTCATGAATTTAGTCTTAAAAGGCTTTTTCAAATAATAAACCGTTAGTGATGCTCCAGCCAGCCAGCCAGCCTTTATCTATGGCTCCAGCCAAGCGCTGTGTGCTATAAATTGTGTTAACAATAGTTTATACATATTGTGTATATCGATCACTACTCTGCCCAACAAAGTTGATTGGACTATCAAATTATTTTTATTGATGTAACAACATTATAAAAGCCTGGTTATAAATAACCTGTTAAGTAAATTAACTCTAAATTAACTCGTTAGTTTTGTAAAACTTCACTATATTGACTAAAATTATTATCAACCAAAACTACCAGTTTACTTACTAAGCTTTTTTTTATATTGTAAATGTTTGTATTATATTCCGAAATACTTATTTTAAAAATATGAAAGAGGGATGGAAATAAATAAAAGGAATTAACACAATGACTTTTATGATGAAAGGATGAACATGGTCAATACTTTACACTGCTGTCACAGGACAAAGAAGTGATGCACCCCCTCTCTCTTTGTTTCAAAAAATTGCATTGTGTATTACATACTTCTTCCTTAAAGAGATTCAATGAAACCTATGTTGAGGAATCAGGCAGTTATAAGTCATTCACGAGCTAAGTTTACCTGGATGACAGCTCGAAATGTTACTAGAAGTAATCCCTAATATATCACTACGCCAAACCAACAGCTGACATCTATCACTTTGGATGACTGTAATGAAAACAGAAGGTAATATATTAATGTGATAGTTAACCACAGTAATTTAGGCCAATATTATTTATATATGTATTTGAGGTCGGACACAAAGTTTATTCATAGTTTTATTCCACTTTAAAATAATATTCACACCACTTTCACAAAAACTTCTGATGAACACAGCTTCAAAATGGCCACTGACGAATCTAAATCATATGATTGAACAACGGTAAACAAGTTTTTTACAATGATGCAGACACGCAGTTGATGAAAATATTTTATTCAGTTAAATATTTCAAAATACAATAAAATAATCATAAAATCATTTATTGTATGTAAAATAATATGTATGAAAAAAGTGCATTGAGCAAAAACATTTAGTAATGAATAAAATGATAAGAGTATTAGGAAAAAAGTAGAACACAAATAAAAGACACTAACACAAATTTACACACACTTCAATATTTCGATGCTATTAAAGCACCTCCCTCAGGAAGTAGTAGTAATTAGACTGAAGAGGATGTTGTCTTCAATGATGCCAACTATAATAGCATTGAAATATTGAAGTGTGTGTAAATTTGTGTTAGTGTCTTTTATTTGTGTTCTACTTTTTTCCTAATACTCTATCATTTTATTCATTACTTATTGTATGTAAAAAAAGACAAGAATTTTCTCTTTTGCAAGTATATATGATGCCTGTATTAAAAAGTATTGATGTGTGGACTATATTAAACATAATCAATAATGTTCCAAAATGAAAAATAAGTAATTTTAATTATGTTTAAAATATTGTTTGAGTTGGATAAAAAGAAATTATTTAAGATAATGAAATATTATGAGAAAACTTAAGTTTACATTATTTTAAATGTAATATATATAACAGGTAATTAAAGATCTTTACATCTATAACAAAACTGTGATCTTTTACAAGTGTTGGCAACCCAAAACCATAAACATATGATTTTTGAACTGTCATCCAGGTAAAAACTTATCATGAACGGAATATATGATCGATTTTCTCCATGAGGTTGCCATTAAAACTCTGTTAACTAGGTCAGTACTACGTATAAAATAAATTTAAAAGGGAATAGAATAAAAATAAATCATAATTGAAAGTATGTAATTGATTTAAAGCATTTTATTTATTTACATTTATACAATTACCCCCACCCCCAATCACAGATGACAGCAGAAGTTTTATCAGCTAGACATTCCTAGCCTTCTTCTAGTGATGGCAGATTTTTAACTAATTTCTGGAGTTTGAGTCCCATGTAGGTGTGGTCCACTGACCCAAAAATACAAAATATTATATACAGATTATTTACAAGTACCAAGTATGCGTGTTTTTGAATATTAGTTATCTGTTGATTTAAAAACTGCTTCTTAACCTAAAATCAAGTCACAAATACTTGTATTATGATCTAGATTGTAGGATAATTCATTTATTATAAATATATATTTTATTTAAACAACTATATTAACCACAAAATACACATTTTGTTTACCACTTGAAGCCCAGCAGTGACGACTAAACAATAAAAATTAGACATAACAAAGTTTTTTTTTTGCTACTCTTGTTGCACTTTAAGCAAAAGAAATTCATTAAATCCTGGTTCCATTAATGTTGCATCTCTTAGTCGGGTGTTGTAGTCAGTAGCTTGACGACTTGTTTGGTTACCCTATTCTCTTTCTTCTTCCTTTGTACCACACCCTTGTGCCGACTGAATAAGCTCTAGAAGTGTTCAATTTAAGACATTAAGAGAGTTGTTAGCAAGTAACTGTTCCAGTAAAAGTTTCAATTACTAACAAGCTTTCGTCCTTTTTGCTATAGGGACAGACTTTATGTGTACCTGTCGATAAAGTCTTTAGACTATTCAGGTGTGGCACTATTTAATGTTTGTTTGTTTGATTTAACTAATAAAACTATGAACTAGCTTTTGAGAAGTTTATTTAATTTTAGTGTCCAAGTCACGTTCTAATACCCCGATCCACTGAACAATAAGTATAACATTTATTGAGAGCTTGAGGTGGTGTGGTGCACTACATGTCCGGTTATATGTATTTAATCCCTTTAGTTGGGTTAGGATAAGGAAGGTGATAGTGTGGTAGACAATGTTAACTTGGCCAAATCGTATACATTTTAGATGTTGTGCAGAATTATTTATAAAGTGTTTGTTTCATGAAATTATTATGAATTTACTTATTTGGACATTCTGTTATTTTGATTTAAAAAATGCTGGCTGGAATGAAGGCTGGAAACACTAATGGATGTATATTATTTAGATAGTGTGCAAGTTAGAGGGTGAAGAATAGATGCAAGTAAAGGAGGAAGAATGGTGGGAGGAGAGAGGAAGATGAGGGCCTTTTACTAAATTATAGCAGTTCATGATGATGATGATGATGATATTTAGATAGTGGCAAAGAAATACAAAGACAAATGTTGATGTACATTGGAGAGCACCCATATTGCGCATACTTTCCAAATAAGGCTTTTCTTTGCAACAGTTTTATTTCTCTTGTCCATTATTGATAAGTTAAATCTCTTTTGATGGATTAAAAATTAATGTTAGTATGTAAATGAACGCATATCATGCACTCGCTCTAAATATAGTATGATCCTGGTAGTAAAGAATGTCTCCGACAGCCAGAAAAGTTACTTGATCTACTTTTATGTATTCAGGTTGGGTTTTGTGATCTTCTGCTGTCACTTTTGAATTTTGATTGATACTATCAATACCTATAAAATTACAACAATATATATACATCCATTATTGTGGGCTGGGTTGTTTTATTCAAGTCATAAATTTTTCCACTACTGGCATGCTAGGCCTGTCCTACCTTCATAATTATTCTTTATAATCTATCTTAAGAATAGGACAAGCACAACATCTAGTCCCCAGCCATCAAATTATCAATGTGAAAGGGTAAAGTCGTATTTTCATCAATGATAAATTTTCGGCAATGTCGGGAATCAAACCCAGGAACCTTGGCTCAGTAGGAAGACTGAGCTAAGGCGCCATACAAAATAATATAGCAAAATGTTAACAATTTTGATTTAAATAAATTTGTTTGTATTTTCTAAAAAGTCACATCTTCCTCTAAATAGTGACCTTTGCCTCATAGTTATGAGCAATCAGTTGAAGAGTAGATACTTCTCTAGCCCAGAGGAGGGCTCACCAGTTATTGAAGTTACCAAACTGATAACCAGAAGCTCTCTTCTTCTTAGCTAGAGATGATGAATCCAATTTTTCTAACCTAGAACAACATAGCGAGTTTCGTTGAAAGTATATTTCTAAAGAGAGATCCAATAAATAAATAATTTTAAGACTAGAACATGAGATAGTAGAGAAAGCAAGAATGAGATGGTATACAATTGTAATAAGTATGGAAAAGTAGTGGGATAGTAGAGGAAGCAAGACTGAGATGGTATGGACATGTAATGAAGATGTAAAAGGATGTGATACCAAAGAGAATGATGCAGATGAAGTGTGTAGGAAAAATACCACAAGGGAAATAAATTAAGAGAGTGGAAGCAGATAACAGAAAGTATGGAAGTTAGAGGAGCAAAATGTAAGTAATTAAAGGAAAAAAATGGCGGAATAACAGAGGAAGATGGGGACATTTTAACAAACTGATTAGACCACAGGCTGGAAACAGTTGATGATGACTCATAGCACTAATATAGAGAGTTCCTAAATTTATGTATTTTAAATTAGGAATTTAAAAACAAATAGAACAGTAACAAGGGGTGTGCAAAGTCCACTTTTTCATTTTGAAGCTAATTCGATTGAATGCATAAAATATTCTTGAAACTAAATCAATAAAAGATTATATTTTGTTAATTGTTTTATACAGGAAGAATTGTTATATTATGCCTATAAATATAACTTTATATACTAAAATCATTTATAAATGTTTTATTGCAAAAATGTTTGTAATTTTTCACTCTACGGTGATAAATTAAGTTATCATCACAACAAGTCAATTATTTCATATTCTATCATATAATACTAATTTTCTAATGTGACATAACAGCTCATAATTGCAATAATTGAACATAAACAAGTATTTTAAACAAAAAGATTTTTAATTCCAAAGCTTTGTAAATTCTCAAAACCTATTTTTTTTTCAAGCAATGTTTAAATTTTCAAAGCTTCGCACACATCTAGCATCAACCTATGCTTCAGTGGCCCATTAGAAGATAAGGGGTCATCCATAAACCACATAACACTTTGGGGGAGGGGGAGCCTTAATGTCTACAAGCTGTTACACGGGGGAGGGTAGGGTATATCAAAGTGTTACATAACACAGATCTTATACTCAAACTTTAATGTTCAAAAATAATATTATTGTTCGTGTGTTCACCTTTGATAAACATAGGCTACTTATGGATAACTTCCGAATATTTATGGCGTTGAAAATGCAAGTTTAGCACTTACTTTATGTCTATTAATATTTCGAGTGTGCTTAGGTGTTACTGCCTGTCCGAGACTACAAAAGCCAAGCACATTCGAAAACACATATTTTCATGCACATGACAGTGACATGCCTATACTCACCGCACTTGTTAAAATTTGTCCAATCTACTGACCCCCTCACATACTGTTAGTTGTATAACAGCTGTCAGTCAAAACAGCCATAATTTATAAGTATGGTTGAGTATGAGTATAATTTAGATTCATACTGCACATTCTTTTACATAGGTCGTGAATAATCATTTATGTTTGTACAAAAAACAAAAATAATTTCTTCAAAGAGAGGAGACTTATTCATTGCTTGTGTATAAAAAGCGATATCCAGAAAAGAAAAAAGAAAGCGGAAGAGTCTCAAAAAGATGTTGTAGTGAATTGGAATGAAGCAAACGTACAGAATTTATCTCAAGGCAAGTTTGAGGAGTCCATCAATAAGTGTTATTTATTTGTACCAGCAGCATGTTATGAAAAGTAAAGCTTCAAATATCATCAATTATTTTCAAAAGGTAGGTGTATTTAAGCCTATACCTTTTCCCTTTTGATAAATTAGTGTGTATGTATATTTAAATGCAACTATTATACACCGACTATGGTGGCTGCATTGTCCAATTTATCATTCTCTCAGTAGACTAGACGGCCAATGTTGTGGAAATGGGATTCAATTAACAGTCAGATCTACTGAGCGCTGCTTTCCCTAAATGGTTTCCCACTCTCCCTCCATGCAAATGCTGGTAGATTTTCTTTAAAATTCAGACCTTTTTAGTATATATTTTGTAGAGTGGTATAGTCAAATTGTAGTTATTCTAGATATTTTTTATTATATTTGTAGCGTGTCAATCAGATTGATTGAACACCTACAAGGAAAAAGTTAACTATTTATTACTATTCGTATAATTGGATGCCACGTTTGAGTTATATCGAGATATTGAAGATAAACTACCTCAAAGTTATACTCTCTCATACAAAAAAATACGTTTAGCCCTACGTTCAAACACGTGGATAGTCAAAAAAATAATGATATTTTGATAATCGCTGGTCTACATATCAAAAAGAGGACTAATATTATTATAGTTATAAATAAGATATGTGAAGGCGTGCCCTTGTTATAAGTTGGGGTCAGATACAAAAAACTTACAGCCGACCATGTGGCCGTCAAGAAAATTGAGAAAATATACATCTATATTATTTCTTCGCTTAAAAACAACAGTGAAAATCAAATAACTAAATTAATACTGATGCATTGTGATATAGGATATGTGTGTATAAACTCACCCACGGCAAGATGCCTGCAGATATCATTAACTCGCTTCTAAAATCACAGGACTACCTATAATGGCGGCTCCACGTGGCGCAACTTGCCCGGTCAGTAGAGAAGAAGGGATCGAAATGGAAGTCGACGCAGCGATACCATGCGCAACTCTGCGCCTCTGGTGGCCGACAGAAGAAGCTCGTCAGTTTCAATCTCTTCTCTCTTTCCAATCCTCGTTTATTCTCCCTTATTTTTACCTCTGCTTCTTAATTTGTTCTCCTTTATCTCTCTTTCATGTTCGTGTCTGATTGTGACTATATATGGGACGCACCACGAGTCCGTTTTTGCAGAACGCCTTTACACAGCCTAGGTACTACAACGAAGCGCTGCCGGTGAACAAAAAACAAGACTGATCATGGAGTCTGGGTCGTCGGAATCGCCACCATAGCATCGCCGAAGCAGGATGAATCGTCCGAGTCAACGCGCTGGATACAACGACGCCGCTGCTAGGGTATCGGTATCCAGCGGGGGTCATTTAGTCCCAAGCGTTTAGTTAGAAGATATTTTATTTTGGTTTGACATAATGTAAAAAATCATTCGGGAGTCCTTCTTTTTTAGCAAGAGAGAAAGTTTTTTTTATATCTAGTATCATGTTCAGAACTAGCTAACTTCATTATGCTAGGAGTACCTTGGCAATATTACGCCTTTTTGTCTGATGGTCAAGTCAGATTTTAATGACTCATAAAGTCAAATGCTGAGTACATTATTGTATTTTTGGACACTGTCCTAACGTTAAAGCCTCTGGCTAGAAAAATGTGAATTTTTAGTGTAGCTGATTTACACTAACTCACAAGTTCCTATAAATCTTGGAAAAGAAAAGTAATTCATGACACCCTAAACGTCATGTGCTTCAGTGCTTTGTTATTGATGGTTATCGCCAGGAAGTCTGTTTCTTTCTCTTGCCTTACACAGTGCAGTTGTAAATGATAGAGATTTGACTATGCAGTCAATGTTCATTAAAAGCATTAGTTTGGGTGCGCAACCCGTGGAAATTGACCTATTGTCATAGTGGGGTCCGCGCTAATAATACTATTTTGTTTTGGCCTGTAAATAGGTTCTTAAATTTTATATTAGTACTAAAGGATGTTTATGTACTATTGAATGCTTTGGTAGTACCGTAAGGGAACATGTCCGGCCATAGTACTTTAATGACTCCTGGCCCTTAGCCATCAATCAGCTGGATTCACCAGCCAACTATCCAACAAATTTGGTGGATCTCTGGTAATATTCATCCTAGTCAAGTGAGACTGTGTAAACGTTATATTATAAATTTGTTCTATATTTTGCTTTAACTAATTCTCAAATTACTCTCCTTTTAGAAATTCTACAGCCTCTTGACTGGTCACTGTGTTGCCCAGGTCACCACAAGTAATCAAGTAATCCCTCAAGTATATTTGCCTTGAGAAGAAATATAAAAATTCTATAATTTTTTGCCTTATTGTAAAACTTGTACATTTTTATGCTTTTAATGTCTACTAAATAAAACTATTGTTAAATTGAAATGTTCAGTTTTCTAATTTACTATAGTTTAGTAGTATTTAGTTGCATATTTATCTGATGTAGTAGAAATGAGGAAGGTATAATTTTAAAGGTAATCTACCCTCATTAACGTGGAGAGAGAATTATAAAACCATTTAGGAAAAGCCACTTTGAGTACACCCGACAGGTATTCAAACCCCAGGCTCCGCTTCATTGGCCATATAGTCTTTTTTGAGAGTGAAGCCAGGATCCAGGATCGATGTTGGAACGAAATATGCACCTAGGTATTGATAAGTTAAATTAAAATTGTAGATTAATCCAAAATATAATTTAGAAAAGTTGTATGCCTAGAATTGTTTAAATCTCTCTCTATATAATGAGAGTATGACTATCAAAAAAAAGTGCACAATATTAAGAAAGGTGTCTTCACCCAGTATCAAGCATCATATGTGGGCACTTCAACACCATCATGTAGCGCCAATACAGAAAAGGGCCATCCTAGTCGGTACATAGTTTTGCCGTCTGGCTCTTACTCAGCCCATAGTCGTGCCATCTGGCTCTTACTCAGATCGCAAACCTGGCGTCCATAACATAGATAGATATAGCAGAGGTTTTTCCTCATGAACCTGACGTATTTATGTCTGTATGAATAATAATACTCTGAAATAATTTATAATCAGGATTTAAAATGGATTATAAGAATTATTAAATCTGAATCCTTCCTTTGGTATAACAATACCTCCCTATGAAAAAATGACATTCATTCTTGGTGAGAAAAGTTATGTAACACTGGTGAGGAGGGGGAGGCCTAGGCTAAATGTTTACATGGTGTTACATGGGGGAAGGATGAGCTAAGAAGGTAATAAAAAAGCATTAAGTGGTTTATGGACGGCCCCTAAAGAGAGCGTACTTGGATGTTTCCTCCATGCTGATGTATTTGCCGACGCCCTCTCTGAACACAGTCAACTGGCCATTTCTCCCCGCCTGGGTCTTCTTGGTGGCTGCAGCCGCCTCTTCCTCTGCCTTGCGTTTGACTTCCTCTGCCCTCTCCACCAACAACTATGGAGAAAGCAGAAACAATGACGAATGGACAGACTTTAGTGTCCGAGAGATTACATTTGCACGATGTGTCAAGATGTAATTACATCTATATTTTGTATTTTTTTCATTTATTTGAGCTATTTTGCGTGCACATTCTTAACCGTTCGTCACCTTAGCTCATTCAGTAGCGTATCTGTCTATTGAACTGGAGTCCTGAGTTTGATTTCCAGCATGGCCGAAAATTTATCATTGGTGAAATGTGGGTTTACCCTTTCACGTTGATAAATTGACCAGGAATTGGATGTTGTGCCTGTATTAGTCTTAAGTTAGATTTTGGGACATGGGAAGTTACGATGGGCCTAGCAAACTGATGGTGGAAAATATATGGCTTGAATAAAAAAAACTGGCCACAGGCTGGAAAGAGTAATTGATGTAAAAAAACTTTCTGAAAATCCCACGTTTCACAAAGTATAAATTTTGTGGCCATACCAGAAATCGAACCCGAGACCCTTAGCTCAGCAGCAAGACATGCTACCAACTGAGCTTAGGTGTCGGACTATAATATATATAATACTGTGGTTTTCTTCAGTAAAGAAGCAATGAATGCTACCCTTGCAATAGTTTAAGTTGTGATGTGACATTTAAGCGCTCGTTTCATTGCTAAGAATGAGATGGGAGAAGCAGATAACCAAAAGTGTGTAGGTGAGAGAAGAAGCTGTTGCACTGTGTTAATATCGGAAATAACATCTTAATCTTAATTAACAGTATTAGCTATTGCACTTTGTTAACATCGGGAATAACATCTTAATCCCAACTAACAGTTTTAGCTATTTACTGTGTTAACATCAGGAATAACATCTTATGCCTAATTAACAGTAATAGCCATTGCACTGTGTTAACATTGGGAATAACATCTTAATCCCAATTAACAGTATTAGCTATTGCACTTTGTTAACATCAGGAATAACATCTTAATCCCAATAACAGTTTTAGCTATTTACTGTGTTAACATCGGGAATAACATCTTAATCCCAATTAATAGTTTTAGCTATTTACTGTGCTAACATTGGGAATAACATCTTAATCCTAATTAATAGTTTTAGCTATTTACTGTGCTAGCATTGGGAATAACATCTTAGTCCCAAACTGAAGACCTGATGATGGTGTAATCGCCGAAACATGTCGTCACCCAGTCAAGAGTTGCAACAAATTTTATAAGCTGAGTAATTAAAACCACACAGATAAGGAACGTTACTTTGATTCAAACTTTTCAAAGCAACAAATAATTTTTCCTTTTTCGTTATACTTCTTGCATAACAATCAATAACTTATATGTATTATAATATATATGTATTTATAACATATCATAACTGATTAAGCATAACCTGGATGACACATATCGCACATCCCAAAGAAAACTGTAGTAAGTGAAAAAGAATTGAAATTTGTTTTTTTCCAGAAATATGAAGTCAATGCATTAAATTTTGTTCAGGGTAAGCCGTATCATAACTGATTAAGCATAACCTGGATGACACATATCGCACATCCCAAAGAAAACTGTAGTAAGTGAAAAAGAATTGAAATTTGTTTTTTTCCAGAAATATGAAATCAATGCATTAAATTTTGTTCAGGGTAAACCGTAGTAACTGTAGTTTCATCAGTAATTGCTAGAGAGCACCATGAGTTGCTTTTCTTCCAAACAAGTTTGCTGGCTCTGCTCGTACTAAACAGTAGCATTTGTGTTTGCAGCATCAGGCCATTTAGCACTCCCCAGGAAAACTGTATTATTTGCATTTATTGTGGTTTTCATCAGAATTTTTACTCACTGTTTTATGTGCCTGTGGAAAAGTGTTTTTTTTAGATAGGATTGTTTTGCCCGGAAACACAGCGGCAATAAACTAATCATTTTCCCGAATTTTGTGATTGATTTTGAGATAACACTGTTTTCTTCAATCTGTTGTTCCTACATTTTGGATTGCAACAGTTTTCTTCTGTAAAAGGTGAGTAATATTTTGAGATAGTTTCTTCTTTTTTTCTTTATCATTCTACTCTTGTTTTTTCTTCATAGGCAGTTCCTTGGGTCAGGTGTGACACCTATCATGCTCATAAGTATGGGATGCCAAGACATGTCATGCTGTGGTGCATTGTAAGGAACAGCAAGCAATACCCCCTGTTAGCCTGCCTACTCTTCTCTACCCTCTTTCGTTCTGTGTTTGTGTATGTGTATGCACGCAAATGTGCACAGTTACTAGCACAGTTACTAGCATAGTAACAAAGCTAAAAATTCATCAAGTTCTGTTAAGAATCCATGTTGTTAGTAGTGCCAATAAATTGAAAAGTTAATTGTGAAGTAGAGGGCAGAAAGTCTGAGAATTATTCACTTTTCCTTATTTTTCTTTCATTACAGATGATAAAATCTAGAAGAAAATTACTTGTAGAAGCTGCTATAGCACAATATAATGTAAAGCAACATATAATAAACCAACAGATAGTGTTAAATGATAATGCTGAAACAGGTATTTTTGTGAAACTGCGGCAGGTTATTAGCAGTGTGTCATGTGGAAACGTTATATTGGAAGAAGCAACCACTGTACCACTTGAAATTGATCCTCAACAAATGAATTCCCGAACAGGAAATGGAAACCAAAACCAGGACTATAACATAACTTCCCTCATACCCAAGACAGATGAATCAAAATAAAAAAGCAGATCTCAAGTTTTAGTTGGACAAAGGTTTTATGCCAAAATATTATGGTTCATTTTACAATCCCTTGTTTGAATAGTTAATAATGGCTTGTTTTACTATTCTATATTGTAATAATTACTACAAAAAATGTATCAAACTAACATTAATAAACCAGAATTGATTCTTTTAATAATGTTTCTAAGGTGTCTAATTCTTATGATAAATATGTTGTATTCCTCTTTGATTTACTATGGAAAGCTTATTCACAAACAAGGGCAAGTAAAGTACCATACTACTATATACTGTACTTGAAAGTAAGTTATATAAAATAAACTTTGGTTTCCGTGGAAAAGAGTAATAACGCTAAACTTTTAATTAAATTTGCCCATTAATCATACAAATTTGTTTATTACTTGAATGTGACAGTTTTAAAATAATCTATACTGAGTTAGAACAAAAAAAGAAACTGACTAATCACCAATAATTACCAATAATCTTGTATAAATATTTAGAATTTTGCCAACATTTAATTTCGTTCTCCTACTACAGTTTTCCTCAGGATGTGTGATATGTTATTTCCAGTAAATCCCCAATTAATCTTGTCTCAATAGTTAACACAAGCATATTTTAGAAACCATTTGACTCGAATAACAAGTTTTTAACATTAAATCCTTACACTCATTTATTAATTTTGTGAAATTATGTTGTTTGTTATGTCTTAACTTTCATTTTAATATGTTTCATGTTGAATTAATACTGTTAATTGTTTTTTACATATGTAAGTTTCACAAATAATAACTAAGTTAACTATTTTAACTTTCTATCAATCATCCTTTTACAGTCATTGGTTAAGTATCCTAAATATTACAGAACATGTCTTCTTTGTCAACACATATTTAAGCTATTTACTAGTATAATTGATCATTCAATTAATTAATAAGTTCATTATTATTGCCATACTGGTTTGCCTATTAATTTTGTTAAGTCAT
Source organism: Timema douglasi (assembly GCA_901482245.1). NCBI lineage: Eukaryota > Metazoa > Arthropoda > Insecta > Phasmatodea > Timematidae > Timema > Timema douglasi. Next base: position 186,783 of record CABEEJ010000150.1, read on the forward strand.
GACCTTCATTAAACTAGTATCTTTATCTTAGGTATAAAAATTTTGTAGTTTTTATTTATAATACTAATAACTCTAATCTAGTCAATCTGCTAATTTACATTATTCATTGCTTATCAGTTAATCCTTTATTATGTAGCAGTAGTAGTGTTTCACACAGAATTACATTTTTGCTTGTTTTATAGAAATTAAGTTTTGAACTTTATTACTTAACAATCTCTATTATGATTTTTTAGAAATATTATTATACCTGTTTTAATTGACTTAATTTCTTGATATAATAGTGTATCATTGAATGAATTATCTTCATGTTATGTTTCTTAAATTATTGTTCAATTTGACCAAAGAAGTTGTACCAATTAATTGTTCAATTCAAGTATGTTCCTTATATTATAAATTCTATATTTATGTATTCAACTTCACTTTGAATTTAAAAAGTGTACTTCGTACATTCCTAGTAGTGAGGCATCGAGTTTAATATCATTATTAATTTTACAAACCAGTCTCCACTCACACATAGACGACTAACTAAATTACGAAAAGAAAACTAGATACACACCTGTTCATCAGCTTCTTGGTAGGGGTCCACAAAAACCTGCGCCTTTTCCACCACAATATCTTCGATGGGCCTATCTTTGTTGTCTGTCTCAACCTTCTCCATGGCTGAGAGTGTGTCCAGCCCACCCACCACACGACCAAAGACTGTGTGCTTGTTGTCCAGGTGGCGGCACGACCGGTATGTGATGAAGAACTGAGACTTGTTGGTGTTGGGCCCAGAGTTGGCCATGGAAAGGACACCCCTGCCAGTGTGGGTCAAGTTTGGCTTAAAGTGGTCGTCAAAAGGGGTGCCCCAAATAGATTCACCACCTTCACCTGTGCCTGTTGGATCGCCCCCTTGAATCTGGAACAGCAATTATCACACATAATAATATATTGTGAGTATCCGTGATCTATTATATAATGCCTTATAAAAGAAAACTTAATTCTTGTACATCTTCATTTATGTTTAAGGCAATTTTGTTATAAATATTTTCTGATTCTGCCAGGAAAAGAAACACCACACATTTGAAGAGCCACCCTTAGAAAAAGTTATCAAAATTCAAACCATGAAATTCCGAATCGAACGGTGAAATTTGGTCCCATTGTAGTAACCTTTCTGAGAAAGCTTCAGAAAGTTTTCACAGGTTTTTGGTAACATGTCACAGTATAATTCCAGGTTGAGTGGACCAAAGTTTGTAATCAGACGAACATAACCTAAAAACAAAATATAAATTACTTTTAGTTGCAAAATTAATTTAATTCAAAATACTAACTAATACTTCACTAGAAATCATATGAATTGGTCAAGACTACAAAACTGATTAAATATAAACAAAAATACCAAGAATTACTAAGAAACACAAGTATACATATTAAATTTATAATTTTAGGGCCAATAGTAGAGACATTTCATTGTATTTACTTGTGAATTGCTAGCTGTCACCAGGTAAAATAGGATCAGAAATGAAAATGTTCAGGCAAGAGTTATTAGACACCCACTTCTGGGGCCCCACGGTCCAATATGCTGCCCTCTTGTTAGACTAGACTACTGAAAACCAGGAGATTGGGCTTCAATTCCGCTCGGGCGCACTGAGGGTGGTTTTTCCTAATTGGTTTTCTAATCTCCTTTCACACAAATGTATGTGAACTTCCTCTCAATTAAACCTTCCTAATACCTAAGCCATTAGTGTAATTAGTACAAAGGCTTATAATTCGAACGAGTAGTAAGATGTGGTGTAAAAATAAAAAGTTGGTAGAGGAAGCAAGGGTCATATGGCATGGACATATAGTGAGGTTGGAAACGGAAATAATCCCAAGGAGAATGATAGGGTTGAAGTTTGGAGGGAAAATAATGTAAGGGAGACCAAGAAAGAGATGGGAGGTGCAGATAGAGTCAAGTGTGCGGGTGAGAGGGGAATAATGGAAGCATAGAGGAAGATGGAGGCATTTTAATAAACTGACCTGCGCACAGGCTGGAAACCAATTTTTTTAGCACCACATATTACTACCCATTCAGATTATTAACTTATGTAATCATTACCCTAGTGTTTTAGGGATTAGAAAGATTGAATTTAGAAAAAGTGTACATACATTTGCATGGTGAGAGAGAGAGTAGGAAACCATTTAGGGAAAAGCACCCGCAATACTCTCAACTGGGCTCGAACCACAATCTCCCCATCATCGGCAGTCTAATCTATTGTGAGAGTATCACCATAAACCATGCGGCCACTAAAGCTGGTCTAGAAATAGATGATGATGATGATGATGATTATGATGATGATGATGATGATGATGATGATGATAATTATGATGATGTGGAAGAACAGAAATAGAACCTGCCAGAATAATTAGCTCTCTAGGTAAAGTTGGAAGAATGCATTAAATAGCTCTCCAGTGTTTCGTTTCACAACTTGGAAAGACCAGAAATTATTCAATTCAAAAATAGGACAGAATTTAATATTTATTAGGTGTAAGCCTATAAAAGTTATAATCTATTCATCAATGTTGATAAACTTATAATATTATTTTTAGCGCTCTTTTCTGTTTCTGATTTCACACTTTATACATTCAATCATTTTGTGAAGGGGTGTAATTGTATCCACAAGCTACGCCAACAGTTTGCAGTACCTTTTTTCTTGATCCTGTCATATCTGACAAGGTCTTCCTCGACGATAGCTGCTTCGTGCTTGGTCTGAGGGGCCACTGCCGTGGAGGTGAACCCCGCTGCTACTGCTCCAGTCGAGTAGTGCGCCTGCTCAAGTCAACACAACAAAACTTTCATCTTGACACACACACAAAATTAGGGGCAAAAATGTCTGTTACTGGGGAGTTGCAATAACTCAGTGTTAGGGGTCACCCATAAACCATGTGACAGTGTAGAGAAAGGGGGTGAGCTGAATGTCTACATGGTCTTACATGATGTGAGAGTGGGTACAACAATGCATATATAACAGAGATCTTATATTTAAATTACAATGTTGACAAAATAATATCACTGTTCAGTTTTCACTGTTAATAAACAATAAATAAATTATATGAAATTTTAGTTAAAAGTTAGGATACTCAAAAAAACTTGTCAACCCAATTGAGGTATGTTTGACAGATATGAATGGTAGGATGTGGTTTGGATGTCACCAGATACTTTTGAAATACATAAAGGGTTGAAACAAGGAGATGTACTTTCTCTAATACTTTCTAATATAGCCTTAGAGAATGTTATTAGGGTAATGCAAAATGACATTAAACGGTACAATGCAGATATTTTATTAGAGGCTAGTAAGAAAATAGGTTTAGAAGTGAATATTGAAAAGACAAAGTATATGTTCACACAAATAACACTGATTGGGGATGATAATTTAAAGATTACTGCAACAAACATATCATTTGACAGGGTTAATGAGTATAAATATGTAGGAACAATTTTTAACTAGCAATAGCAATATTAGATGGGAAATTAGGAAAAGAAAACAGTGAGGAAATGCTTTTTATTACTCGGTCAGTAAGTTGTTGACATCTCGCCTGCTTTCAAGGAATGTAAGACTAAGAATATACAAAACAGAAATTTTACTGGTTGTTTTCTTTGGGTGTGAAGCGTGGTCTCTTACCTTACACGAGGAAAATTTTTTAGGATGTTTGTAAAGAAGGTGCTTGATATATATTTGGTCTAAAAATGGATGAGGAATCTGGGAAGTGGAAGTCATATAAGGATGAGTTACATACCCCATACTTATCACAAAACATTCTTAGCATAGTCAAATTTTATAGATTATGGTGGGCAGGTTTGCAGCGTAAATGAAAGAATCCAGAGTCATGTTCAAGGTGTCAAATAGAACCCAATGGAAAGAAACCATTGGTAAGACCTAGACACAAATGAGAGGATAATGTTATAATGGCCCTGTAAAAAATAGGGTGTAACAAGGTGAACTTAAGATAAGAATAGGTGGAGTACTTTTATAAGTGTGGCAATGAACTTTCGCGTTCCTAATGCCAGAGAATAAGTAAATAAAAGATAACTTTCTATTCTGAGTAGTTTTAAATGTCTCTCTTTTAGTGTCACAAAAGCTTCCCTATAAAATATTGACATTCACTCTTTATGTGAAGTTCAACACCTTAGTTCATTCGGTAGCATGTTTGACTACTGAGCTAAGGGTCCCGGGTTTGATTCTCGGCATGGACGAAAATTTATTGTTGATGAAAATATGGATTTAGTCTTTCACATTGATAAATTAATGGTTGGGAACTAGATGTTGTACCTGTCTTAGTCTGAAGTTATATTATAACATATGAAGCTACAACAGGCCTAGTCAGCTGGTAGTGTAATTTATATGACTTGAATAAAATGCTGGCCCAGCCAGACCACAGTGTGTAAAAAGTAATGGTTGTAAAAAAAATTCTTTATGTGAGAAGTTATGTAACACAAGATGGAGTGGGAAAGGGTCAGATTAAATTTAAATATCTATTGGATGTTACATTAGGGGGAGGTGAGTAGAGGGGTCAAAAGATGTAAGAAGGTGTTATGCGGCTTATGAACTACCCCTAGATAGTGATAACATTTTATATTAATATTAGTGTTATTTTTAGTGGTATTGACAATATCTATAACATGAACTTGACATACGAATATGTGAAAATTGTAACTGTCTAAAAAGTCACTTCTTATCTAAATTAGACTTTGATAAAGTTATTTTATGAACTAGAAGACAATTTTGTTTCAGTACATAGTCATGCCTTCATTTCCATCCTCTTCCAGCATAATTTCAAGACCTCACAGCAAGGTCGATCAAAAGGCATCACCTGCCCTTTCAGAAACACTCTGGTAAAGGAAAAAGATGAAACATTCTAAAATATAAATGGAAGAGGCAAAATAAATGTTTTGTTTGATATAAGTTTAAAAAAAAAATTAGAGACAATTTTGATATTCTTAATAAAGAACATGATATAATATTGTTTAGGAAATTATAATTCAAAATAAGTTAAGTGAAAATGTTATATAATTGAAAAGGATTAAGTGAATTTGTGTACAACATTTAAAATCATTAACATATCAAAGTGTGGTTTAATAAAACAATAACAAATATTTAAGAAATTGTAGGCATGATATAAGAAATAATGTACAGTATGCATATATTAAAGTAAATTTCAAAAGTAAAGAAGAATAACTTACAGAATTAAACTTATCAGCAACTTTTCTCTCCTCCAATTTAACCTCAGGTGCTTTATACTCTCGATTGAGTTCCTCTAAGATGTCTCTTGTCTCTGAAGAAACAGTTTTGAGGTTTGCAGATCCATCTTTATCAACAACTAAACATACACAAATCTTTTTAATTGAATAATTCAATACCATGAAGTATTTCATAAGCATTCATACCAGGGGTCTCCAACTTAAAAGTGAATGAGGGCCACAATAAAATCCACTAGTCTAGTGGCGAGCATAATAATTAGCTAAGGGTTGGTAGGAAATAGGACTAAGGCGGATACACAAGTTATTATAAAAATAGAGTGTCATTAAGTTTATTACTGAATGAACATCAGATGAAGCATTCATGAATTTTTCCTATGCAAGTCATGACTTTCCATTTCTTGGCTAAAAACATATATTATACTAAATTAGATTACTTTTCCAAGAAAATTGGTGGGCTGAAAAAAAAAAAGACATTTCAGACCCCATGCGGCCCACCAGTTGGAAACTTTTAATCTAAATAGTGAGTTTATTTTTTTTACCTACACACAGACTACAACAAACAAATGACCCATTATTAAATCTATATAGCATCATTATATTTGAATTTGTGTGGAATAAATTTTATTAAGTGGGTTATAACGTGTACTAAATAAATAAATATAATAGAATTGTAGAAAAATGAAGCACAAATTAATGTAAAGTCGTCGTCATCATCATCATCATCATCAACAACAACAACTGTATACAGCCTGTGACAAGCCAGTTAAATAAAATACTCCCTCTAGCCTTGTAAATGCAGTGTTCTCACCAGGGCCCTTTGACCGGGTGCGCTGTCCAGTTGATTTTACTGAGCAACCGGAATAAATCAATGTTCATTGTACAAATTATCAAATATTGCAAAATCCACACCACCCCAGTCTGGCTACTTAATAATGCCCTCTGCGTGGAAAATGTTTCTGGGTAGAACACTTACATATGTACGCTCGTTATTTTATATTTTATAATGTAAACAATTAAACTTTTAGAATTTTAAAAATACATGGAAGACTGTTTACTCGAGAACAAGACTTTTGAATAAGCATAGGCCTACTATTAGAAACTACACATCACACATATATAGTTGTAAAGTTTTTGATCAAGTGAATAGTATTTACCATCATCTTCGACTTTGAGATTGTTCTTGATGTGGTGGAACTTTGATAAATTGAACTTGTTGACGTTGTTCGGGTCCTGAATGGTTATAAGCTCCTTCCTCTCAAATGGCTCGTCAGTTAGCAGATCCTTCCAGTTTTTAGTTTTGACATTCAATTGTTCGATAGCCTGAAACACAAACAAATAATAGGTAGCCCTGTGAACAATGGATCTCGCTTCCTCCATGTTCTTATCATTACTACAGTACTACTAAATCTCTGTTTGTGTTTCAAGTTGAAATAGTATCTTCTATGATTTTGGATCGATTACATAGAATTAACACCATAATCTTTGTTGTCAACAGTTTATTTTAAATACCTAAATTTATTAACACCAGGCATTTCAGTACAATAGCAGGCATGGTATATATTTCAAAGATAAATTAGCTATCAGGATTTAAACACAAGTCTACAAAACTCCTATGTTATTTTTTAAGACATTTAACATAACAGTTATCTATTAATTATGGGCTTAATCTAATTCAGTGTGTTTCCAAGTGTGCTTTACGGGCAAGTCAATTTTAGAGTATTTCTTATTGGTTTTTCACACTATATAATAACATCAGTAATAAGAAATTGTCAATATTTTTCAAATATATTACAAAGGACAAAGGTACAGCCAAGCCAGAAAATGTGATGTTTTCTGTTTGTTTTATACTTTTATGCTTGTAAAATTTAACTGACGCTAGTGAATGTTCATTATATAAGTGTGAAATTTTTATGAGGGCCCTCTAATATGTATTTTTTATGGTGCTAGGGTTCCCTTAGTCTAAACATTTTGGGATCACCCTAATCTAACGAGTTAAGCGTGTGAAGATTTTTGTACCTCGCTAGAAAACACATTCCCAGTTTTGGCCACAGCCACGATATGTGAGTGTTTGCTGAAATTCTTGAAAAGAACCGGACAGTGAAACTCTCCCGAAGCGTTCTTGTGGAAGTTCAACTTTATAAGAGACTTTGTGTCTAGGGCCTGAAAAAGTAAACAAAAATGTTGAAAGCATAAATTAGTTTTGTTCACAATTTGGGACAGTCAATAGTGTAAGAACAATTTATTCCATACTGTAGCAAATTCACTCTGATAATTCCACTTTTTTTTGTCTGAGCATGTTTGGATTATTCCCACATATATATGAGGTATGATTGTGGAAGGTAGAATTATAGAGGAAATGTACCCAAATTTGCATAAAGGGAGGGCAAAAACCACTTAGGGATAAACACACTTGGTCACCTGAACAGTATTCAAACCCCTATCTTACTGTCAGCAAACTAGTATCTAACGCAAGAGTTACATATTATAACTATGCCATCTTTGATGCAGATGTCTACATAATTTTTTTGTTGTGAGGGGGGATTATTAGAATACACTTTCTGCCCTGATTAAATCATAAAACGACTTAATTAAATCTAGAGAAGACACAACATCCAACCTCCAGGTCGTTAATTCATCAATGTGAAAGGGGAAACCCTCGTTCACCCAATGATAAATTTTTTGGCAATGCCGGGAATCAAACTCGGGACTCTTAGCTCAGTAGGCAAAACACTATTGACCAATCTTAAGTGTTTTATGTCTACCTATTAATCCCATATGAAGTACAGCATTGTATGGGACGAAACATCGACTATATAGGAAATCAGGAAGGGAAAAGGAATTGAGGCGCCTGAATCTTCGTGCGAGAGAAGAGTAGAAAAGATATCTTGGACAGACCGGGTCACAAAATGAAGAGGTTTTCAATCAAGTGAATGAATAGAGAAAAATATTGAACTTAATTAAAATGAAAGTAGGAACATGGATTTGACATATATTATATTTTAAAATAATAAGTTTTTGGTCAACATCTTTGGGAGGGAAAATGGAAGGAAAGAGGGGAAAAGGACGACTGAGATTGGTATATATAATAAGGTTATAATGGATATTGATGCACGGAGATACAGGGAAATCAAGAGAATGACAGAGTCAAGAAGAATGGACAAGAAGAGTGGGTCTCATCTAATAGCAAAATTGACAATATGAAGAAGATGGTTAGTCGGTCCTGTGGAAATGTATTTAAAGTTATATCAATTCGGTGATAAATTGTAAATAAAAAGATACCTCTCCAGTTACAGGATTTGATTTGAATTTATTTATGTATTCAACAATTGCTTGAAGTTCAAAAATGTTTCCATCTTTATCACAGTATGGGTTTTCAAATGGTTGCAGGCAAAGACAGCAATGGTCAAACGGGAGTCTCCTGAAAGCAGCAGTTTCCGGGCCAGCCCGTTTCCCTCCATAGAGAGTTGTCCACTCTGTGTACGTGAGGTACCTGGACAGAATAAAACACAGTATATATTTAGTTTTCTTTTTATATACCAAGTTACTTGAAATGTGTTCCTAGATGTAGGCCCTATGCATACTCTATTTATTGCCTTGCCCAGCCAACACTTTGTTGCATTTTTTTAGTCAATAAATAGCTATCAATAAATAGTACTATTTGATATTCCTCTTTGCAGTCTACAGATTGAACTATTTGTATCTGATTTTATTCTCAAAGCATTTTTAACTAATTTTAAACATGTTCTGCAATTTGTAGTTTGGAGACTACTAGCCTAAAAGTTAACATTTGCAATTAATTATCTAAGTTAGGGCTTAAATTGAATATATTTGTTTACAGGGTTCCTACAGTATTTGTAAAAAAAATTCTCCCTGACTTTCCCTGACCAATTTCTCATAAAATTTCTACTATAAATTTACGATACTATACATGTGAAAATATTAATTTAAATACATTTATTTCGGCCTCCTCCTCCCCTACAGCCGACCTTGCCTCACCTCTCATGGAAGAATAAGAAAGCAGACGTCTTGCAAATCAGTTCAGGGAAAATGATGGAAAAATAATTAAATATGTCTAACCCTATCAAAAAGTTGTAACAAACTTGATTCACTATGGTATCATGTGCAGAAATACGTACTAAATAACAGGCCACTAAGAACATACTAAAAAGTTTGGTATCATTACAGTCTTATTTCACCTAAACTGTACATATTCTGAACTGAATAGCTCACAACAGGAGGAACTGTATCTGCTTTCATATTATTCATGTCTCAAGTCAATTTTCTTTTTATTAAAATTATCAAAAGTCATACAATAAGATACTATGTTATATTTAATAAAGTGAAGCTTGTTTCTTCTTCAGTTCTTGCAACTCCACTTCTATTGCTTTTCGTTTCTCTTCAGTTGCCATCATTAATTTTTTATTTTTCCTTCTAAATCTTTAATTTGTATATCTAATTTCCTCTTTTCTGCCTTCTTCTTGTCTTCTTCACTTCTTTCCTGCTTCTTCATCTCCAAATGTTCATGATAGCGTTTCCGAGCACCTCTCACGTAATCCAACATCTTTTTGCTAATGTGTATGTTTTTAATCCCTCCTGCTTCATGTATCTCATCATGAATGTGACGCTATGCAGTGACTGTTTTTTCATGCATATTTTCAATCAGTAAAGATTTATTGACTGAAAAACCACCTTCAACAGTTGCATTCCCATGCGACAAGACAAGGCAAATCTTTATTAGTTCCCAAAGATGTTTGTAGTTTGCATCTCCTATTAGAAAGCTACCATAAATAGTATCAAGTCCTGCTTCATCACTAAACTGATTACAAAGACGAAATATTTCTTGAAGCTGAGATTTTTTGAGTTTGCAAAAATGCAAGTATTCTTTCTTGGCATTTTCAGCCAGAAACATCATTTATGATGTTGGCATGGTTGAGTTCCTCCAAAAGAAAAGAAAATCTCTTGAGGTGAGTGTTGAATAACACAAGGATCCAATGAAGACAAACCTCTCACAGCTTTCTGTTTTAAGGGGCTTCTTTCTTGTAGTTTTACAATCATGCTGGTTAACATACTGCGGCACTCGTGTATAAATTCTAGTTTTTGTCTTTCTGTTACTGTGATTGCAGTTTCTCCTAACAAACGTTTTGTTGCAAATCCTACATCAATAATTTTGCTAAGGATCAAATTTTCTGATTTTTTTTTGTGTCGATAGAAGTAACTTTGGACCCGTGCACTTCATCAGATCAGGTTTCACACAACGATTCATAAGGTATCTTAGAAGTTTATCTACAGCTTCAAAAAGATATGGAGTCATTGGTTTTGATGACTGGAACCGTTGCAGGAAAGGCTGACATTCGTCTGCAATTGTCTTGCAGAAAGCTAGTTTACACTTTAGGAATGGATCACAGGCTGCTCTTTTCAGTGTCTCTACAGGTTTTGTTTTAGGAAGTTTTGTTTCTTTGAGAAACTTAACAACATGGTCCCAAATTTGTAATGCCCTTTGAAAGCAATTTGCATTCTCTAACCACCGCAAACCACAGAACTTCAATGAAAACGATGCACATCCTGTCAACTGGGTAAACAATGCTCGACGAGCTGGAGAGTCAGTGAACAGGTAGTACATGTGACACAATAAGCTACTTTTATCACAATCAACAGACTTCACTCCTGTTCTCAAGGAACCATGAACAACATGAAGCCCACATGTTCCCAGATCTAGCAAATTACATACTTCATTGTCTGTGACAGATTTGGGCCATCCATTGACACTTGTATCAACTTAGAGAGTGGAAGAGGAGAAATGCCATCCAAAAAATGCTTCAGTAATTCTTCAGAGGTGCTCCTATCGAAAAACACACTGTTTAAGTAACGACTGATGATTTTAAGATTTTCCTTGTCCCAGAATCTTATTACACTGAATACTTAATTCTATTCAACGCTTCATCAAAACAAATTACAAAGTTGTTACATGATTTTAGGCGGCCCAGTAAATTTTTATGAAAGAATGGAGCCAAGCCATGCACAATGAAGTATGCAGCCTTGTCTCCACCAAGGGTAAAGGCATTGGCAATGGAACACTCAAAAACATCAACGAAAAAATTGTACTTAAATTTATTGTACGAATTGAAAGACCTTTTTTTGTAAACAACTTGCATAGCCCAAATTACTTCCGCATTAGTTATATCATCTTTTATAACAAAAGTGTTATGGTTTCGTCGAGGCACTACACTAATTTCACTTTTGGCAACAGCTTCCTTCTGCGGCTTTACGATTTCCGATGAAACAGAAAAACTCTTCGAGTAACCAGCCGAATCACCCCTAGGTAGAATGTCTTTGTGTGCCAGAGATACTGTTGAAACAGGGGAGCTCGATGAACCTGAATAACTTGACATTTTTGAGAAAAAAGTTAACAGAGAGTGTTGATTTGTCAAAGTTTCAAGAGTTTTGATATGAGTTGGTCCTTTTGCATGGGAAGCTAATGCTTGCTTTCCCATATTACTTAGGTTTATAATTTTTTTGCACACTTTACAAAATGCCTGCAACTTATTACTTTCAACGCCAATGATCCAGTATGAGAATTCAGGAAAATGCTCTGGGCTCAGCCAGAGCTGATTAAAAACTGTTTTTTTTTTGTTAGACATTGCTGATATAGCCGAATCAGTCCTAATTCACTCAATCCGATGATAATGATGCCAAACCTTGAACAAGAACAAAAACAATGGATCACTAAAGTTAAAAGAATTGTCATGTGCAGGCCAGGAGATTTCTGCGTTCACCTTCTGAAATAAAATGCTACCAAAACTTGTGTTACAGCAAGTTTGAGCATGGTAAGTGCCCCTCAGCTTTCTTTATTGGGGCAGTGGCTTATGACGCAGTAAATACGAAAAATATTTTTTTTTTTTCTAAGTGTGACATGAATTGTCATTTCCCTTACTTTCCCTGACCTTTTTAAAGCTTCCTTGACTTTCCCTGACTATTATTTTTTCCCCTGACTTTCCAGACCGTAGGAACCCTGTGTAAATATTATAATACATAAACATGTATATCTACATCTACTGCAGTACATCCCCTAAGACTTTATTTCATGGCCCTTTCAACCTCGCTACTACCATCAAACCCTCAGTGAATATTGGTGTATTGTAAATTCTACACATGCATCTATTCTATTGGATCTTAAATTACCTTGACCTATTTACTCTGAATTAACACCTCATGTTGTTTTTGTGAACCATGTATAATTGTTCATGTGATCCATATATTTACACTATTATGGTAGGGATATGAGAGAATAAACAAGAAACGTACCCACACTTGCATGAAGATAGAGTGGGAAACAACAAAGGAGAAAACCACCCTCAAGACACCCGACCGGGATAATAACCTCGATTTCCCTGTCACTAGTAATACAGCCAAACATGAGAGTAATGTGTTTGTTTGACCATGTGATCAATGATGTGGGTCAAGACCTATATTGATCAGAAATTATCAATATGGCTTCTTTGTTAATATGTGTGAACATTATTTATCTATTAATAATTTAGTTGTGTAAAACCTGAACACGTAGTAATGAAAACATGAATAACCCTTTTTGAGAACTTTAAGTAGCAATATTTATCAGAACCCTTTCGTTTAATTCTTCATCAAGTCCTTTTCAGGCAAGTTTTTGTGTTAAAGGGGATTTGATTATTTAATCATATTTGTTTTATTTCAGACCAATGAAATAAATTTAAAAAATTAGGACAAACCTTACATTTTATCTTTTTGGTGCTGTCGTTTCCCCATGATTTAAATATATCTATATATATTACTTTTGATCAGTTTAATCGTTCAAACTGTAAAAGTTAGTAACACAATGTTTATAAATATTGTTAGTGTATAAAAGTCAAAGATAATGTAATATTTTTAGACTACAATATAATATTTAAATGTTGTAGGTCCTTAGATAGATAAACAAATAGATAGATAATTTATGCCATGTATGTTAATTTTGATTTTCGTTGAGAAAATTGTATTGTTATTATTATTATTATTAGCACCGCGTCTTACTACCCGTTCGGACTATACGCACTTACGCTAATTTTTAATGGTAGGGTTATTGTGAGATGAAATGGAGGTTCTACATTTTAACGTGGAATCCGAATCATGGTGAAGGCCTGGCATTCCCCATATTCACGGGTTGTGATTAATACACGCCTTGACAGAGGTGAAGGAAGGGCTATCTAATTACCAAACACTTCCTTCACCTCTGATAAGACGTGTATTAATTACAAAACAGTAGAAAAATATACGTGGATACATGATATAATAGCTATATTTAAACTCGGAATGGAAAGTATTTGCTTTTAAAATAGCCTGGTGATAGCACACTTTCATGGCAACCACATAGAAAACACGTCACACAAAAAATAATAGCTTTAGTTGGGGTACTAAGGAAACTTTCAAATAAATTTACCTCACAAGTGCTAATACCTATATATTTTGCTTTAATCCGTTCACATCTGTCCTACTAAAATGTGGTCTGGGGAAATACTCTTAAAAGTAATTTGATACCACTGATAAGGTTGCAAAATTCATCAATAAGAAACTTGTTTTGTCTAATCTCAACTAATAGTGATGAAGGCAAACTTAAAAGCTTAGGTATACTAAAATTAAAGGAAGAAATTTTTTAGTACTGTGGTATAAACAACTTAATGATTATAAATCTAAAATTCGTAGGAAGAAAAGGGGAGAGTTACCAAACAAGAAGGCGAAATCATTTTTTTCCAGCACTGAGTTAACATAAACATATGTTGTGTTTTTTTCAATAAAGATGCCGGGTTTAAAAAGCTTTAATAGGATACCAAAATACATTAAGAATAAAAAACTAAATTTAAATAGGTTTGAAAGAGAAGGTTAAGAAATATATTTTTGAAAATAATGTAGGTTAAATCTTACACAGGAGAATAAACTTTATATGTATGAGCCACAAGGCTTTTTTTTTTTTTTAAAAACAACTTAATCAACATCCTATGACAATGTACCTAGGGACTTACTGTTTGGGAACTGTGTAGATTTGAACTATTTTTTCTGTAGTTATCAGTTTACCAAATTAGGATGTGGGTTTGCACATATGTGAGTCATTATAATGCTTTTTTTGTTTTTGTTTGTAGTACAATATATTAGTGCTTTCATAATGATAGGTAATTAAATGCTGCTTCTAATTTATTTTGTTTGACTGGGTGAAGCCACCTAATACAAATTTTTCTTTATCCTAAATGTTTAAAACTAATTAGTTTTTATCCACGCCAATACTAGAATGTTTATATATGTACGAGCCACTTGGCTCTTTTTATAAACCAAATAAAGAAGCAATCAACCAATCAATTGATATAAAAGGTGTTCTATCCCCAAATGTAGGCACAATCATCATTAACGGCGGCAGCTGCCCGATCTGTCGTTATAGCTCGTTTGTGGTTCGCACTATATTGTGGAGAAAAATATTATTAATTGAATATGTTGGTGCTTTAGAAATTGCTTTTGGCCCAAGCAGCCTAATAAAACTATAAAATAATAAATAAATACAAGTACGTTCCTACCTAATAAGAATTATTAACTAGACAATTTTAAAAACTTACCTAGGCCTATATCAGAGTTCAGCATTTTGGGAATATCTCTACTTTACATATATTTTAATACAACATCGAAAACATTTATAATAATTATCCGAGAGATATATCACAATTTTAATCAGTTGAATCAAGACAAATCCAATATAAACAGTTCTTTCTCATCTTTTTATCATAATAAAAGTAAAATTCAATAATATACCAGTTTGAGTATGTAGTTCAATTTAGGTGCAATGCTACATAATTCATTATTCACCTTACCATAAACCTCGAACCACGAAACAGTCTTTCAGGTGCTTTCTCTTTGCTAAAGAGCTATTCTATTTACTGAATCGCATCCCCAATTAATTTAGAAATAAATTAAACATTGTCAATAATCTATCATTTTGAAGACTTTTAATTCAATACGTAGGAAAAATATTGATATACATTTTTATTCATACTTTAAAATACTTTTCACAAGTTAATAAATGCTGTTTTTAATAAACAAATTGACTCATTAGGAGGGGAACGTACCACAAAACCATCAGTTCCCTGTGTTTCTTGTGCGTTTAATTGTATATGCATGGCTCTGTGAAAGTTTTAAAAGATTTTTACGTATGTAATTTTTGTGTCGTTTATTAACTAATATCGCATTAAACGTTATATAAATCTACCATTGATACTTTTATTTCTTTGAATAAGTTTTATAACATTCTATATTATTTTTTACACTTTACAGTATGTAGTGTCCTGGTACAGTCTATCTCTAACTGCATACTGACCGGTTTATTATCATTAGACCAATGTTTTTAATGTGTTTTGTAACCTTGCATTATAAAATATACTAGTATAGTTATATATGCTATGTTTAATAATCATCACTTCTATATATTTGACACCCGTTTGTACAAAATGGCCGACCGTAACATGGCAAACCCTTTTGAACTTTCAGGTCATACCCAGTCTTTTTGGCATTGATATGTTTCTACCATTAATCTTATCCAAGTCGCCATGGTTAATTACTATTACATTTAAATTCTCAGTATCCTCATTTGTTTTGAATCTCTTAGACTATATGAAGCTTCATTGTTCTCTGTCTTGTCTAGCTGTCCTTGAGTGGTGGGTGCTTCACTATTTGAGAGAAGTTTTTGTGTTATTATTATGAGTGAAGTATGCCTAGTTGGTATTATATTTAGATTATGCGATGTTTTTCAGACTGATGTCAGGAGCAGGTTCAAGTGGCACAGGGCGGGGTCGTGGCACTGCCTCCCTAACAGACACCAAGCCAGAGAACAAAGACAATAAACCAAATCCCAAAATGTCAAAAGCATTGAGTACCTCAGCAAAGAGGTATGTGGGGGAGTATAATGTAACAAGATGTGTGTGTTTATATATAAATTTAATGTTTTGTTACCAGCTTGAATTAAAATATCATACTAAATGGCAAATGTCCACCAACAACACACTGTTAATGTAATGGCATATTTGCATTTTAGTGAAACTCTTCAAATATTTATGAAACCTTATATTTTATTCAGGTAGGCCTAACCTTATTTCAGATTAATTGATGAAATATTAATAAAGCTGAGATAGTTTTGATGATTACCCATTAGAAGAGACCGGGAAACTGTACACTCTAGAACACAAGAATGAAACTTGCCATAATTTATAAATAGATTCAAGCCTGAATATTTAATATGCTTATCAGTTATATTAGATATTTTATTTTCTGTGTGATTTATTTTATGAATTTGCCATTATAGGATTCAGAAAGAACTTGCAGAAATCACCTTGGATCCTCCTCCCAATTGTAGGTAAGGTTATATAGTTCACCTTTATATAAAATACTTGAAAACTCAATATTTTATCATTTTCCTGTTTTAATTCGTTTGCTTAATATTTTTCAAAATAATTTGAGCCTATTTAACAGAGTAAGACTGATGTGGTTTGCACGTCACATTAATATAATCTGGCTTGTTAAATTCAGAAGATCTTGGTCACATGCTTGCTCTCTGCTAATATTTTGAAACATTCACTTATGGTCACACAGCAATGGTGTCACTCGATATAAGGCCTGCATATAGTTGAATTTTTAGGTCAGCCAATCTCCCACTTGACTGTTTGTTTATTTATATACTTGTCTAGAAATTGGTTGTTTCCCAAATGCATCTGGCTACTACAAATATGGTTTTTCTATGATGATAATGTTTACGTTTGAATACCTACCTTTACAAACAAGTGTTTTTTTCTTACTTTTTCAACTTTATTATTATTAGCACCACGTCTTACTACCCGTTCGGGTTGTACGCACTTACGCTAATGTGTAATGGTAGGGTGATTGTGAGATGAAATGGAGGACCTACAGTTTAACGTGGGATTAGAACCACGGTGGAGACCTAGCATTCCCCACATTCACAAGATGTCTTGTCAGAGGTGAAGGAAGGGTTTGGTAATCAGATAAATCTGTGCCGGGACTGAGGATTGAGCCACGGCCGCCAGCATAAAAGTCTGACACCTTACCCCTAGACCGCCAGGTCACCCACTTTTTTCAACTTTAATTAGCACTGCACCTATGTACTAAAAATGCTAATGTGTTGGGGTTTAGGTTGAATTTTAGAGGATAGGTATAATAATACTTAGCACTGCGTTTTACTACCCGTTTGTGTTATATGCTTAAGTACTAATTACACTAATGTGTTTGGAGTTGGGAAGGTTGAATATAGAGGAAGTGAACCCGCATTTGTGTGGAGGGGGAGTGGTAAACCATTTAGGTGAAGCCACCTCAGTTCACCCGAGAAGAGATTAAAACCTCGGATCTTCTCGTCCTGGGCAGTCTAGTTCAACACAAAACTAACGTGTTGACTGACTACACCACTGAGGTGGGTAATTTAGAGGAAGTTTACTTATTTTTGTGTGGAAAATAATTTAGGAAAAACTACCCTCGGTATGTACACCTGACCTAAATTGAACCGTGATCTCTCCATTTTCAGCATTCTGGTCTAATGTGAAGGACCATGCGAACACTGAAGCAGTTTATTTCCCTCACTTCATTCTAAAGTAGTTACGTGTCTAAATTTTACTTGTGAGAATTGCTGACTCTAGCTCAGAAACCATTACACCTCAAGGATTTCAGTTTTGTTTGTCGCAATGGTTGAAAATTTATCATTGGTAAATTCAGAGTTTTCCCTCTAAAAATACTTAGTTTACTACTAGAGAAAAGTGTGTTTTGATTGTACTAGAATTTTAGTTTGTGAGTTATGTGTTCATAACATCCATTTAGTTTAAAAAGAAATTTGTAGATAGTTTTGGTTTCCTCTTTCTTCTTTTGTTAAGCTATAATTTGTTTATTGACTAAATGTTATTTAAATTAATCAAATCCTAATTTTGTGATTTTAGCGCTGGCCCTAAAGGTGATAACTTGTACGAGTGGGTGTCCACTATCTTGGGACCCCCTGGCTCTGTGTATGAGGGGGGAGTGTTCTTCTTGGACATCCACTTCTCTCCAGAGTACCCCTTCAAACCACCGAAGGTTGGTAATCTTGTGAGGTTTTTGCAGTTGGTCTGCAGCCATGTAGCACAAACAGGGTTGCTACTCATGGGAAAAAATAGGAACATTCTTTTTGTATCTTGAAATTTGTCTTAAACAAAACTTACGGGACATGATTTCACATTTAAGTTTGATAAAAAAAATCAAATTTTATTACTCTTTTCTTCAATTCAAGCTTTTGTAAAAATGTAAAAAAACAGGGTATTAGGTACCACTAGTAAGAAAATAGCAAGGGCCCTGACAAATCATGTTATGTTGCTTTAACTAAAACAATTTGCCTTTGGAGATTCAACGTTTTATAAAACTAATCTTTATGACCACACGCTGTCAATTGCTAGCATATATATTGTTGAATGTTTGCTTTGTATTAAAATTGATTGGAAGTGTTGATATAACACTTGAATTGCTTTTTTCTAAGGATCCTCATTTTCCTACATATATAAGGAATCTATCTTAATGTTTTTCAGGTGACATTTCGCACCAGAATCTACCACTGTAATATAAATAGTCAAGGCGTGATTTGCTTGGATATTTTGAAAGATAATTGGTCCCCAGCTCTGACAATATCAAAAGTGCTGCTCTCAATCTGCTCATTACTGACTGACTGCAATCCAGGTAGGTTTAGTGTGTATCAGGAGTGTGTGATTGGTCTCTCTTTTATTACCGAACCTACAAGTATTTACAAATTGAATATGAATAATTTTGACTTTCATTCGTTTATTCAATTTTGATCAAGCTTTGTATCACATACTGCTAAAAATGTTTACTTTCTATTGACACCTTTGAGGGAGAAATATTGTGATCGTAAAAAAAACTGAAATTGAGATTTTGATAAATGTCGACATTTCATGACACCCTGAAACAAAAAATTAATTTTTACAATGTCATCTGACTACATCGGGCTGGAGCTGAAACTATTTTACCGATTGGGCTAAAATTTTGTATTTAGGGTTTTTATAATATCCCCCCTGGGGATTTTTGGAATTGATCATTTTACTGAAGGGCAAAGAGAGAAAATAAAACTATTTTCCCAACATTCACTCTAAAGGTTGTGATTAAATTTTATATCTGAATATTGTTTATTATAGTAAACAAAATAGAAATGCTCATTTTCTCACGAAAATGACTGGGGGTACTTCACATATGGGGTATTTTCCAATTTTCATAATTTCTCCACAACTATTTGAGAAACGAATTAATTTATCATTGTAAAGTTGTAGTACTATTAAAGATAAAAATCTTATATTCAAAATAATAGTATTATAAAATCAATAATATCTAACCTATGAGCAAATATATATGCTTTTTAATTTGGGTCTTTGAAAATGATTTTGATCTTTGGTGGACAAAGACAACATTTCTGTAAGTGTTTCTAGTTCCATGGTGGCTACAGACAGGGAAAACCTGGAAAAGTCAGGGAATTTTTGTATGACAGGGAAAACAGGGAAATGTCAGGGAATTTAACTAAAAAATAAGGAAAAGTCAGGGAATTAAAAAATATGTCTAAAATATCCCATTATTTTTGCAACCAAACATTAAAATAAAAGTTAATAATACCTAAATAAAATAACATTTTGATTGTTAAAATAGTTGATAAAACCGTTTATTTTTAGTAGATACAAACTTTTTTTTAATATGTGATCAATAATAAGTAAAACAAGTTATCATACACCCTTTAAACTAGAAAAAAGTAGTCAGGGAAATTTGAAAAATGTTGCCTGGAAAACCTGGAAAAGTCAGGGAATTTTGTAAAATATGTTTTGTATCCACCCTGAGTTCCTCTTGTCATAGAGTAATTAACAGTGTATACTATTTCGTTTATAATCTCTGGTGTAGTGTTTCTTCAATATATACAATGTGTACATATTTTGTTTCACAAATCTTTCGAGCTTTTAGTAAATGTATATTTTAGGATGAAAGCGGAATAAAGGATGCGCGGTGCACCATACCATTTATTTTTAAATATAATCTACAAAATTTTGAATAAACTCACATAAAAAATATCATTGAAATTTGAAACTTTCATTGCAAATAAAAAAAAGTATGATAGACAGCTAAACTATGAATTAAAAAAAATTATCACTTCCTTGGTTATTATCAATTGCATTCATTGTTAATGTCACCTCCCTCCTTGGTGGACATAATTTCCCAAGATATGTTGCGGCGAAGGATAAAGGTGGTGACTGGATATATGAATCTGTGGATACCCAAAAGCTGACACACTCTGGCTGTCAGCTAGTTACTTTTCTCACTATTTTCTCCAAGTCACTTTTAGCCTTTTTATAACAAATTTTAACTTATTCAGTTTCAAGTTTTTTTTCCAAGGAAGACCTATTATTTAACTTAACTATAAATTGATTGATAAAATAGCATGGTTATCAAATATACCTGGAATAAGATAAATTATTAAAAAAAGATGTAAAATGACTATGTTGAAAATTAAAAGGAGATTAATTTTTTTAAATTGATAAAGGTAGGAAATATCTATTTTCACGAAATAGATTAAAATAGAAATAAAAAATCCAAGAAACAGAAAAGGGAGATGCAAATAAAATGTTTACTGAAGAAAATGAAAGATAACCGGTACAGTACATAAATAAGGTTTGACGAATTTTAGCATATTAGGCTTGCAAAAAATAAAAGAGAAAATTGTATAGACGAATCAAACACCCTCCAAAATAAAGTTTAAAGACTAACTCACCTCTTTAAAAATGCCAATCTTGGATTTATTACTAAAATATAAAACTGTTTTATTTTGTTAATATTTTTAACATTCAAGTTAAATGTTAGCGGTGTGTGAAGCTGAAACTTTGGCTTGACTTTGAAACAAATGTTAGCCTTGACTTTGCTTTTAAAAAAATTTGGCAACTAGGAAGCTTTACAAATAAAAATATTTATGTTCAAAATATGAGAAAACTTGAATCAATTGATTTGCATGTCATCATAACAACTTATCAGATTAGAATTAAATATTTCAAAAAATAATGTGCAATAAAACATTTTCTAAATGTTGTGTGAGGTTTTTTCTTACAAATTGTGCGAACATTCTTGTCAATTTTAATCACTCTCTGGCAGGTCTGGGATATATATGGCATGTATGGCACACTAACATTAAAATAAACACTAAACTTTACTTTTCACAACATGGCATAATTTTTTGAAGTTAATAATATTCCTTCAGCCATGGCATTCAATCTCATGTCACAATGAACTTAACAGTTCAACTTGAATAAAGTCAACAGTTAGAATTCATCTTGGCCTGTAGTTGTGTGCATCTTGTGTATTGTTGAAGACAACAGGCTATAAACCAAACACACATCTTTGATAGCAACATATTTCAGGAAGATTAAGGTTTGAATCTCGGTCAGGTCAACTGGTTTTTCTAAAATGATTCTCCACTCTCCCTGCAGATACATTTCCTCTAAACCTTTCTCGTTCCTAAAACCACTGGCATAATTAGTACATAAGCATATAACCCAAATGGGTAGTAAGATGTGGTGCTAAAATAATAATAATAAAGTCTTAAAGTGGTACACTGCACGGAAAAGTTTTGCCATCCCTGCTCCTTGGTCATTTTTTATTGAGTCGGGACACTTTTTAACACTTATTTGAAGACATCTTATAATTTGCATCTTTGACTTTTTTAGATATTTTTTTTATGAAAATCAGGTTTCCCATGTGTGTTTTGGCTGTCAATTTAATATTGGCAAAGACAAATTTTTCCCTTCCAAAGCCAAGTCAAAGTCGACAAATATTTAATTGAATCAAAGTCAAAGCGTCTCATCTGCTGCTTCTTAACTCTCTCATCAGTAGATCAAAAGAAATGTTTTGTTTTTCAGCGGACCCACTGGTCGGCAGCATAGCGACCCAGTACTTGCAGAACCGCGAGGAGCACGATCGCATTGCCCGGCTGTGGACCAAGCGGTATGCGACGTGATGTGTTGGTAGCGGCAGCACCCTTGTGTACCGTGTACTAGACTTGTGTCTCGTGCGACTGACCCACACACTACTCCATATTTATCCAGTGTGCTGGAGAGATTGTGTTTATGTGTCTCTTGACTATGTGGACATTTGTGTCTAGGTTAACTTGATTCCTTTTTAGAAGTAAATTGGCTGAGAACTGTATTTGTGCGATGCTTAATATTTCTATGTATATGATTTTTTTACGCAATATAAGTTGAATTTAACGGTCTGGAAACACTGAATAATGTATTTCCAACTTGATGTACGAAAATTAAATTGGAAACTCACTGCAATGATTTAATTTGAAGGGGGAGGGGGGCAATTGTAATTGGTTCGTAATTGTTGCTCGAATTGTGAAACTCAGTATTTTCCAGAGTTGGGCTATTTATTATCTTACTGGAAACTTAAGTCACAAAAGGTTTCATACCATCTGTAGTGTGTGTATTATGTTTTATTTTGGCATTTTGCCACTTAAATGCGTAGTTTAATTCAAGGCCTGAAATCAATTTATTGTAGTTTTAAGAAATTTGTTAAGTCACAAAAAAGTCAAATTTTTTATGTATTTTTTTTAACTTGCCCAAATTTGGGAGTTGTTTATGATCTAGTTTTATTTAGCAGCAGACAATTCAAATGTATTTAAACTTGACTTCAGGAGTGAATGAATAGTGTGAGATACTTGATTACTAATTATTTTTAAGAAAATGAGAGGGGAGGGGGGCGGTGGCTTATTCAAACTTAATGGAATCATTGTTTAATTAATAAAGTTAAAAAAGTGTGTACTTAGTTCACTTTAAAAGGTAAAAAGCTCTACTTGCATTTCAGACTCTTTTCATTATCATTTTCTTTATTTTTTCTACTAAAATATTAATTAATTTCTTCCCCACAAGCCATTGCTGATAAGTCTTCCCACCTCCCCCTCTTATAAATATCCATTCCGCCCTGGCACGAAGCGTTAGTACGCTTGTTTCTCAGCTTAAATATCTCCCAATCAAATTGAAAGACAGTTTATTTAGTATGACAGCACAACTCTACTTAGTGCATGGTGTAAGGGGTGATTGTTTACTTTGTGTCTTGAATTAAAATTGGAAACTATATAGCTTTAAAACATCATAGGCTCTCTCGCAATTTTTTATTTCCTCTTGAGACTCCCACACACCCCCACGATTCATTGGGGTCCAGAGCCTTAGTATAATATCAAGGTATGACCTTTCAGTACAAACGAAGTGTACATCATAACCAATTACTTTTTTTTGTGTATAGTAGTATACAGGTGGATTCTATTCCTGGGCAAGGAAACTGGATTTTTTATTGATTTTTTTTGTCCATGCCGTGGTTTTACAGCCTGATTCTCACCGACTTTATCCTAATTTAATCATCCAGAGTACAATGCCTATTGTAAGACTATTTTTTACATAAATGAAAATTATGTTTTAGTGATAAATTGAGCTGCCGTCATTTAATTTGTAAAGTACTGCCACTTTTTGTTGTAATACATAAGTAAAGTAATTTAATCTATTTGTATGTAATGTAGGTCCAAATGAAAATTCTTCTTGTGAACTTGAAATATTGTCTGTGATAATAACTTCCAAAATCACTGATAATAAAAAACTGTATGAATAGTAAGTGTCAAATAAGATTATTCAAGTACACCTTCTCCTTGTCTGGCGTTTTGTGTTATAAGGATGCCAAATACATTCAATATAAATTAAACCTTTAATTAGGCTTCTGTAAGATTTATGGGCTTTTAATTATAATATCTTGGGAAAAAAATTCTTTCTGTGCCTTTCATTGTGTCTGGTGATTGATAACTGTTGACATTCTCTTTACCTGTTGGGATGTGTTTTTATGCCAAAGAAGTTTGAGGTTTTGGAGGTGGGGAGAGGAATATAACAAAGGGGGTATTGGATAGCAGATGGGCATTAAAATTTCAAGGTCAGCAAATGAGTAAACTAATGCTAATGATTGTAATGATACATTTTTGGACCCCTAATATATTCAAAAAGTCATGGATGAAGTGTATTTTTCTTAAAAGTAATGTATGTAAAATTTCATTTTAATACTTCAACCATGGAAAATCATACGCTTTTAGAAGTAATGTCAAAGTCTTGCACCATTAAACTTATAATTTTTCTCTCAAAGATCAATTCCACGGTGTTTACCAAAAAAGCAAGTGACACTCTGCCCATTCGGAAGCTAGCCTTCACAACACCTGTCGCCAGGACTCTTTCTCTTAGTTGATTTTGACACTGGCGACAAGGGGTCCAAGAGGCAAGGGGCTAGGTCATATATAAGCAGTTTGTGCGTATGAATCCATTACATTGGACAGCAATACACAAGAACTTTGTAATAAAACAGAACTCGGTAATATAGCAGTAATACAAAATATTAACAGTGCCGGTAGCATAAATTTACAGAATGTTGTAATAAATCGATGCTATGATCTAAATAAATCGTGTGCAAATTTAAAGGTCTTACTTATTTCATAAGTGTAAGAAATATTATAATTGGTGCTCGTTCATGAGGCTATAAATACCAATTATCTCATCAAATACAGGCAAAGACCATTCATTATAAGATGCTATAAAGTACACCTTAATTTAAAAGTGTACTATGTACATTTTGAAAATTAGTTGTGCTTTGTCGGTGACCTGGCGGTTTAGGGGTAAGGTGTCAAGCTTTCTGTGCTGGCGGCCGGGGTTCAGTCCTCGGTCGCGGCAAAGATTTATCTGATTACCAAACCCTTCCTTCACCTCTGACAAGACATCTTGTGAATGTGGGTAATAATAATAATAATAATAATATGTAAAGTTTATTATTATTATTATTATTATTAGCACCGCGTCTTACTACCCGTTCGGGTTATACACACGCTAATGTGTAATGGTAGGGTGATTGTGAGATGAAATGAAGGACCTACAGTTCAACGTGGAATCCGAACTATGGTGGAGGCCTGGCATTCCCCACATTCACAAGATGTCTTGTCAGAGGTGAAGGAAGGGTTTGGTAATAATAAATCTGTGCCGGGACCGAGGATCGAACCCCGGCCGCCAGCACAGAAGTCTGACACCTTACCCCTAGACCGCCAGGTCACCCAACTGTTTACAAAATTACATTAAATATAGGAGTCTTAAATAAATACATTAAAGAACCTAAGTAGAAATTTTATTTACATTTTGCAACCTTGTATAGGTAAATATTCTAAACAATTGTGTATAATAATTTTTTTTATTTTAACATATGTATGACAAAGAATGTTATGTAATTAAATAAATATAATAGGATTGTAGAAAATGAAGCCTAATGTACTAATGATAAGAAAGATTGAATTTAGAGAAAGTGTACCCATATTTATGTAGAACACGAGTGGAAAAGAATGGGACGCCTGTTATTTGAACTTAAATACATCTTTCATTAACAGTCAAGAGTGACACCTTAGACCACACCATCACCAAAGTTGGTTTTATTAAAAAAAAAAAAAGTGTCTTAGTACCAGTTTTGGTTATACACCTACTTATGTACTGATTACATAGTTTTAGTGATTCAGAAGGTTGATTTTATAGGAAGTGTAACCCTATTTGTGTATAGGGATAGCCGAAAAACAAACCCCAAATCTCCCTATCTTCAGCAATATAGTCAAACATGAGAGTGATACCTTTGACCACCCAACCACTAAAGCTCGTTTTATTCCAAATTATTAAAAAATAAAATATAAAGACTATATCAAGTTTATTAATAGTGACTCCCAAAATTAAAGAAATAATATATGAGAAGTTGTATAAATATACTCTTTATTAATTATCAGGTAATAGTACATCAAACATTAAGACAATTTCAAAAATTACATTGTTTGAGGGTGATGGAGGAGCTATGGTTTTATTTAAAATTTAAATACTCAAATGGTACATAAGTAGTGAATAAATGCTAAGGCAACAAAGTGTAATGAATACCCATAGAAAATATCTTTAAATAAAAACCAATGAGTTTTAATACTAAACAAGAGTGGACATATCAATGGTTTAGAAAAGCACAAAAACATTTCAGCAATTAAAAAAAAGTGTCAGATTCAATCATAAGATTTTACAAAAAAAAATGTATTTAACTTGCAAAGTGGTTTATAATCATTTCCAATTGTGGAGTATGGCTAAGCTGTGTGAGAGCAAATTTTTCAGTTTTAAGATGAGAATAAATGAATATTATCTTATCACATCAAAATGAGTTTTTAAATGTGTCATATGGTGATACTTTGAATGTTTAAATCAGTGGCGGCTCACAAGTAAACCTTTTGAGAGGGTGCTCTCTTGTACAATGTGAAAAAAAACATGTGGACATGTACACACACACACAATACATAATATTATACTATAAGAAATAGTTTTATCAGAAGTTTATCGTTTGAAAGAAAAATTTAATCTTCTGTATTTGTCCAAAATGAATTTTTCTACTATTATTGGTAGATAATGAATCATCAACTGTTTAATAGACCAACGATTCTTAACAGGGAAGCCACGAAAAAATATAAAATGTTATTTGCTTATTACTGATGTCGTCAATCTTAAAGTTTATGTTATGGAAGAAAGAATTTGATGTGAGTACATCAGACTTGATTTTCCAGGGTAATAGAGGGATTGTATAAATAATCCCCATCTGTTTACAAAGACCATTCAAAATTTGTTGCCCTTCTTTCTACTTATTAATGTGAAAAGGGATTTCACCAATGATAAATATTAAAATAAAGCAGCAAAATCGACTCCTGCATGCGAATAGCATTAAGTAATACATTTGAAACAAGAATATACAAATTAGTGGAAAGTGTTCAACAGCAGAGGTCCTGTTAAATACAGTTAGGTAAGTTATTTTATCTTTTTTTATTATAATTATTAAATGAAGCCACTATTTTAGAATCAATCTTGATGATTAATTTGTTAGTAAGCACTAGAGGGGGCCGCTAAAATATTTTGCCAAAGCATTTAAGCTGTCTTCACTCATTGTGTTTCTTAAGTATAATTTGATTAACTTCAGACTTGAAAAACACCACACTTTCCGAAATAGTCATTGGGATAGTTACAAGAATTTTTAATGCTTTTGGGATTTTTTAAAATGTAATCTGATCCAAAAGAAGTTATAAAATATAATGTTTTAAAACAGCCAATCATATTTTCTTGTTATTTCTGACCTCTAGTAAAATACTTCATGGTCTGTCATGGACAAATTTTTTAACAATCATTGGAAATGTTCACCAAATCTGGTTGCTATCTTTAACCGGAAAACCATTTCTATAATGTTCATGGAGGCGTGTGGACAGAAATATTTTTAATCCACACAGATGGTTTTTGAATACAAAGCGATCTTTTATTTGAAATACAAGTGTATCACAAACTTCCTTTGCCAATAAATTTAAATTCTCTTCATTCAGTCATCACCTTTTTTTTAGGTGTAGGTCCTTCTTAGAGCATTTCAATTTTATCCTATTGTCCATATCAAACACAATGGGTAGCTTTTTCTAATTTCAGTTATCACCTTTTCGAAGTCGTCAAAAGCTGCATGAATTCTAACTGGTTCAGTTTGTAGAACTAATAACAGATTAAATAATACATCAAAGTGAGGCATTATTTCTGAGTAAATAGAAAGGTTTAAGAAACAAAGCCTATTTTCTTATATTTTAGTAGATATTATACAATTCCTAGTCTGTGTTAAAATACTATTTAGTGGTTGCTCTAAAAATAATCCGATATTAAATGAGAGATTTCAAATCTAAGTTTATATTCTTCCTTCAAAAAAAAACAGTTACTCAGCTTCATAATATTCTTCATGAAGTATTTTGAGGCTGTGGCCAGGTCCGTTTAGTAAAATACCTCCATTTCCCTCTTTCTTTCCACACACCACCTCTCACGTGCACACTTGCTATCTAATCCTCTAATTTCTTCCTTGGTCTCATCTCCCTTGCGGTCTTTTCCCTACATACTTCATATTCATTTTTCTTCTTGGCATCCTCTCTCCTTCCATCTTACTCTTGCTTCCTCAACTTATCTTACGTACCTTTGTACCCCAACTCTTAACTGTATATCTTAATCCTAAGTCTTCTATGACAGCTAGCATGCTCCTCAAAAACTTATTCTTATGGCCTCCACTTTCATGAAGGCTATTTCAGGTGTCAAAGTAAAGGAGATTTGACCTTGTGACATTTTAAATCTTAAAGAACCCTTCTTTTACAATTTTGTGAATTAAGACAGACTCCATTAGATTTAATTTGTCAATTCTCTGTACTTGGAAATGATTTTTATTGTCAACATTTATCTAGATTTGCAAAGGATACTTTGTGTTCTTCCTTTGCAGAGTTGAGAATTTCAACACATTTTATTTAATCAAGTCTCCAAATGTAACAGAGAAAATATTTCATTTTAATTGCTGATATTGATTTTAAACTAAGGCTGCTAAATGTATAGAATAGAAGAATTTTAGGTCTTTTTTCTATTAGAAATTGATAAACACTACATATAATGGTAGTTAGTTTTTCTAAACCCCCAAATAAAGCAATAAACAACTAATAAGCCATACAGGAAATATCTTATCTATACAATGAACTTTTATTATATCAACGCGGCCAGAGACTGGGAAAAATATGAAAAAGCTGAACAAAAATCAGTAAATATGGTATAGCTATTTAGGAAAGAAAAATGTCTTGATTGCACCATATTCATACATTGTTTTTTAAAGTCTTTCTATATTAATTTTTATATTTATTAGTTTCAAAAATAATAATTTAAAAAATCAAATATTTTAATATAGGCCTATTTATTGGTCTTTATAAATCCTGCTACAGGTTTAGTAAAGGGAAATTTGTATTTTTGAATTGGAGGGGAAAACCAGAGAATTTTCTTTATTCAATTTTGCAGCCACCCCAACGAATTTAATCCACAACACACAGAGAGACCACCAAGCGTGGGGGAGGGGAAAACACAAGCTTTAACAAACAATCTCTAATGCAGAAACAAAAAGTGTCAACTTGTGTACCTCCAAATTACCACTGTTATTTGAATACTGATAGCCCCTCGAGTGATAAACCAATATGCCTAGCACACATAAATAAACAAATGCTATGCTAAATTTTCCTCAAACTGTTTATTTTAGAAAGTACGACCTTTTGTTTTTTTCTATGTATTTTGTTTACAAATATCAAAATCTACCCTAACAACCTTCAACAGATAACAGAAAATATATAATTATTTTTTACAACACAATCAGATTTCACAAAGCTAGAGAACTACATGAATTAATTAGTGCAAGTACAAATAGAATAAAATATAGTGTTCAATGCAATATTTTAATCATTTAAATAAAATTAGTAAACATTATACTTCACAAATGAGGCCAATTTTATAAATGGCATTGAGAGGAGTAAAATGAAGCAAACTTACAGTTTGACTAAATATCATAGGAGTGTAAACTTTTAATAGTTTTAATATCTTAACTATTGAGCCTTCCATTATAATAAAAAATAATATAAAACAAATAGGGGTGTGAGAATACTAAAAATTGAGTTTGAGTTTAGTTTTAATAGTTGTTTGAAATAGAGCATTTTTAGAAAACACGAAATAACTTAATTATTAGAATTTTTTTATTCTAGCTCAAAAACAGAGTTTAATTTATTTTATTTAACTATATAATATTACATCATGCAAATAGTCTCTAAATATTCCCATATGTCAGATTTAAAATAAAATTCAAATTTGGGTGATAAGATTTTTTAACAAAAAAAAATATTCTTGAATAGATATATTTATAAGAAATCAACTTGAAATATGCCAAGAATAAAAAATGCCCTATGTTAAATTAATCTAACTTGAAAAAAAGACTACTTCTGGTCAAACTCAATTCAAAATGAAAAATGCTTACTCGCACACTATTAAAAATAAAGAATAAAAAACAAAGTTATTACTAGATTTTTCTTACTTCAGGTTTCATAATTAAGTCTACCAAAATAAATGGGACGCAAAATAAACTTAAGTTTTGGGAAACAAGTTTACTGGTATCAAAACTATACTAAAAATAAATCCCTGTAATATAAAAGTTAGATCTTTTAATATACTTATGGCTACCACTTTAATAGATGCTATTAAGAATTATATCAACAAAAAATGAGATGTAATACAATTATTTAAGGGATAAAAGTAATAACTACACCTTTACTCTAAAATATAAATCAACATCATGAGCCGTTTCTGAAACCTTGTTGGGTCAGATTTGGACATTATGCTTCATTTATAAATAAGAAATTACAGGAAATTGTCAAAAATGAAATACTACATACCGTATTGGCCAGAAAATAAGCCACAATTTTTTCCAAGGAAAAAACTGACCTTTTTTTCCCAAGCGATTTAATTTTGAGTACGAATAACTTTTTTATTTTCAAGTGACATCATTTTAAGTGTAAAGAGTGTGAGTTTTTTCTCTGAAAGTGATTATATATATTTAAGTAACCTAATTTTAAGTGTAGGCACCTACCAATACATAATTTCTTTACAAATGATTTAATAAACTTTGATCATATTTAAATGGGAATATTGTTTTTATCTCTGAAAACAGTCGAAAATTTAGGGTGTGGCCTATTTTCAAGCCAATAAGGTAAGTTACTTATTGAGAATTGTTTTCAAAACTTTCGAGACATTATCTATGAAATCATAAAATAGGATATATAAGTATAGTTATAGTTGGTAAAGAAATATTTAATCTTATTCTTAACATCCAGTAGCAGTGTAAATTATATTATAATCCTTTTCATTGCTAGATTTTCTGTCATTGGGTTTACACGGTCTCGTATTCTTTACGAATAGACTTGGCCAGGCAGCAAGCAAAGATCACACCAATCAGCTGAAAAAATACATACATATATTCACACAAGTTTCAAATTAGATGTCTTATATTTTTACATGGTGTCTACTCAACCAATGAAATTCCTGATTTCCCCTGAAAATTTACTAAAATTTTGTCATACCATTCTACCCCTCCTCCCCCATCACCCAATGTTATTTTATTAATAGTAATAAGTTTTAAAATTGAAATAAACATGCTTTTTTATTTGTATTAACATAGTCTACAAGAAAATATATTACATAGCTACGAAGAAAAAAAGGGTTTTATTCACATTGTAATGTAATGATTTAGAGATTATTATGTTTCATATTTTGAGAGAAATCATATTTTAGTAGATTTTTTAATAAGAAAGTCCTGTTTTTTCCCTGACTACATCAAATTCCCAGTTGATTCCAGTTTTCCTGGATAGGAAACATCCTGTGTATAATATGTTGATATGCCAGTCTTTTTTTAGCTTAATTTGTGTTATATTAAAATATTGTAATTTGAAAGTTATTTTCCCTTTTTTACTTTATTGACCCCTTTGAGAAGTATTGTGATCATGAAAAATATTGTTTTATGATTTCTTGGAAATACATATATACAATATATTTTGTATTGGGAAAAAAATTATCACATAAATTCAGATTTATAAATATATTTATAACTGTACTTTTTTTTTAATTAGACTAAAGGAAATCTTGAGGGAAGATTTGCTTTGAAATAATATTTTATAATAATTAATAAAGTTCTAAAATTCGAAGTACTAACAGTTTTTGGGTCTAATGAAAATATTTTATTTCAAGCAGCTGCTAAAACTCTACTCAAACTTGAATTTTTTCGAATACTTGCACACCCCCATCGGATATGGCACTTGATGCGGCTTGAGATCATCCCAAGCTCCACTATTCATGTAGAGGCGTTAGCTTTTCCCACGAGTCCCCAAATTTAAATAATTACCTGCACCACACCAATTCCGATGCCAACACCCCCGAGCACCAAGGCGTAGTGCTCGATGGTTGCCTGCAGAGAGGGCAGACAACCTTTAGTGCTGTGGGTGAGACTGAGGGTGCAGTCATAGTTCAATGCAAGGTTTGGGCAACAACTGTGAGGCAAGGAGCCGTTAGGAAACAATTCCTTCCAATCCTCTGCCCCCTGGATGCCACAACAACCTAACTGAGAGACGGAAATAAATCATGTGAGACAGAACAAAGTTACAATATCTATTTATTTTATATCGTTAATATTCAGGAAATAAACTGCACTGATAAAAATATAGTATGTAATAAATAAATATGATAAAGAGTTGCAGAAAAATAAAACACAAATAAAAGCAAAAAAATTCATATATATTTAGACATGGGTAAAAGAAACAATTTGATGATATATTTGAAGGTGCAAGTTGTCTAAAGAGGTTGACTTATTTGCTAATGGTAATTTTCCACTCTCTCACTAAGCATTTCAACACTTTTAATATTGGTATTTGTATTATTCCTTCTCTATGAAAATGTATGTAAATTTGTCTTATAGCGAATAAATTAAACTAAGACAATAAAAATTGCTATCACACAGTTTTTTTTTATACTTGACCCTATCTTTTTATTCATTCAAGGTATTTAAAGTGAACTTTAACTGACTGATTATACCAGCAAACAACTTACAAACTAATTTAAATCTAGAACAAACACAACACCCAGCTTTTAAATCATCACCGTCAAAGGGGACACCTGCATTTCGCTAATTATGATCAATTTTTCAGCTATGTAAGGAATCGAACCGGAGACCTTAGTTCGGTAGACAAGACATGCTAACTACTGATTGAGCTAAGGAGCTGGACTTACCCCTACACCTGGGTCAACACATTAAGGAGCCAATATAAGCCTAGTCGGTTAAATAACCATCCCACTTTCTCGCAAATGATGCTAGGCAATCAAAAACAAGCTGAAATACCACCCAATAGATAACATCTTTAAGATAACTTACATCGTTCTGCATGATATCCCAAGCATTAGTAATGTCCTTGTTAGCAGGACCATACCGTTGTGATGTGGTGTTCAGACTGTCCTCAAGCATTGATTGGACATCTTGTTTCAAAACATAGCCTGTAATTCCTCCAGCCAGTTCCAAGCCAAAGATGATGAGGAGAAAAACTGAGTACTGAAAACAGAGAATGTGGGCCAAATCAATCTAGGGTAAACTTTTTTTTTAATAACTGTCCAAACCAATCCAAAATTAGAGAAAGGTCAAATCTATTATCTTACGAATACAAATCTTAATTCCAAGTCTTCATTTTACCTTCAGAACCCAAAAAAAAACATAAAAGGAAATATAGATACAAAAGAAAAGAAAGTAGATTTGATAACTAAATGTTAACATGTTGCTTTTATTATATTATTATTTGAGGTATTTAGCGTGCAATTTCTGAACCAACTGTATACCAGCACACGACCTATATTAATAACTTAAATCTAGAACAACCACAACATTCAGGCCACTGGCGACTGTGAAAGGGAAAACCCACATTTCAACAATTGTGTATTTTTCGGCCATGGCTGGAGCCAAGCCCAGAACCCTTATCATAAGACAGACACGCTACCAAGTGCTCAGACTCGGTCATTATACCAAACATACATTCAGTTTTCAAGTTAAATTAATGGCCTGGTCATTTTCCCAGTTGGGGATGAATCGCCAATATAGGCAGTATCAGAGCCCTAAATAAATTTCTATTCAAAATGTAAAAAAAACACCTATTTTTTCAAATCTAAAATATTCAATAATCCTGTCCCTAATTAAAATTAACTTAATTTTCAAAATGTTGGCTTGACTTTGACATAATTTTCAAAATGTAAGCTATGTTTTTTATATAGAACAGATAAGCTAATAGCTATTACACATTAATTGTGTGTATGTCTAAACCAAGTTTTTTTTATCTTCCACTAAACAATCAAATGAACTTTTTAAATAGTTGCATTCCAAGTGTACAATATGTGTTCATTATAAATAATTGCCTAAGCCTGATAGCACAATATGCTCTAAGCCTGTATAAAACGATTGGAGACACACACAGTTGGTAGCTTGTTTGGACTTCAACCCACCAATTTATGTTCAATATAGTTCAACTTGGTGTTTTTTATAGTTATTTAAGATATTCAGATAATATTTATTATGCCCATCACAACACTTCTTTAATGCTGTTTGGGGCGTGCATGCGTGTGTCAATATCAAATTTTCCCCACCCAAATTGTCTATATTTTTTAGTTTTGGTGTGACGAAAATTTAGTAGCTTGATGTAATACTCTAAAAAAAGTCACATTTAAAGTGAATGTTTTATTTAAGTAGGCCAATAGAATTATTTTTTTAATCAGGTTATGTAGAGTATTTGGTCTTTAAATTCGAAGTAGGCTTAGACATTTCTCATCAAGTCTGTGGACTGAGTCATGGAGTGAAGAATATGAAGGAGTTTTGAATGGAGTAAAGAGTCTATAAAAATGTAATGACTTCTGCCTTAAAATAAAAACTTATAATATTATAGCAACATATGGTAAATACATATATATCAATCTAATTTTATGCTTTTTTTATTCTTTAGAAGCAATATTTGTAATTTGGATTGACAAATGTATTCAAATATAAATTTACATTGCCAAATAAGCTTCCAGTGAAGTCACCTGTAGGAGAATTTTACTGTAGCAAATTTGTTATTATTAATATACATTAGCCATTTATGAAAGAGTCAAGTCAGACAAAAGAAAATGGAGGAATTGAAAGATTGGCGTATCGACTCCACGACCTAGGTTATAGACAATTGTACATTTTTTAAATATCTTTTGAATTAAAAAGTTAAGAGCCTACTCTCTTTATTTGAAGAAATTGTCTTGTGACAGTGAAAGCTTGTCCTTAAAAATGTGTGGGTTTTTTTAGTGTTTTATCCAAAGAATCGTACAAATCGGTGAGCGTAATGTCGAACTAAACTGCAAAAAGTGCTGCAACATTCCGGCGAACCTGCAACAAAACCGCACACATTTCCCTGATACACCCAATGTTGATATTTCGATGAACCATCAAAGAGAGGTGCACGAACGTGTTTCAACAGTGTGGACAGCTCTGCAAACATTTCGACAAAATAGATTTAACTCCAGTCTCGAGATGAGAAAAAAAGTCATCTTTGATACAGTTCACTAAGTATTGTTTCGAGAATTTGAAAAATAGGTTAAATATCTTCAGGCAGGGGTTGCGGAACTGTAGTGTGGATGGGTGGGTGGTCCATTATTCTAAGAAAAGTGATTACTTATTTTATAAAATCTAATAACAAGTAATTACTATTTAACGATGTTTATCAAATCTGAGTAGTTGATGGACCATAATATTAATAAAAGAAAAAATCTCTGCACAGATATCTTATCTTGTTTTACTATTCTTCTTCGAGGCGAGATGGATGCAAATATATGTGGCTACCGATTCTTGTTGATTTGTATTATTCTCCTTGGGTTTGGACAATAGCAAACCAAACACCCCCACCATCTGCCAGTGTTCGCCACGCAGTTTGGGGTACAGTTCACTGTTCGGTTCGCCATTCCGCTTGCTGGTGTGTATGTGTTTAATAGATTAACTATCACAAAAAGTAGTCAAATAACAAAACTATTCCTAAAAATAAGTCAATATGAATAAAATACATGAGGCAGGCCTCATAGCATATTTTGGGTGTCAAAAAGTAGGAAATTTTGATGAAAGAAAAGTGGGACTGCCAATTTGATAAAAAAAAAAAGTAAGACATTTTGATGAAGGAAAAGTAGGACTGCCAATTTGATAAAAAAAAAGTAGGACCTGTTAAAAAAACTATCTTCACCTAATAGTGAATGATACTGTGTTGCATTGATAGTTGTAATGTTTAAGACCATCTTTGGTAGACTGCATGCCTCTGATGGATGCCTCAGAGAGACAGGTCCTGCAGCAAGTAAGATAGTTTGTGAGAATCCTCACTCGGCATCATTATTTCCATGGGGTAGCACAAATATAGCTTAACAAGACTTTTAATTTAGCCTATTCTAGTAGGAAATAGTTCATTTTAACACTACCTCCAAAACAATTTTGTAACCATTGAATTTCTAAGGTACTGTACAGCGTTCGAGCATACATCAAATTTATTCAAACAACGTGACACATTATGATACGATATTTTGTTTTGCTAATTTACCAGCAAAAAGGAAGATCCACACTTAAAACCTCTACAAACCAAACAGTTTCTTTCTTCTGGAGGTCGAAAAGTAGTTTTTCTTCAAAAGTAGGACATTACCTACTTTCCAAAAGTAGGAAAAGCAGGACAAAAATGAGCCCTACATAAGGTTATGAATGAAAGAGACGAGGTTGTGATCATTATTATGAAGTATTAAAAATTATAACACATAGCAAATTAAAACAGATGTATGAAAAGTTTAGAGACTAATCAGAAACCATGAGATGTCATTCGAGAGAATAAATAAAATAAATAAGGTGAATAAATTTACATTTAAACTGTAATTGATTTTTATGTATAAGATGAAGATTGAGATTGAAAAGAAATTGTTTGAAACGACAAGTAAAAGTTATAGTATAGAACCTACAGAGATAATTCTATGTTGAAAGTTTATTTTAAAATTAAGTTTATAGTTAATGAAAATGAATAAATAAAGTATGAGATACAAAAATATATCTTTTATATCTGATGTGAAATTTGTATCTTTATTTTAAATCTTTAATGCAACTTTAACTTGAATGAGGATGGGTATTTACATAGAAAAATGGGGAATTAGATATATATTTGATTAAATAAAACAAAACAACAGTTACTTCTCTGCTACAATATCTCAAAGTAGAAATTTGAAGGAAAATTAAATCTAATATTACAAATTAATTGAGCACGGGACTCTCTTTCTCAGGACCTCTGGGTCATGTTGGAAGAAATATATCTTTACCGCCAATCTCCTCAAGAACATTAAAACAATTAAAACTAAAACAAGGACATTGTATTCGTCGAGGTCGTTATAGCAAAATAACCAAATGAGTTTCTTTCTAGAATTAATGTTGAAACAAAACAAATGTCTACAAGAAAAAAATGTTACGTCAGTGAATTAAATTATAATTAAGGTTAACCTTTGAGTAGTAAAATGTTAATCGTTGAATGCAGTCTAGTTGATGTTATAGTATCCAACAAAAGATGAATCACAATTTAGGTTGAGTGTTAATATCACCTCATGTTATTTTCATCTGGCATGTAGTATTCGGCATTGAAGAGGCAGATGCTAATAGAATCTGACAATCTCACAAGTCTCAGTCTCGTTCTAGAAGCTATCAAAGAAAGCTCAGGACATAGTATTTGTCGCTAATAAAGCACGGCCGTTCTCACCATCCTTTCTTCAAATCAGTACAAGGAAAAACCAAGAAAAGAAAGTCTTTTCGTTTTTCTTAAAAAAAAAACCATTCGCGTCTCTTCACTTTTTCTTTCACCACAACAATGTCAACAAACAAAACCAACTCGCTTCTTTTTACGTCCCTCCCCTTCCCCACTTATGGAGTCAATTTCTTTCCTCCTTATATGAAACGGCCATTCATTATTCTTAGGTGTTTCCTTCGACGCAATGCAATGTCCTTTGAAAATATTAAGTTTTAAATAATAATCACTTAAGGATAAATTAAAGTTAAATAAAATATAAATTGACAGAATTAAAATTCTTACAACGTCCCTTCTCGTTCAGCCAGTATAGATAATATGAAATACTTTTTATTTGTTACTATCACTATATTTATACAAACTTAGTTCATTTTCACTATACACACTCAAGTAGATGTTCTCTTACCGTTATTATCATACAATGATTCTCCTTGACAGCACCACAACAGCCGAAGAATGCCACCACAAAGACAATAATGCCCACAATGATGAGCAATATGGGGCCTGCAAAGAATTTCCCATGCAAGAAGTCGGTGTAGTCCGAATACACATCTTGGATTATGGCGCCAATAACTAGGAGGGCCAATCCAGATATCTGTAGAAAGGCATTTTATTATCAGCTACAAAAGTGATTTGTTTTAAATGTTTGAGTTATACATCTTAATATACTCAAAAGAAAAACACACACATGTAATTCAATTAAATAAAAAATGACAAGCTACACATTAGAATCGAACTCAACTCATCTCCCACTGAGTCATCCTGGTTCGTCTGATATCCAGACCCATCCTTCCCTCGACTATTTGTTGGTGTATTGACCAACACGATACACCAACAACTAGTGAGGGATGGCCATAGATAAAAGACGAACCAGGACGGCTCAGTGGTGTAGCATTAGCGTGTAAAGTCAAAGGTCCCGGGTTCAATTCCTGTGTCCAGGTTGTCATATTTCACTTGAATGAATTTTATTCAACTATCAAGACTGATCCTGTGGATAACCATCACTTATCAGTTTGTGATACAAATTAATTAAAATAAACTATTTTATTTTGTTAGCTACAGTACAAGATCTATTACAACCAACACAATAGTAACACTACTACGACATCCAATATAATGGGTTAAAAATATATTCATATTAAAAACAATAATTTACATATATGCAATGTAGAGGGTATGAACATTATTAAATCCTCTTAAGGGTGTAAAGGCGAGTATTGAATGATTTTTAATATTCTATATTTATAGGGTGCATTTGTACACTGTTAATCAACAAACCTTTGTCCTAAGATAATGTTCTAGAATTCCTCTAATGTTTCTATTGCTTAATACAAAAGGTACTACAAGGTAATGGGACACAAATAAGGTGGGATTGTTGACTTTCTTTCTTTATCATTTTATGATAAACAATGTATATTAAAAAATAATACAAAGTCAATATGTAAATGCCATTATAATATGATTAACAAAGTAATGACAAGAATATTTTATATAGCCCTACAGTGACATCTCCCTTAGTGAACATTTCTGAATAGCAGATTATTCTTTATAACATATGATTTAAATTTACCCGGGGAAATAAAATGGGCTCTTTTGGTGAAACAACTTCCCAATAACTGAAACAAAAACTTCTAAAAACTTATATTTATGCATAAAAATCTCTAAGCAGAGAAAAAAGAATAATTGAAAGCACCAGTACATATTCAGTATTTTACTGTTGTAATGTCTTGAATGTTATTGTATCGAGTTAAGTGTGAACAGTCCTGCCTACCCCCACTACTGAAAGTTTCTAAAATAGCCTAAATAGTATTAACTACATTACTTTACGGTTGTACCTCCCAGCCCTTTTAGCTCATCAGTGAGGCTATGTTCATACGCATATACAAAAGGCCTACTGTTCATATTTTATTAGTATATTGTTCTGTATATTATAAGCCTACAATCTGTACAGTAAGCTACATACAGTATTTATTCATTAGTCACAATTATATCCTGCATGCATAGTGCAGTAATTAGATTGTTCTATGGCCTAGTTAATATTCACAGTACTTACAGGCTTATAAAGATAAAACTGTGTTCAAAAAGTATGTGTTTTTTTCTGACACCTCTTGATAACAAACTTTTTTTTACCCCAAAAGGTGTTTGCCATTAAGCGATTTCACTGTTATGATCAAATTAAAACAAAACTTATCTCACTTGTGTGATAACGTTTGACTAGTCTGTGTATCAATCTCCTATATATCATAACTGGGAAATTCGCAATTAAACATTTTGGTGATAGGTTATCAGAGAGATTTAGGTGTACAAATGGGGTTGTGAGCAACTTCAAAACTTTGACTTGGCTTCGAAAAAATATATCAGATTTGACTTTGCTTCGGAAAAAACTCCGGCTTTAACAAAGTTTTGCCAGTAAAAAAATTGACTTAAAATTTTGAATTTGTCATATTCTTGCCAATTAATATTAAAATAATGTGAAGTAGGTATGGTAAGCCCTACGGTAATTGAATTGCAAGTTGTGACAGTAACATTATTTATCACATTATAATAAAATATTACAAACAACTGTGCAGTAAAATAAATTCTAAGTGATTTTAGTGCATTGATTTATAAAAATAAACCCAGTATTTAAAAAAAAAATCACAATCAACTAAAAATATTCAAACTTCGATTCAGCTTTTAAGATTTCAAATATTCAATTTGAGATGAAAAGGTGGACTTTACACACCCCTAACACACAACATATTTACTTTGGTGCTGAATAATTAATGTGGACCTAATCAAAGTTAATAAAAATATTTTTATGAATAGAAATGAAATAGGACCAAGTTAAGAGAATAGGAATCAAAAGGAGCATGGATCCAAGTGGAATGTTAGTCAATATGGTATTTTAATGTTTTCTAGTATACTACAACAAGATTTTAAAGTTTCTGATTAGGCTTTTCAAAAGATTCCAAACCGTTAAAAATATATATTCTAAGACTCACATAATTAACCAGATAATGTTCCACCACATACAGTGGGCCTTCTATGTATTGCACAGAACACCTCAATTTTGTTTCTCGAATAGATGTCTGTCACACAAAACTGACTAGGCCTATATGTTCAAATAATTTTGATCTCAAAACCAATTACAGCACAACTGTAGATATATTCCATTCACGGTAGGAATTGACTTCTGAAAGGCCTTTTTCCCTACCATAAATCTACTATATAGTAGGATATTGGTAGGAAAAAAGAGCTTTCAGAGAGTAAACTATTTCAAGATCACGCATGGTAAAATCATACTACTAATACATATAACTAGTATAGCATACTTAAATAAGTTACTTTTAGGCTACTAGCTTACCATGTTTTGAAAATTAACTCTTAAATATTTACATTCTTCTTCAGTCTAGGCAGCGAGTTTTGTTTTAATTTTAGGGCTACAATAATATATTAAATTTTTTATGTCAATTTTGTTCTAAATGGAATTCGCATTACCTCTTTACTTGACTAACAGATGTCATATCAATATTAATAAAATTAAAACAATCAGCGACTCATTAGAAATAACTTAGTGTTGAAATTGAGTGTAGACTTATATAAAAATCGAAGCTAGTTCAAAATTCAATAATATAAAGTTCTGGAAAATCAGAAAAGGTTTTAAAAATATTTTTTAACACACTTGACTCTAAATGTTGACTGTCTATAAAAACATAAAAATGATATAGCTCAATGTAGGATGAAGAAAACATTATTAAATAAATTAACAATAAATAAGTTATATACTTACAACGAACACGAGATTGAATACAAAGAGAAGATATTTAACACAGGACATTCCTCCAGACACCATCTTCAAAATTACTATTTTAAGCAATAACAAACGAAACTAATTAACCTTACAAGGCAAGTGAAATTAAATTGAATTAATACTTTCAACTCAAATATTATTTGGCTTGACCAGTCACTGACACAACTATTATCTCGAAAGTAATCAAATGCCACTAAACTAAATACACTACCATATAATCAGAAGGAACATCAGAAAGTGATGATTCTGTTGGATATTCTGTCAAATTTCGAAACTGTATCAATTCGCATGAATAAAAAATAATTAAAATAGTATTTAATCTCAATAAAAAATATACATTAAATCAAGTTATTAAAACCATAAATTAAAAAATAAATTATTTGGAAAACAATTGCGCAATTTAAGTATATTATTTTAATTTTAATACAACTATATTCTAGCGCGGATTGTTGGTTGAATATTTAGGCGTGTTTTTTTCTTTTTCACTGTGCATTCAAGATCACGTGAAAATGATAAATGACGTACTATCAAGTTTCTAAGAAAAGTAATCTGATGCAGGTTTTTATGATAATCACGGATATCACTTCGCAGGAATTATCGAATTAGTGATATTAGATGAATAACAAGTAACAAATTTAAAATATAATAAAAACGTCCCTCCCATGTCTACTTTTTTATTAGAGTTATATCACTTTCATAACATTATGTAGGCTCAAGATGTTTGAGTAAATAAATTCGGAAAATAGGCTGAGTTATTAATAAAGTTAACCATGACTTAGCTTTCAAATGTTAATTTAGACTAAATTTTGATTCATTCTGTTTGAAAGCTACATTGTTGACCAACTTGGTGAATATCAGTTGGAATGCTCAACATTAATTGTTGTATTTTAACTCTGACTGTATTTTGTTGACTTGTCTAAAATCTGGTAGCAGACTCAAGTAGATATATACATATTATTATAAATTCATAGAGATGCATACGATCCTTTGTGGTACGTTTGTGCTCAAAGCTCAGCGTTGGTGCTATTAAATAACTCAAATTATAACGATTTTAATGTGGTGGGGCAATTTTTTTAAATGTTCTATCTTAATTTTGATAACACAATTTCTTTGTGCTCATTTGATCATATGTGCTGAAATTCAGCTTTAGTGCTAGTAAATCTCGTCCCTGGCAACAATTTTAATGTGGCAGGCTAGCTTGATGTTCAAATTAGCCCACTACATTTTCGAAATAAAAATATGTTTATGCCATTCGTTAGTGATCCGTTTGTGTTCATATGTGACCGAAGTTCAGCTTTTGTGCCATAAAACTACGCCCGTGTGTATACATATAGTGAGCCATGTAAAAGCTTTTTCCAGGGCCAGATTTACGTATGTGCCCTCCTCCCCCTACATAAACACATGAAAACTACATCTTTTCGTGTCCAAGGAAAGGTAAAATATTAAGTTTATTTTAAGCTGTACAAACATTAATTTATTTATACCTCATTATTTCGTGCAGGAATAACAAACATTATGTTAGACACAAAACAAGAATACATTTACAATAGAAAATTAAAGTTTTTTTCTTTCTTCCGGGATTTAGCGGGAGCCGCGGACCAATTC
>CABEEJ010000150.1:229792-297166 GCA_901482245.1 Timema douglasi
CCCCCAACTTAAATCCTGCCCAAGGTTTTACTTGCTACTAATTTAGTAATAAAATTGTTGATTAAATTTTAGTTATTTAATTTTAAATAATTTATACAAATTATAATAATATTGATATAATAAATAAAAATGCATGTACTATTTTCAAAAATTTCCATTTTATTAAGGTAGACCTATAAGAATTAATTTACTAGCTTTTTTTTTTACATTATTTTCACTCTGTGTTCACCAAACCCGACAGTCAAAAAGTTAACAAACAGATCTTTAACAATTTTTGTAATGACTCTTTCAACTCGATCACCATTAGACATAGTGAAATTATTAATGCCTTAAGAAGAAATAATACTAATAAAGGCTATAGACCGGATAAAATGCCCCCTATTGTTTCCAAAAAATGTACAACTTCTTTTGTTTATCCCCTATACATTATTTTTAATACTTCAGTGACATCTGGTGTTTTTTCATACCATGGGAAAACCACCAATGTTGTCGCAATATATAAAAAGGATGACCGGACTGACGTAAGAAACAATAGACCCATTTCCATATTTTGTACTGTTAGTAAATTATCTGCCACTGAAGAAACCATGTTGTCTGGAAGATATAAAATGTTTGATGTAAAAAAAACTCAGTGCTTGATACGGGAAAGAAGGTGGATTTTATTCGCTTCTCTTTTCATCTTCCTCCAAATTTAGTCCAAGTTCTGCAAGTGTAGAAACAGCTTAACAATCCGTAATGCCAAATTTCTCAATTACATTTTTAATATAGGATTGTTGATCCAAATAGATGGCTCCATTTTCCCGACGTATCCTCATGCTTAAAATTGGTTGAGCCTCACTAAAGTCCTTCATTTTGAACTTTTCCATGAGTTCATTTTTAACTCTGTTCTTTTTATTTTTGTCATTACAGGGAATATAAAAATC
This sequence comes from Timema douglasi, assembly GCA_901482245.1. Lineage (NCBI taxonomy): Eukaryota > Metazoa > Arthropoda > Insecta > Phasmatodea > Timematidae > Timema > Timema douglasi. Next base: position 230,716 of record CABEEJ010000150.1, read on the forward strand.
ATCAACATAAATGACAGCTATACAAATGCGGTTGCCAATAAAATGATGATAAACGCATGGTTCACATTTTGACCTCTTGAAAATCATTTACATCAAAACATAATTAATTTTTTTATACTAAGCTCTTTAGGATTGCTTCAACCCATAAACAATTGGTTTTTAAAAGACACATCTTATTTTCTTGCCCTTTAACCAAACAAATTTCAGGTTGTTTCATATAAACCCTCGTACTCGTCACACGTCTCCGTTGAATCAAAATCAAGAGTTGGTCTTTATTCTTCTCCCGAAGCTGATGCTTGAAGTTGTTTTGGAAACAATAGGCTTATCTTAAAGGAAAATCACATCACGAGAAGTAACTACATTTTTTAAATTTTCAATGTATATTAGTCGGTAGCCTCGGGTTTGCTGGCTGTACCCCTATAAAAATTAGACGCTTACTTTTGGTATTTAGTTTCTTTCGAAATTGTTTTGGTACATGGGCATTTACTATGCAGGCAAAGATTCTTACATGACTAATATCAGCTTTTTTGATAGCCCATGTTTCTTCAGGCGTGATACCCTTCACAGCTTTTGTGGGTGATATACTTTTCAGATAAATCGCAATATTTGCAGCTTCTGCCCAATATTGCGTATCTAAATGAGCATCTTGAAATAGGGATCGAGTCTTCTCAAGTATGGTCCTATTGGCACGTTCTGCGACGCCATTTTGTTCTGGGCAGTGTGGTACGGTATGCTTAGTACCGTTTACTGCTAAAAATCATGGAAGCCTTTATTAATGTATTCCATCCCATTGTCAGTTCGAATACTCTTCATTCGCGTGCATATCTAATTTTCGGCAACAGCTTTCCATTCTTTGAGCTTTTGAAGGACATCCTCTTTTGTTCTTAAAAATAACCATAAGTCTCTCTGAAAAAATCATCAATAATTGTAACATGTATCTTACATCCCCATGAAATTTCTCACTCATGGGCACACACAGATCCGAATGGACGAGCTGAAGTTCGGTGGCACGGCTAGGCTTCTTGCTTCTTGGAAAGGGCTTTCTCGATTGTTTTCCCTTAATACATGGGTTTCACGTGGACGCTTCTCCGGTAAAATTTACTCCAATTGTAATCCAAGCTCTAAAATATAGAGGGATACAATACATAACAATAAACAAAAACCTACAGTTAAAGAAAAAAATTAAATAAAAAATAAGTAAGAGCGCGTAGAGTGAATATCCTAAAATTGTGAGTTATAAAGTGCTGGACATTCAACATGTCCCCAGCGCACGCATCTCACTCTTTTGAGTAGCGGGAAGCTACAGTCCACCTCCACACGTTGCATAACATAATAATATAAAGAAAGGTCGAAGGCTAATTAAAGAGTTTTTTGGACATGGAACCTTTTTAGACATAGGGATAATATGGCGTAACTGTGCTATAGAATAATTTCAAGTCTTAAAATCTTTTAGATTTCATTTTATGCCAAACTTTATTAAATAACAAGCATATAATTGAAGAGCATTCGACAGTTGTTTGTATATATCATTGTCGTAAGTGACAAAAGCATTATCAACATAAATAAATACTTTCCAATGAAAACATTGTTCCATAAATATTTACTCCTTTCCTTCAAATCATTACATTATTTATTATTATGTACCTTAAATATATTACTAAAATATAAATATTAATGCCTAACATTAATAGACTTGAATATGGTCATATTTATTACAGTAGATGATCTCTCCTAATTAACATATTTATGTACATATTGCAAAAAGGCAACATAAAGTTTTAGTTCCATCACATCTACCTAATGTCACTACCATTTAACAGAACTCAACATAACCGTCGCATATGTCATAAAAAAGGATAATAGTACAATTATAAATATCGAGGATATTCCCTAACCTTATTCCTTTTTAAGATTTCGTTACCCTTTTTTCTTTTAACACAAAAGAGATTAATAACGCTATCATAAAAGTTACAATCGAGAATCAGTTAAATAAATATAAAGTTAAGTTGATATATACAATACTCCAGTGCAATATTCCCTTCTACGAACCCTGAAAATCTCGGCATCCCATTTCTACCCTTTCCCACCTTAATGTTGCCAAACCCAAAATGCAACACCATTTGCAATCGAAACGAAATAAAGTTAATTTTGAAAAGTATAACTTTAAAGCATTATAGATAATATTGAAAAAGTTCTGATATAACAACATTTTCCTATTTTCATATTTATTATACTCATTTAACCAAAATACTACAAAAACATTTAAGGTTATTTAGTTAAATATAAAGTTCGCGCATAACGCCTAGTATCAATAACACAGAAAATTTCTGACATAACAATACTCTCATTTTAAAGTAAATCAAAGGCTAAGTTTTATGCAAGTAAATTATATTTAAATTTGATAGATAACGACCAAAAAGGAATTTTGAAAAGATCCAATAGTTTACATTTAAGCCGAAAATGAATTTATCCTTACATTATCTTAATATGTCCGTTACACCGACGCTTAATCCTACATGGTCCCAGCCACGTCCAATAGTGACGTGCTCTTCGATGGACGGTCTTTTATATGGTGCATACTCGTCGAACAGGGGAGGCACAGGGGAAGGGAGCGCGCGCGCCCGGCAGAAGAACATTCTAATTTATTCTGGCAAAATCTTGGAGTTACTATCTTCTTCTCGTTTTTTCTTTTCTTTGAAGTTGGGCGGATTGGGCATGATAGTGGTGGTGGTGGTCTCTAGCGGCGAGATGCGGCACTAGGCTCCTTGTTGACAGTTGCTAGCATGTGTTTTATGTGGTCGGAGGTTTGTTGTTCGAGGTGCTTAGCCAGGTCGGTAATATCGGGTAAGTGATATTTATGCTTGACTGGCCCCATTCTGTTTACTTGGAGCAATAATTGCTACACAATGGCCATGCCATTTTTCAATAAATTCATCGATTCTTTATTTATGTGCCCCAGTCGACGGTACCAGAGCTCTTGTGAATTATTTATTGACACCCCATTAGCACTTTCAATCATATTCGAATCAAAAATAGTATTAGAAGGCAGCTCATTATCTATATCTAGTCTAAAAAGACCACCTGTGTTCCTAGCACTAGCTATAGCTCTACCATTAATTGTACGCTCCTGAACATGGTAAATTTTACACTATTTTGATTAAAAAACAACAATACCTTTTTTCATCATCTGATTGACTGATAGAAAGTTTAAACTCAAGTTCGGTACATAGACTACATAATATATTTTTCGTTTCTGACTATTAATATTTATCATGACATATCCACAGCCTTCACTTTTAAGCTTCTTATTGATTGCTATTGTAACTTCAAGACCTGTTGATCCATAATTGAAATTAGAAATCCAATCTTCACGCATCGTAATGTGCACAGTAGCTGCAGAGTGTACATATCAATTGTCAGAACTTGTCTTTGCCGCCAGTAAATAAACAACCATTATTTTTGTCCTTTTTATTTTGGTTGCCACTAGATTGCGATTGGTTGCCTTAAAACGCATTTTTCTCATGTTTTGAGGATTCAGAAGCTTTATATCCAAGTTCGTGACATTTAAAATACTTAAAAAACATATTTCTTATTTTCTTGATTGCTATTTATTTTGGAAAAGAAAAGAGTATCATAATCCAATTGATCTTTTTCATGTTTGAAGTCCTCTTGAAGATGTTTTACTTTCATAAGTTCACTACTTATTTTTAATCCTAAACTTTCTAACACCATAACCATTGGGTCAAAAGAAATAGGCAGACAACTCAACATAACAACTGCAAGAAATTCGTGTTTTATAGAGCTACTTATATATAGGGCTATCTGCGAGTTGTTGGGTGGTAGACATAATCTTGGTTACATAACTTTCCGTAAACTTCAAATTCTCCAATTTTTATCTAAAAAGGATTTTAAGTCAAGTCCAAGACGCCTTATGAGTCCTTTATTCTCGTTGGTTTTTTAAAAATTATCCCAAGCATCTTTAGCAGTTTTGGCGTTCCCAACATAGGAATAATAAGACGGTTTTACCATGAAGCAAATTTTAGCTCTTGCTTTATGCAAAAAAATTTCATCTAGTTGTCTTAAATTCCCTTCTGCATCTATTTCTGACTCTATAGAACACCATAAATCTTCGGGAATCAGACACATCTTCATCGCGAATTTCCAATTATTATAATTTGACATACCTTTAAGCATTTCTGTTAAAATAAGACAGAACAATTAATTACTAATCAAAGACTTGTGTGAACCTTAGTCTGTTATGTTAGACCTAGATCCTGTATCTGAGTTTAAGGAGATCCTAGATACTGTCATCATTGTTTTGTTCTACGTTTTTGTTTACCAAAATATTCACCGTTGCTATGCTTAAAATGTATCAATACAGTAATAAACTAGTTCTTGCAACATAAATATTCTTTCGATTTCTACAAGTTTTGGGTCCAGATACGTGCTCAAAATAAATTAAGTAGCTCATTCTAAAACTTCTGTAGGTTATTGTAGTTTAAATTAAAGTATTAAGTTATGCTAGTTGTTTTTGAAAGTGTTCTAGTTGGCGTTGTTAGTTACTGGGACTGGCCTAGTTAAAATCGAAACGCAAGATTCAAACAAAATTAATTTTCCTAACACATGGTTTGGACCAAGTTTGACCACAAATCCACCATCAGTTTCTAAAGTGACTGATAAAGGGTTCGATGTCCTGTTCAAGAAGAACAAAGCATTAATAACATATCCTCAAGGCAATGTAGTATTAGAAGCCAAGAAGTCAAATGGGTTTTATTATGTTGATTCTAAGGCTGTAAAAGGAACAAATAAAGTACTTGAAGAACATGAAATACAAAACTGGCATAGAAAAAAACTTTCTCACTTAAGGGAAGTAGATTTAAAGTTAGCATGCAAAAATGAAACATTGGAAGGCTTAGATTTCAAAAAGAGTGATACGCTGAGTGATTGTGGGGTATGAATCAAAGGAAAATTGACCCGAGTTCCTTTTCTTACAAGAGACTTTCCGGAAAACCTCAAAGTTTTGGAAATAGTGCATTCGGAATTATGTGGCCCCATGCGTGTCGAATCCCCTGGCGCATCAAGATATTTTGTAACCTTTACAGACGAGAAAACGCGCTACAGCCGAGTTTATTTCTTAAAACATAAAAATGAATTTCTATAAATTTTCAAAGTTTATAAAATGAGGTTGAGAGTTTTACAGAAAACAAAATACAATTTTTACAATCTGATAATGAAACATCAGAATATTTCAACAAAGAGTTTGAGAGTTTTCTAAAAGAATGTTGAATTCAGAAAAGACTGTTTACACCATATATCCCTAAACAAAATTGGCTTATCTGATAGGATGAATAGAACCCTATTTGATAAAGCCAGATGTCTCATATTGGAGTAAATTATGCCCCTATCATTTTGCGCTGAGACAATTCACATAGTAAACTACCTGCTTAATAAGTCTCCATCGAGGACTTTCAAAGGCGAAACACCTTTTCTGAAAAGGGTAGGAAGAGTTTCATCAGTTCGACATCTTCATGTATTTGGCAACAAAACCTTCGTTTTGGACCCAATAAAAACCTGGCAAAGGAAAATTTTCTTCCAAAAAAAATGAAGGATTTTTTGTCGGATATTCCGAAAACTTAAAGAATATGGATGCCCGACGAAAGGAACATCATAATCACAAGAGATGTCAGTGTTTTGGACCAAATAAATATCTATGACTCAAAGGAGAGAAGAGGAGACAACATTATAGTAATGGAAGATCAACCTAATGAGGAAAACAAAGAAGTTATTAATGAATAAAATGTTGATGAAATAACTTTTCCAGCTTCACCTGTTCCAGTTCAAGACCTTGTAGACATCTAAGACCAAGAAGATCAAGATTCAGATGAAGAGCAAGTGCACTCAAGGCCAAAACGCAACAGGAAACTTCCCACTTGGTTACCATTTTATGATGTGTCAGCCTATTGTGATGTTAAAGATGTAAGAATTTTAATTCTGTCAATTTATATTTTATTTAAGTTTAATTTATCCTTAAGTTATTATTATTTAAAACTTAATATTTTCAAAGGACATTGCATTGCGTCGAAGGAAACACCTAAGAATAATGGCCGCTTCATACAATCGACTAGACTGCATTCAACGATTAACATTTTACTACTAAAAGCTCAAAGGTTAACCTTAATTATAATTTAATTCACTGACGTAACATTTTTTTCTTGTAGACATTTGTTTTGTTTCACATTAATTCTAGAAAGAAACTCATTTGGTTATTTTGCTATAACGACTTCGACGAATACAATGTCCTTATTTTAGTTTTAATTGTTTTAATGTTCTTGAGGAGATTGACGGTAAAGATATATTTCTTCCAACATTACCCAGAGGTCCCGAGAAAGAGAGAGTCCCGTGCTTAATTAATTTTTAATATTAGATTTAATTTTCCTTCAAATTTCTACTTTGAGATATTGTAGCAGAGAAGTAACTGTTGTTTTGTTTTATGTAATCAAATATATATCTAATTCCAAATTTTTCTATGTAAATACCCATCCTCATTATTGTTAAAGTTGTATTAAATATTAAAAAGATTTAAAAATAAAGATATAAATTTCACAATGTATTATCAGGAGGTGATGGAGAAGCATGGCAAAAAGCTATGAAAGAGGAAATAAAATCTAACTTAAAAAATTAAACTTAGGAAATTGTAGATAGAGTAGAAGATGCCAATGTGATAGGTAGCAAAATGGCATTAAAAATAACTATTAAACCAATAGGGAGCTAGAACGAAGGAAAGCTTGTCTTGTTTCAAAAGGTTTTGCTCAGCACCCGGGAATTGACTTTGTTGAAACCTATGCTTCTGTCGCAAGACTGAGTTCAATTAGAGTTCTTCTTGGAGTGGTATTTAATCAAGATATTAATGTTACTCAAATGGATATTTCGACTACCTTCCTTAATGCTAAACTTAAAGAAAGAATCTTTATGCAAAAACCAGACATGTTGGAAACATTTTTATGTGACATAATGGTGGAAGAAAGCCACAACAAAGACCATTCTACATTTTTTAAAGTTAAGAAAATGCTATAAAATCTTCGAAAATCAGTGAGTACAAAGTATGCCTATTTAAAAGAGCTGTGTATGGCTTAAAACAAGTCGGTAGGCAATAGTTTAAAAGGTTGAACTTGAAACTAAAGCAATTGGGTCTCGTTCCCTCACAAGCTGGCCTTTATACATACACATCTATTACTACTGAAGGTGGTAGATCCAACATTAATAGCCATATAAGTAGATGACATTATAGTGGCATCAAGAAATTGGCAACATCTGAATGATTTAAAGCAAGAAATAACGAAATCCTTCAAAATGCTAGACCTTGGAGAACTACATTATTGTTTAGGAATCGAGTTTTGCCAAAAGGATGGTATAATTTCAGCATCTCAAACTCGATACAACGAAGAACTTCTCAAAGAATACAACATGAGTGAATGTAAATCTGTTGCATCCCCAATAGCACCTGGCATGAAGTCACAGAAGAATCCTAGAAATATAGAAAAATATCCCAATCAAAACTTGTTTGGTTCACTCATGTATCTGTCTGTGGCTACTAGGCTGGACATAGCCCATACAGTCAGCTTCTTAAGTCCGTACAACACCTGTTTTGGGAAAGAGTATTGGCTGGCAGCCAAAAGGGCTTTGCGCTATTTAAAGGGAACAAACATCTCGCACTGGTTCTTAATAAAACTAGTAAACCACTTAATGCTGTGTTAGATGCTGATTGGGCAACTGGAGAATATAGAAAATCTTATTCATGATACTGTTTGCAGCGACTTCCATCAGCTGGATATCAAGAAAACAGAGAACTGTGGCTCTGTCTACAGCGGAAGCAGAATGCATGTCATTGACAGGACAGAAAAATAAGCAATAAATTAAAACAAATATTACACGACATGGAGGTGCCTCACCAATCAATTGAAATACTTAATGACAATTTGTCTGCACAAAGTTTGACTAAGAATAACATCATAAGTTCAAAGTCCAAACATATCAGGATTAGAGAACACAAACACATTTCCATTGCTAATTTCCAATTATTATAATTTGACATATCTTCAAGAATTTCCACAGTCTGTAATCTTGCATTTATATCGCTGTTCGTGCTTAGTATTTTTTTGCACCCTAGATTTAGTCAAATATAGAGCCCGTTTTTGTAATTAATATACTACATGCTGTGCTATGTTAACAAATTTTAGATAGAAAATAATTACTCACGAACTTAGTCAACTTTCGTTCACTCTATAAATTACTCAATCACGTAATTGAATCCCGTCCTGGGTCTATAACCTGTAAAAAATATAATAACTTATTATATTAAAACATGAGTTATAAACATTGAATACAAATAAACTAAACATTTAGTAAAATAGCACTAGAGTCGCATGAAAAACGAACACATTGGATTATAGTTTCAACATTAGGTTGCTCACTTTTTTTTTTATCACGCATTTGATTCGGTTTCTTAAACAGTGACGGCTCGTGTACAGGCACTGCGGAACTGCAGCATCCCTTATTTCCACTTGACATTATCGATAACATTTAATATGAGTCCTTTTTTCTTTAATTCTTCCTTTATTTTTTTAGTACAATATATATTCTTTAAGCTTAATGTGAGTACTTCAGTAGCCATCCCCCAGTTTATGGAAAAGGTACAAAAATCTTTGTATGTAACTGTGCGTTTCACAGTGCCAGCGACGTGGTGTTTGACGGTTGTGCACATAGGAGGGAGATGGGGAGGAAGGTGGCACTGCCAGGTAGAGAAATCACTGTTGCTCTCGCAGTGCCATCTCAGGAGTGATGGTGTAAGAAGTTTTTTTTACTCATAGTGTGTTGTGCTTAAAAACCGTGTACCATATTCTTGAATGTGATAATGTGTAGCAGAGTGTAGAGTTAGATTATTATTCTGCTTCCAGCTATTCTATTTGATTCATTTTTTCCGGTTCTTTTAATTAATAGAAAGACTAAATGCGCTTGCATACTTTCAATGGAAAAAAATTTCCTCAATTGTCATCCAGAGATCAAGGAATAGATCAAGCTTGAACTGTAACCATTTAAGTTAAAATAAGCAAAAAGTTAGGTTTTTTTTTGTTAAGATTTTATCAAGTATCTTAATAAATTTTCTTTTTATACATGTTTTTTTTCCTTTCACACAATTTTAAAACAAAGGCTGAACATTTTCTGGAGCAGCACCCCTACTAATTTTAGCTACGAGCCACCACTGGTCTTAAAGTTACTAATTTTTTATAATATATCTTAAATTCAACACAGCACCATATATAAAAACTTTTTGTCAAAACAGTATTCAAAACTAATCATGAAAAATGTTTGTATTCATAGAAATTTAGATTTAAAAATCAATACAAAATTTTAACACCTTATTATGAGTATTTTGATCGAGAAATACGCACTTGTAATTAATATCAGTTAATCTTGAAGATATGCAGTTCCGTGACCACAGAATATACATATTATTGGTAGGAATTTAAACAAAATGTGACTTTTCTAAGGGTGGGCACCATTACATCGCAAGTCCATTAAATCGCATGTCCATTACATCGCATTTTGGGAACAAATACATTGCAGGTCCATGACGTCGCATTTCCCCCACCTCTCTACACACAGCTAACCCTACTCTGACGTACAACCAATAGGAATGAAGGGGCGTATATATACAATTACATCGCAAGTCCATTACATCGTGTATATTTTTAATTTGAAGATTATATTCTTATTTTATTATTTCATTTTTGATTTTCGTTGCACCATGGCAATTGGAATTTACAAATTCAAGTCTCCAAGTTTGTTAAGGACATTAGATGTCTGGCAAGTTAGAAACTCTCCCCCCTTCCAAACGGAAAATTTAAGGTGGGTGAAATACATGAGAGTGGATATATTCTAACTTTTGCCTTGTTTGAAACAGATGAATACTTTTTAAATCTAGCTAACTATATAACTTCAAGATGAGAGTCGGGTACACTATACTTGTAATCAACTTTGCAAACAAGGGGAATTAGGCACATAATCCTTTCAACCAAGCCTATATTCTAGTGAGAGTGAAGCCTCATTTTTTTATGTAATAAGTTGGATCCAGCATTTTGGAAGACAAGACACGTGAAAAATTAAGCTGTGTTTATTCTAGCCAACTTGTTGGACCAACATCCTGGTTCCTCCACCTTTTTTAATTCAATCTACACATTTCTGGCCATGGATAATGACGTATTACTTGCCGTTTCTTCATTTACTGTGTTGACAGGAAGTGTATTCTTGCAGAAGAACCAAAACTTAAGAAACGGTAGGGCATTCGAAGTTGTTTTTTTGTTAGACGTCGAATTGAATGTGTGTAGATGGTAATAATGAGTTACCTATATTTGTAAAGTGGAGATGACAGCTTTGTACACATGTAACATCACAAAGAACAGAATACTTTTGATATAACTCAATTAAGAATCTAGTAGCCGAATCTATTATTGTTTATTCTTTTTAGTGAGGAATTCTCCATCTAGATATTATACTCTTGAAATTGAAAAAGGACACCTGGACACGGGTCCCGGGTTCGATTCTCGTGTCCAGGCGTAATTTTTCCATTTTCAGAATTTAAATTAATTAGTTTAACTGTATTAGCCTTGTTTCATTCCATGATCACAAAATTATGCAAGCCCGATTTTAAAAGTTAATCTAATCTGAAACTAAAACACATGCTTCACCAAGGTTAAAAACTAATTCAACTCGATAGCGCATGCGCAGAACCTCCCAGCTCAGCCAACATGTTGGGTTGGTTGTTTATTATCTCTAACAAATGATCCAACACAAATTTATGGCTCTGACCGGCTCTCCCAATACCAACATGTTGGCCAACATCCCCAACAAGTTGGGAGTGCGTTTATATTGTAACACAACTTGTTGGAATCGTGTTGGCCAATATGGTTAGCTGTGTGTAGAGAGGTGGAGAAATGCGACGTGTTGGACCTGCAATGTATTTGTTCAAAAACGCGATGCAATGGTCCTGCGATGTATTTGTGTGTGTGTGTATATATATATATATATATTTATATATACGCCCCTTCAATCCTATTGGTTGTACGTCAGAGTAGGGTTGGCTGGGTATAGAGAGGTGGGGGAAATGCGACGTGATGGACCTGCAATGTATTTGTTCCTAAAACGCGATGTAATGGTATACACCCCTTTTCTAAACTCCTTCCTTCCATGAAAAAAACTCATTTTCTTTTATTTAAAATTTTTATAAATAAAGTAATCTAAATAAATCTTGATAGCAGCGCTTTACGGCGGGCTAAAGAAGTTAAACGCTGGTTCAGCTATGTCCCATGGCATAGATAAAGACCCTTTCAACTCCCATGGTCTGAATTTGATCAACTTTTACATGCTATGCAAAGAAATTTCACAGAGGTTATTCATATTAATTTAGTTTTTAAACATACGCGATAAGGAAAATAAATTAAATGTTATCTGTGAGAATTTTTTATCATCATCGACTTTTTGTTATAACCATGATTCAATTGTTTGGTTAGTTTTAATAATTAATAAATGTTATGTTAAACGATTTTTAATGTGTTCTCAATATATTATCATTTAGTGTTGATGAATTCTTATCATTGAAGCACTAATAAACTTATTTTTCTGTTAAATGGAATACTTGATTGTCCAAAAACATTATGGGGCCTAGTGTAGTGCCAATTCCCACCTTCACCAACATATCTGCTGATTATTTCAGGAAACATATATATCCACAAAGATTCCCTGCCTTACTACGCAATATCGACATTGGGGAATGTTCAAACAAATGGACAGCAGATTACTTAACAGAAAAGATTGGTGATAGTAATGTAAAAGTGCATGTCAGCATCAACCCCAAGATGAACTTCACTGAAAAGAATTTTGTGTATAAAACTTTGCTCTTTGGTGAACTTCTTAAAAGAGCGCAAAAGGTAAAACAAGATTTATTTTTTCTTTCTCCAAGTGAATTCTACTATCTCAGATCACTAGGAGCCGATCCAAGAGGTCGCGATGTTGCTGATATAAAGAAACAATTTCCGAGTATTGCAGAAGATATTAATATCCCAGATTTTTTCCAAAAAGAAGATTTCTTCTCAAGTGTATTTCGCATTGGATCACCCGGAGTTCAATTATGGACCCATTATGATGTAATGGACAACATTCTTATTCAAGTGAAAGGTCGTAAAAGGATGGTTCTATATAGTCCTGATGAAGCCTTGAATATGTACCTTACTGGGGACAAATCACAGGTATTGGACATAGATGACCCGGATGTTGAGCGATTTCCCAAGTTTTTATCAGCACAAAGGCATGAATGTGTTATGGAATCAGGGGATATCATATTTATACCAGCGCTCTGGTTTCATAATACACTCGCTCTGGAATTCGGTATAGCTGTGAATATTTTCTGGAGACATCTAAACTATGAACTTTATGATAAAAATGATCCATATGGAAACAAGGACCTAATTCCTGCATCTCGGGTAAGAATGTTGTAAAGGCTAGTTTATAATAACATTAAATTAATTTAGCAGGGTACACTACCAACGATTATGCACGTAATAGGCTAATTTGTGGACTTACTTGAAAATATGAAGCAGTTAAAATTTAATTATTCATAAACGTAACGTATTGTACAAAATTTGAAAGAAAATAGTGAAATATAGCCTAACGAAATACTAAAATAAACTCTATGGCTTGAAACCTATATTGAACTAGACTGACCAAGTGTCCGTCATCGTTAGCAATGTTAGTGCTAACATTTGTGGGTGGAGGGTGGCATATGGTCAGCACAATGAACCCTCTTGCCATCTCAGTTTTATAGACCAGAGCTGCTACTAATTTATTATTATTATTATTATTAGCACCGCGTCTTACTACCCGTTCGGGTTATACGCACTTACGCTAATGTGTAATGGTAGAAGTTTAACGTGGAATCCGAACCTCGGTGGAGGCCTGGCATTCCTCACATTCACAAGATGTCTTGTCAGAGGTGAAGGAAGGGTTTGATAATCAGGTAAATTGTTGCCGGGACCGAAGATTGAACCCCGGCCGCCAGCATATAAGTCTGACACCTTACCCCTAGACCGCCAGGTCACCGTACTAATTTATTCCAGTAGCTCTTTATTTAGTCCACACGAGGTTGAATTTTACTCCGTTCCAGACCTACTGCTCCATAGAAAAAAATATATATGGAAGCGACGGGAATCAAACCCAGAAACTCTGACCACATATTTTATCAAAGGAGTTGTGACCTCTAAATTACTAAATATTTTATTAGATAAATATGACAGTAACTTAATATTTGACCAAGTAACACACAGTTAAGCCTTGTTCTTCAAAACACTACCATTTATAGTAATGTCTGTTGAAGAATTATCCATATTTATTATACTTATTTCAGGCTTTGCAAATGGCGGGAAACTCTGTGAAAGCATTGTCAACACTTCCTGAAGAATACAAGAACTTTTACATAAGGAGGATAATCAATATGCTTGAATCAAATATTAAGATTAAATAAGATAATAATCAAATCTTTTATTGATTTGTAGAGATAATTTGTTAAAAGTTCAAATTCATGTTACATTCTTGTCATCAAGACAAGCTAAGTCTCCAAATCACAACTTATCTTCAAAGATTTGACACATTGCCAATTGAAATATTGTGGAACCTATTCCAATTTTCATAGGCAGCTAGAAAAGTCACCAGATCTACTTTCACATATTCATACTCAAGACATATGATCTGCAGCTATAACTTTTCTTAGATAAAATAACACTTATACTAAATTAAAATATCAATTTACTACAAAGTGTGTTGGTATTTCCTAAAAGGCCATACCTATAAAAATTGGACTGTAGTTTGCACACAAATCAAGGGCCAATAAATAAAAGATAAGTTGTAGGTAACAATGTCTTTACTAACAAAATAAGTATGGTACATTTCTTTCCTATACAGTTACATGGGGCGGGAAAATGTCAAGGTCAGCCATTAGGTGCAGTGTTATGGGATAAACAAATGGGGAAGGTGTGTTATTTTAAAAAGGGAGTGTGGAAGTCAAGAGGTAAAATAACATGTTCAAGCAAACATTTATCAATTTTCATAATTCCTGTGTGAAGATTTTATATTTAGTCGATTAATCAGGCCTACTTAAGTCTGATTTTCATAGGAAGAGCCATAAAGAACATATACTAACATATATTTTTGAGGACATAATTTAAATATTTTTTATTGGTGTTATTTTATAGATATCAATAGTATCTATCAAAAGTGGCAGGCCATGTGACGTGACATGAATACATGAAAGTAGTTATAGTAAATGAGCTTCAGTGACCGACCATGGTGTCTACTCAACTTGACCAATGAAATCCCCGACCATTTCCCTGACTTCCCCAGATCATTTCCTAAAATTCCCGAGGCCCCCCCCCCTCGTGTTTCTATTAATCTTTTTTATGAATAATAATAAGTTTTAAAATTTGAATAATTTTTTTAAATTTTATTAAAATTGATTACTAGGAATTAAAAATATATTACACAGCTACAAACAAAAAAAATGACATTTTAATTTACTGATTTAATGATGATTGTATTTCATATTTTGAGTAAAATATCATTTTCCCATATTTTTTTTGTGATTTACCAAATTCCCGATCTATTCCCGTTTTTTCCCGATCACTTCAAATTCCCGTTTTCCCTGATTTTCTCGGATGGTAGACACCCTGCCGACGGTTAATGGGAAGATCAGACTTTGACCCCCTTAGGGTGTATTGAGGGTGGTTTCTCCTAAATGGTTTTCCACTCTCCCTCCACACAAATGTGGGTACACTTTCATTAAACCCAACATTCTTAATCCCTTACACAATGTAATTAGTATGTGACCTGAAAAGGTACTAAAACATGTTGCTAAAATAAGCCATAGTAACTTTTCTACTGACATAAGGCCCTTTCTTTAAGAATTAAACTGTAGTACCCAATATATTCAAAATAAAGATTTTTAATGCACTTATTTTCTCATTCTCAAACCCTAATTTTTACCTTATTTCCCATCTAAAACTAAAATCATCCCTCAAGTCATAGTTTGAACGAATACATTTTATTTTTATAAATCACAACAGTGTATCACATGTTCATTCGTAAAAAATGTTGATCAAACTAATTTAAACTTAGTACAAAATAGATTTTATTTTTATTTGGAACAAGGTACAGGAAAGGCAGGGAAAAAACATGTCCATCTTTCCTGTACCTTCTTCTAGATATAACAAAAACTTAGCGCAAAGTATTTCACTCCACATCTTTACTGTCCATGGGTGCGAAGTTTTCATACGTGTCCTTCATGCTTCCAACCCGTTCAGACTCGTATTCCGCCCCTACGGCACACGCCAATAGAGCCTGGACACTTGTCTCCTCCCCTGAGCCGTATATGTAGCCGTTTGCCTTGTCCACAGCGTTTTTGACCTTCAGTAGATTATTCTTGTCCTTTATGTTAAGTGGGATGAATGAGACCAATCCGTAGTCTTCGACCAATGAAATGATAGCTGCGTTCAGCTTACGGTATCTAGAGTCAGGGGAAAATTTATAAAATTAAAACTTACGCTAACTCCCTAAAAATCACAATAAGGCTAACACTTGCTTTCTTGTTTTTGTTTTTTTTAAATATAATTCTCTTACAATGATGCAGGAAATTAAAACAAATTGCATTTATGAAATCTCTATTAAAGGAAAGATGCTTTTCACTATTTAAGGTATTTTGTTTATTTGGAAGAAGGTACAGGAAAGGTGGACAGAAACATATAAAAATAAATATGTTTAACAATGAGGGAGGCTCAATGGCCTTAGTAGGGTTGGAACTTTCGAATCCTTAAGGATAGTCGAGACTCAAATCTTAAAAATATATTTTCTTTTTCAATTTTTCATGTGAAATTTATTTTAAAGCTCTAATATTGCTTATTGGTAATTCCAAACCAATTATACGGTGAGATAAACAACCAGGTCCCAGACCAGTAATTTAACTCTTAACTGAATGTGTGAATGTTACAATGAATATGATTATAAGAAATAATGTTAACATTTAGTTACTATTTTATTTTATATTTTATTTATATTTTCCCTTATGTTGATAATCTTTTCCAGGATTCGGAGGTAAATTGGAGATTTTAATTTGAGATTCAGATTCGTAAAATAGAGGATTAACTCAAATATTGATCATATGGTTATGGAAATAATAGTTCAGTTGAGCTGGCTTTTTTTTTTTAAAACAACACTAAAATGAAAATAGCTATCGAGGTTAGATTGTTAAGAATGCATTTCACCAAGGTATTGTAGAACAAATAATCTGTTGTTAAAAATTTAACTTTAATCTTCTTGAAAATGATTTTATAATGAGAAGTGATGAGAAATAAATAAGTCTGAATTTAAAGAAGACATGTGAATATCGCTGTCTTCTATTAAATCAGATGTTAAAAGTAAAACAATGCCACTTTGTCACTAAAAAAATTGATTTGTTTGAAAACTAATGATTGTATTATTTATCTATTTATTTATGATCAAATATTAAATAACTTTAGATCTTTAATAATAAAATGAAGTGTTTGTTTGTCATGATCATTGTGGGCAGAGATACTGAGTGAGTAGAGACCCTGTACACCTCGAAACTGAAAACTCAACTTTTTTATTAATTTTTTCAAATTTCTTAAAAACCGGGTCTGAATAAATAATTTTTTTTTCTGTCTAAAGCAAAGAAAAGTGTTGCCTGGGGTGAATACGTTTCACTGTGTGGCAATGTGTTAAATTCTAACACGGTAAACATATATAACTAGAAACTATATAAAAAATATTTTTGGTTTCCCTCATTAATTTTTTGGAGTGTAAAGGGCTCAGGTAGCCAAAAGATGTTGAGAACTGCTGCTAAAGAACCAGGGTAGTATGTAAGAACTTGACTAAGTGGATGTTTTGTGGTCACTAGTGTGGGTTTGTTTGTGTCATTATAGGTTGAAAGGTGGAGCGATATTGTGCTCGGTACCATACTATCGGTCCTCTAAGCATTCACTATACGTTCTTGCACATCGCCCCTAATGTCCATCTTCTTGGTGACAGAAAACACCACAAAATACATATTTGTTTTACTATCACATCTTGCTACCCTGGATAAAATACTACTAAATATGCCAATGTATTAGATGTGAGGAAGGTTGAATTTAGAGGAAGTTTATCTGCATTTATGTGGTGGAGGGTGGAAAATCATTTAGGAAAAAACTACCCTCAGTACAAATTATTTTCCCGTCATTGGCAGCTCAAGTTTATTGCGAGAGTGACAACTTGGACAATGCAGCCACCTAAATAAATGCATAGCTTTTTTATTTTTCACTCTCTTCCTATATTTTTACTTTTTAGGTTACATGTCTATATGATAATTACTCTAATGGGGCAAGGATAAGAAAGGAATACTTTTATAGGTAATCGAGACTAAATCTACAATGGAAGGGTAATATAAAGCTGAAGGTTCTGCAATCAGTGGCTGCTGGAAATGTTATTAGAAACGTTTGAGGAGCCATAAATGTGTTACATAATGCACTTGAGGGGTTAGGGGGTGTCCATAATAGCATTATGCTGCTTGATATGGGGGAGGGAAGGGGGTTTAGGCTAGCTTAACATAACAAAGTTTTAGTTTATAAAACAAACAATAAAAATACTCATGTATAAACTTAGCTTTTCCACACTTATAAAACCATGCTTTTTGTAAATACAGTACAAATAAAACTGTGTAACTAGAAATTGCATCATATTTATTTTAAATTTAAAAGATTAGACATGAAAATGACTAGCCTACTAAAAAAAAGCCCATTTGAGTAAAAGGTGCTTTTTTTATAGTTGAAACTGGAAGCATTAGGTAACTTATGGGGGGAGGGGGGATCCAAAGCGTTATGGAGTGTGATATGAGGAAGGGGGATTAAAAAAGGTCTAAAATCGTGTTCTGTAATACATGTATGGCGCCTGATAATACTTTTTATTGATAATATTGTATTAATAAGCACATACTTGTTTATAATAGGTTTGCATCAGTGAATTTCAGACAATGTTTGCAATAAAGAAAGCTTTACTAGCTGTCACCTACACTCATATCATAGCCGGGGTGTACCTGCATTTGCATGAAAGGAAAGTGGGAGAGATCATTTATAGAAGAGGAAATAAAACTACCCTCAGAAAACCCGACCTGGGATTCAAACCTTCATCTCTCTGTCTTCAGTAGGCGAGTCTAACATGAGTAAGGATGTGCAAAGCTTAGAAACTTCAACTAGGCTTCGTAATAGATATCAGTTTCTACTTCACTTTGAAAAAAAAAGTTCTGACTTTGACAAGCAATTAATAAAAATATTGACAGCTAGAATTATCAATTTACAATCAATTATTATCATTATGAACTTTTATACACATTACAAATTTTCACCTTAGACCGTTGAGACACTGTAGTTGGTTCATAGCATTTAATCCTAAATGTGGTAAATGTAGCCTGACCACATACTTGCGAGTTAAAGGGTCATCGTCCAGAGCCTCCAGGAGGTAGTTAAGGTCCAACACCTCCGTATAATAGTCCAGACCAAACAAAAGTTTGTCCCCGTACTGTGCAAGCAGGTCCACCTTGGACAACACGTTGATGTGAGGCAACTCAATCTGCATCATTGCAGACAGCGACAAGAGCAGAGTTGAGATGAACTTTCCTGAATTTCAACAAGAGAAACACAAAAGATGTGAAGAAAAAAAAAAGGGGGGGGGTGGTTCACTTGTTATTTTTATTAAGTTGTTGGCTCAGCTTTGAGCAAAATAATATTTCAGTGTGTTGTTTAGTCACTTCTGTAGCGCAATTACAACACATTTTGTGTTGTCCGACACCTTAGCCAAGTCACTAAAATGTCTTCCTACAGAGTTAGGGGCCTCTTATTCAATTCTATGCAAAACTTTAAAATTCATCATTAGTAAAATTTGGATTTCCCCCTTTGCAGTGATTATTTAACAATAGCCAAGGGGTCTGGATGTTGTGTCTGTTCCACATTTGAATTAATTTTTAAGTCATGTGCTGATATAATAATGGTAAGGCGCTAGTCGTGTTGAGCTAGACCACCAAGTATGAGGATATCGAGGTTCGAATCTCAGTTGGGTGCACTGGGGGTGGTTTTCCACTCTCCCTCCACGCAAATGGGGATTCACTTCCTCTAAATTCAACCTTCCCAATTCCTAACCATTAGCATAATTAGTACTTAAGTGTATATCCCGAACAGGTAGTAAGATGCGGTGCTAAAAAATAATATGATGGTCAGAAAGTTCACATTAAATACAGTACCGCAAATAACAAAAAGTCTAAATATAAATTAGAAGTCATTCTTTCCTGTAGTTTCTTCTTCATATGAAATTGTGTACCTTCTTTAAAAGGGCAGATTCTCAGGAAACTAGAGCAGTCTGATTACCGACTGTGCGGTAGAAACTTGAGTTTTAATGTGTGTGTGTTCTATATCTTGATTCTCCTTTGAATAAACATTTGAAGCAACTTTTAGAAAATAGGTACACACTTTTATTTGCTGTCAACATTGATAGTTTTATTATTATTATTATTACCTGCCTTGGTAGCTAAATGATCTAAGGAGTCACAATAGACTAGACTATTGATGATAATGTACCATGGCTACAAAATATCTTCACCCCCAACCTCCGCCACCTAAAAAAGGTGTATACACATTTACCTCATTTTACTGGGAAACCTAAGGCTTGTCTGGAACCTCCACACTAACCAACAAAGAACACTGTTCATCATTCAAGTTATACGAGAAAACAAAAATTAAAGACACGGAGTGCCATGTGATCCAGCTCGCTTGTCCCCGAGTTGTGGACGCTGCACAGGCGCTAGAACTTGGGGAAAGAAGCGTCCTGTGCTATCATGTGTCTCCCTGACCCATCAAAGTCATCCTCTTGACATTGTGCGCAGGCGTCAATGAAAGAACCACGCTCTAACTAGCTGATGATGACTTCATTGGACATGAAATACCTCCTTACCATCTTTTTCCCACTGTTCTAAATTAAATATTAGCAAGTACCCAGAACGAAGCAATCACTCTTTGATGCTAATAGCAATTAGGAACTTACCTAAATCTAAGTTATTGTTATTTTGGAGATTTTCTTTGAATTGAAAACTAGTCTTTGGTTAAATTTAGTTAAAATCATGTAGAAATTCAATTTGGTCATTTTTGGATATATATATATATATATATTTTTTAACTAAATTTAATTTCTATTGATATTTGTTATGGGTAATGACATTTTTTGGTCTTAAACCTTTTAAATCCGATTTGGGATGATTATTTTTCTAGTCAATTTTTTTCTACTTGATCTTTGAGCACTATCATACACTTTAATTCTGTTTCTCTACATGTGATTTTGAAATAAGTCTATGCGTTAACAATAAAAAAAAATTATAATTTTTTATATTCAATGTTATTGGGGAATATTTAAACAACATTAGGTGCAGCGCTAGATACAAGTATATCTCCTCTAGTTATGTTATAAAAGTGTGTTAAATGTGATGCGATCGCTATTTTTGAATATTGTTTAGTAGACATAAATATTTATATATATATATAACTTCTTGACTTGTATAATGGATTCTGTCTAATATTGTGCATTTTTCGCTATCTCTAAAGATTATATTGTTTTCCGTTCTGAGACTTATTTTACCATCTAGCAATAAGTTGGCCTTGAGGCCTATGTTAATTCTATGTTATTTGCTTTGCATTAATATTTAGCAATACCCTAACTCCCCCAACATTATTTGTCAAATGCTCATCTTTATTAATGTTAAGATAGCTTGGTCAGGATACCTGGGCTTGGCATATTTGAAAGTAGGACAAAAAGTTCCCTGGTGACAAACATTCTTTTATTCTTTGTGTCACAACCTTTTCACGGTGGCTGGTTTCTTGAGCATATATGTGGCACGTACATTCTAGTATGCTGAGTGCTTAGTGAGAACGATTGAATAAGGACATCGTGGTTCGAATCCCAGTCAGCTGTACTGAGGCTAAGGGTGGTTTTTCTTAAGTGGTTTTTCCACTCTTCTTCCACACAAATACAGGTACACTTTCTCTTAATTCAACCTTCCTCATCCCTAGCACATTAGAGTAATTAGTACATATGAATACAAACTAAAAGGTTAGTAAGAAAATTAAGAGTATTTTATAGCTGTTAATAATTTCTATTAAAACTGATGGCAGCAGATCACATGATATGATGTATGAATACACGAAATTTGGTTTTGTTAGTTTTCTAGCTGTCAGATAGTACATTCGTAAGAAAATTGGTGAATACATTAGTCGTCCACCAACCAGTCTGAGGCAATAAGACTTTCTTTGGAGCTACCGCTGATTCGTTTTCCATTTGTTCTTTTAGGTTTATATATTTTTCAGCCATTTATGATTCCTGATTAAAACATTACTAAGTATAAAGAATTAATTACTTGATAGAAAGTAAATGAAACACAAGTCCTGAGAGTTGTTTACCTGGTTCACTACAGTAGTGAGAATCCACCAGGTGGACAGTACACAGGTGGAACCCATACTGGGACAATGACTCCATTATGTTCTTCACAGAGTTGTGGTGGGTGTATAGTTCCACCTGCAACACACACAAGGTGCAATGAGCAGGGTTCATCAAACATACTGCACTGCACAACTTCATGCTAGTCTGCCATTTTAACAATATTTTCAACTTTTATTAAGTGGTATTGTCACAATAAGAAACAGGATTTGGAATGAAGCTATCCATGTAACAGTTGAGGTACAGGGAGGACATGAGATAGTAGAGGAAGCAAGGGTGAGGTGATATGGGCATATTGGAGTACACGAGATTTTAGAGGAAGCAAGAGTGAAATGGTATGGACATGTTGCAGTATATGAGATAGTAGAGGAAGCAAGAGTGAGATGATATGGACATGTAAGGGTTTGGCCAGACTGATAAGCGTGCAAATAGCTCTCGATAGTTGTTGACGAGGCAAAGGTTTGAATCTTGGCTCAGTGAACTGAGGGTGGTTATTGACAAGTGATTTGTTGTTGTGGTTTTCCCATCCTCTATCCTTACTAAAGATGATGCTTATTTAAAAAGGCCTACTTTGATTATAATAATGAAGTATTTTAAAATATCAGTGTGCTGAACCTATCAATAATTATAAAAAAAAAGTCAAATATCATGTCAAATTGAGAAGTTTTCCTAGCACTCAATGGACCAACATACAATAATATGGCCTAGCACCTGTAAACTAGACTGTACCGGCTCAAATGCGCATCCTTGAAAAATAGAACCAGTTCTATCTTTCAAGCACGCTCACTCCAGTCTGGTCACCTTTCATTACAACCAATGTGTTCTATTTTATTTTTTGGTCGCTCGCCCAGCCTGGCCGTACCCGAATGAGGATGTTGGAGTAAATGATATAGTAGAGGAAGCAAAGGTGATCTGGTATTGTAGTAGACCTGCCTGACTACGGTCTATCAAAAGAGAAAAAAATAATATATATAATCGTGGTATAATTTGTGATAAAACTCAAATAGGCAGAACAAGGCTAAAATAAATTTAGTAATGAAAATAAACAAAATAATATTGGACGCCAAATTTGATTAATTCAAAAATTAATTTGGATAAGCACAAAACTGTTATGACCTTGGGACCACTGTGTAGCTCCATAGACATTGGTCTTAACTCTGGAAACCTCCTTGGAATGCTGGGAGTTCATGACCAGACGAGGTCAGCACCATCTTGGACAAAATATTACCTGATGTCTATAATGTTGTCTAGGTGATATCAAAAGCCACAGATAATGATATCAACAATACCATAAAAATTAGCCCGTATTGTTAAGTCAGCAATGAACATTAAAAAAATGACACAACACTTAAGGTAAGCTATTGAAGAATGTGTATTCTTTTACTTCTAAATAAAATAAAATTAGATAATCCAACAATCCTCCCTTATAATACTACGCTAATATAATACTAAAGTTACACAGACATTTCTCATTAAATTAATTTGGAATAAACTTAAAACAATATAAAAACAAACAAAAAACTATTAAATATATCCTGTCACCTAAGGCCAACAATGTATCAATTTGTCATAAATGAATAAAAACAAAATTAATCTAGTTAAAAGTCATATTTCTACCAATTTAGGTACAATAAATTGGCCAAGCCGAAAATTGAACCTGAGATCTTCAATTTTCACCTTCAACTATTGACACTAGTCACAATTGACTATTAAAGCTTCCGATTAACATGGATGAAAATCCATTCCTTACGTACTTTTTAACTAACATGGCGAGTGTCTCTTTCCTAGGTCACGAGTTATTCACTCTTCAAAAAAATGTTCCAAAAATTCTAAAGGCAAAACATTGTCTTGGAGGTAAGATAAGCCTGTCATAAATTTAGATAAACTAAATAGAACAAGGATAGTAAATTTGAATGGCGTAAATTGAGAATGTAGGATTGGAAATTGAAAGTCCATGAAACAAAATATTCTAATTACACAAAATAAAATGTATCCTAAGTATTTCCATTTAAAACACGCGGTGGAAACATCTAATGTCCCTTTTCCATAGCGTTCCATGTCGTTACTTAGTTCAATGTCTTGTCACTAGGTTACCCTAGCTCATAGGTCGTTCACAGGTCAAGTAAATATAGTCCTCACAATCGCCACCAATCGCTGATTTATGAGAGTGACAAAATGGCTATCGTCTGCAGATGAATTTTATACTCTTCTGGAAATATATATACACGCTCAGGTAACTATAACTACTTCAAACGTTGCCGCATATTAACTTTGTTTTGTAGCGCTAGCTACACAATCTGAGATAAACATGGCTCAAAAAAAGTATTCCTTAAATTCAATAGCAACAAAACACACGTGTTTATTCACAACACTAAATTGTCCTTGAAATTATAATAGTAAGAATAATGTCTTTAAAGACCAGTTCTTTGTTAAAGAATGGGCATGTAATGAGGATGTTGGAGTACATAAAATAGTAGAGGAAGCAATACAGATAATGTGGACATGTAATGAGGATGTTGGAGTATATGAGATAGTAGAGGAAGCAAGGCTGAGATAATGTGGACATGTAATGAGGATGTTGGAGTACATGAGATAGTAAAGGAAGCAAGGCTGAGATAATGTGGACATGTAATGAGAATAGACAAGGAAAGACTCCTAAGAAGAAAGGTGGAGATTAAGTATGTAAGAAAAAGACCACAAGGGAAACCAAGAAAGAGAAAAGAGGAGCAGGTAATAGCAATTATCTAAGTGAGAGAAGAATGGCGGAGGAAAGAGGCGGATGTAAGTATTTTATTATAAGCTGATCCAGCTGCAAGCTGGAAACAGCTTATGATAATGTTTAAGTGATAATGAAAGTGTATTTTCAATTACTTAACACACCCAAGCTACAAACAACAAACTTATTGACTACAGCAGAAAACAAACCACTAATTTTAAGGTTGTGTATATATTTAGATACGGATGTCAGCCAATACCCCATTTGACTTGAACTTTTTTTTTGTCATCACGTTTTACTGACCATTTGGGTTATAAGTATATGTACTAATTACACTCATGTTAGGGATAAGGAAGTTGAATTTAGATTAAGTGTGCCTGCATTTGTGGGGAGGCAAAGTGGAAACAATTTAAGCCCTCCCCCCCCCTCAGTAAATCCAACTGGGATTCAAACCCAGATCTCTCCATCGGCAGCAGTCCAGTTTTTTACAGGATCAAATTATTTTTTTCTGTTATTAAGAAGGGTCCGCTAATTGAATAAAAATAGTTTAATTTATTTTAAAAAAAATACTGTTTGAACACAGTTTAATCTATTTGAACTTATATACTGTGGATATTAACTACAAAAACATAACTACCTACTTAACTGTGCAGTAGTGTATGAAGGGATTAATACAGATCGTACTCGTACATTGTTTTTTTTAACATCACATCTTACTACTCGTTTGAGTTATATGCTTATGTACTAATTATGCTAATAGGTTTAGGGATTATGGAGGTTATATTTAGAGGAAGTATACTCGTATTTGTGTGGAGAGAGAGTAGAAAACCATTTTGGAAAAACCACCCTCAGTACACCCGACCAAGATTAAACCTCAATATCCCTGTCATCGGCAGTCTAGTCTATTACGAGGGCGTTAGACCATGCGGCCACCGAAGTGGGTCTTACAGAACTTACAGTACAGATGGTCTAAACTGAAAAATACTTAAGTAAAATGTGAACAGGTGGATTTCTGTTCAATATGTGTACACAAGCACAGACTAAATTGCTAGGAAAGCTTCCAGCCACCCTGATGGCTTTGAAGGTGTGGAAGGTATGATCTTGAAGGATATGTAGGATATTTTAGAAACTCCCCCTGGAGGGGGAAGGCAGGACTGCTACACTTTAAGCGATACAATGGCGTTCCTGACATTATCACAGTAATATATTGAATAGAACTGGTGTTTAAAATTTTCGTCTGGTATTTAAAGATTTTTATGGATATAAGTGTTTCTAGCATTATCTGTCTTTGTTATTGGGAAGTTGTTTCACTAAGGGCGCCCATGTGGGTTCTCCAAATGGGGGTGGATTGGAGTCCCATCTGCTAGGGGTGGCACCTCCCTCCTCAAGAGAAAATTTCAGGGATATAACCTTGTGGGACGAAATTTTAAAGCATCGGGACAAAATTCTGAGATAATTATGTGAGTTTCAAGAGCAAATTTCAGCAAAAAAAAAGAAAGTTTCTGAATCATTAACAAAAAATAAAATGGATTTGTAGCTCTAATAACATTTACTGTGTATAACAACAGAGTAAAAATGATACCACTTAAAATTCTCTCTCTATATATATATATGTGTGGGTGGAGTTTAAACTAAACAAGGAAAAAAAACACTTTAAGCTCGACTAACTCTGACACTCGAGACCACTGGGTGTGCTCAGGAACGCTATCTGGATGATGCGATGCTAATAATAATGACACTATCCTAACTATAACAATGGTGTGCTGTAAATTTCTACAAGAGTTAAAGGAGAACACATAAAATATAACATGAATTATTTAAATAAAATGGATCACTCAATGAAATGTACTAATTTAAATTACAATTTAAAATAAATTATTGAAGCTTTTGTGGGTTATTACTATCAATTCATTGTAGCCACATCCTAATCCTACCTATGGGATTCCAAGTAAATATAATTATAATCTTACAAATAAAATATATTTTTATTATATCTATTTTAGAACAACATTAATCAATTGAAATATTAATCTCATAACATGGTTAAATTTAGTAGTTTATAATATAATACCGGAGTGAAAAAAAAGTATGAATATTGACCAATACAATATTATTTAAGTTTTGAGTAAAACTATCAAAACAATATTTAGTATATATGGGAAAAAATCAATAGTATTCATATTTTGACATAAAATGAAATATTAATTAAGGTTCTAGAAGAGTTCAAGTGTCTGAAGATATTTAGTCTCTTTTGGAAGTTTTCCATAAATCCTGGGTTCTTGATGAAAAAGGAGAGAAAAAAATATTTAAGGTTGAGGATTGGGCTGGATCTCACCAATAAATATGTCCATGTTGAAACCGCATGAATGTCTGATATTTATTTATTTTTCTTAATTTCAACTTCTCCATAATTTAAGAAAATAAAATGTAACAAGTTACAAGTAACAGTTCAATCAAATGGCATAATACTCACCTTCCGGCCCGGTTAGACTCCAACTTCTTCACGCCTGGCCGTGACCTCCTCCCTCTAACACACTATATAAATAACTGAAAGGAGATATGAACCAGCTGTCTGCAAGCGAAATAGGCCACACCCAAAAAAAAAAGTGAAGGCGGCTTCACGTACTTAGTTATTATTTCCTCCACCTGGACTGTTCAGAGAATGCTCTCAATTCTCTCCACACGCTTCTTGGCCTCTTCCCTTCCACTCCCTCTCCCCTTTTTTCCTACTTTACTCTCTGTGGACATGTGAACATGTATAGTCACTATATATGGCGGTGTTTTGTTTGTATCAGCACTCGTACTATCTGTCTTAGCACGAGTTGAGTGACGTTATTTAAGCTAGGGCTTAACTTCCATTTTCAAAATTCCCTTTTGGCTAATGTATGGAATCGTTTCAAAATTATTAATTTGGACTTATAAATTTAAATCTCTGAAATAGGATGGGAGTGTTTTCCTATATTAGCGGGCTAATGTGTGGCCACGTTTCAATTAGTATTTTGCCTATTAGGGAAACTTAATTTTTTCCCCAATCTTAAAGTAACTTCTGTTTCGCCACTTGGCGGATACCATTCCATTGCGCTCCCGCACTATTGGCTAGGTTATTGCAATCTTGCTGATGGGTAGTTGGCGTCGTTTACTGAGTAATTAATACTTGGTGGTTTCAAATTGAATTACATTTTGCTGTTATTAGGAGATGGAACACTTAATTATTTAGTATTGTGCTTTCCAAATTTAATTGCTTAAATTACATTTTGCTGTTATGAGGGGATGGAGCACTTATATATTTAGTATTGTGCATTTCGGATTTAGTTACATTTTGCTGTTATGAGGGGATAGAGCAATTATATATTTAGTTTTGTGCTTTTCGAATTTAATTGCTTTAGTTACATTTTGCTGTTATAAAGTGACAGATCACTTAAATGTTTAGTATTATGCTTTACGGATATAAATGATTTAAATTACATTTTGTTGTTACGAGGAGGCAGAGTACTTATTTAGTAGTATGCTTTATAAATTTAGTCCCTTTAGATTACATTTTGTTGTTATGAAGACAATTTTAGTATCATGCTATGTAACTTTAATATCACTAGACTATATTATGATGTTGCAAGATATCACCAAAGATCAGCTATCAAGGCTCCTAATGATTATGTTTAATAATTTGAAGAACTTTAATTATTTAATAGTGCGTATTGTCACCACAAGTTGATAAGAGTTGTTAAAGTTTAATATTTTATTGCCTTCTCTTTGAGGCCTTTTGAAGGTACATATGGTTGTCACCAGGGGGCAAGATATTTATGGTTTGAGTTACTTTGAATCTTAACTTTGAGAAGTACCTTTGTTGTTTCTTTTTTGATGGAATTTATTATTATTTCTCTTAAAAACCACAAAGTGGAGGTTTTCTAGCCTCTACACACATGTTGTTTTATATATATATTCATCGTTTCTTCAATAAAACTATTGTTCTTTTGTGACTCAATAAACAAACAAGATCAATTCAAGTGTCGGCCTCAACCGGCACAGGTATTTGTATGGCACTTTAAAACTGGATTTCTACTTTTTAAATCAAATTTAGTTAGAAACAACACAGATATGGTTCCATGTTTTAAGGACACCGAAGAAAGAAGACCCCTATCTTCTTCCAATAGTGTTCCAGGAATCAAATTCAAAAACTTTTTTTTTCAAGTCCAAAGAGAATGCTCAAGCATTAAAACAAAAGTGAAATGATTGGCTATGGACTAGGGGTAAGATTAATATAATATTCAATTTAACATAAAGGTTGAAAATATATGGCAATGAATATTAAAAATGTTTTAAAAGGGATTAAAATGTTTACTTCCATCTGTGAGAATTGAAATGTGCGCTAGTTTTAAAAGTAAATACATCAGTTTTCTTTTCTTATTTCTTTTATAATCACGAGACATACCACTCACTTGTTTAACAGTCCTTCCTACCCATTCCTAGGAGTAGAATCATGGCTGACGATGAAAATAAATAGTCAACAAACTTCTTAGAAGGATAAATGTGCTTAATAAAAAAGTGTTCTTCAATATTACAAAATTCATAATTATTTTAAGCAATGCTAGACGATCTTTCTTCTGTATTATTGTGAATGGACATTAATTATGTTTATCATGAGTAACACTATAGTGTGTCAAGCCACGGACAAACTTTGAAACATGTCGCCAAAAATTAAGATAAATTGTTAGATATTAAAAAAATAGAAAAATATAAGGAAATACATGGTCGGGTGGCAAACGACCTTACATAGTGGAACTCCTTGAAAAGAAACGTTATATTTTTCATAAAGTTAATGAACAGTTCAAACTGAAGAGAAAGCTGTTGAAGAGGTAATGGGAGGAAATCTACATTTTATTATCTCTATAAACTCAGATAATAATTATTCAAAGTTATAATAGCAAATTGCACCCGAATTCCAAATATACAATTTTATTTTTCATAAAAAATTAACAAAAATAAAATAAACATTGCAGAGTGATAAGGGGGTCACCCATGATTTCACTGTAAGAGCACATGCTATTTCCCCGGTGCAATTTAAAAGTCCTCAATAAAGAAGAAGCCACTATTTGGAGGTGTCCGTTAAGGGATATTTCACGGTTTTTATTTACCTGTCCTGGGCAATCAAAGATAAAATAATGGTTCTTGTGTTTGGTTATCTGCTGAAGCAGCCAGTCCATGTTCTTCTCGAGGAACTCCATGCAGAACATTAATCCTCCATTGGGTCCCAACTTCAGATTGACCATGACATCCTCTAGTGTTATTAGCTGTGAGATATTGATGGCAGCCTCGTATTTAAGGTTGTCGTCATTAGCCGGGTCTAAACATGTACAGAACATTAGAGTGAGACATCGAAAGTAAGAGAAATAAGTAGAGTGGAGGTCATGGAAATGAAGTTTGTGAAGAGCATATTAGCTGTCATGAGGAGAAACAAGATTAGGAATGAAGTTATACTGGAAATAATAAGAAAACAGGAAGTTCATGAGAAAACTAAGGAAGCAAGGTCGAGATGCTTTGGTCATGTAATGGGGATGTAAAAGGAGAGAATAATGCAAAAAGCTACTACTTGCCTATATTTACGATAGCAACTTTCCTTCCGATACTCTTCAGGTATTCTCCAATGACATGGCAGTATGTAGTTTTCCCACTGCCAGGTGGACCAACCACAAGCTGCCCAAACACGCTTGTCATAGCGGCCTGGGTACTACCTAAAAGATGTGAGTAAAAATGTAACCAAATTAGGGCATACAAAATTACCATCACTTAATTAAGGTGTGAAAAATCCACTTTTCCAATTCAAAGTAAAATCAAATATTTGTAATATTCTGAAAGCCGAATCAAAAGTCCAATATTTTGTAAAAAAAAAGTTGTTTTAAAATAGTCATTTTTTTTAGCACTACATCTTACTACCCATTTGGGTTATACGCTTATGTACAAATTATGCTAATGCTTTTAGGGATTAGGAAGGTTATATTTAGAGTAAGTGTACCTGCATTCGTGTGGAGGGAGATTGGAAAACCATTTTGGAAAACCCCAACTCAGTACACCTGACCAAGATTTGAACCTCGATCTCCCTGTCATCGGCAGTCTGGTCTACTGTGAGAGTAGCAGGTTAGACCACATGGCCAACAAAGTAGGTTGTCCATATTTAAACACAATTTTAGACACTAAATATTATATGAAAGTTATTTATTTGCAAAAATATTTACAGATTAAATACAAAATTGTTACATAAATAAAGTATCTATGACAACATGGTATACAATTAAAACGAATGTTTTTACTACCTGTTCGAGTGACACGCATGTACATAAATGGAAGTCAATATTTTTATTGGATGAAGTTTCATAGCTTGAAGATAACAAAGAATCCAAGTAGAATTTTTTTATCTCCGCAATTAACTACTCATTATTTGCATATATAATTACTCAAATAGGGTAGGAAGCAGTAAAGAAGCATTTTAAAAGTTCAAAACTTCGACTTGACCAATACCATCTTCAACTTCACTTTAAAATAATATCAGACCTTTGATTGTAATGAAGCTTCGCCAATAAAGATATTGACAGCTAAAATACTTAATTTATGATCAATTGGTGCCTTTTACAATGTTAAAAATGGATATGCATATGAAAAAATCCGAAGTATTGAATTATAAGTTGTTATAACTGGATTTATCAGAATAAAGTGAAATACTACAAAAAATTGTGCAATAAAAAAATTTACAAGTAATTTTAGCAAACAAGTATTTAAAAACTACAGCACTATAATATTTTTAAAGCATAAAGCAACTAACTAAAAATATTCAAGTTTTGATTTGACTCTGAGAATATTTTAATATTTTCAATATGAATTTGCTTTGAATTAAAAATGTAGACTTCACACACCCCTTAGATCAGTCAGCCACTGAAGCGAGTTTAGTTAAGTTGACAAATTTTTGAAGTGTAAGTTTTCAAATCTTCGAAAACCATTGTCAATTAAACAGGACACTTGAACCACATGATTGAAAAGAGAGCATGATAGTGAAACTTAATGCTTACCTTGTTAACTTTACCAGGTTTTGTGTTTTATGATAATCTCCTTCAGAGCTTTCAAAGTCCGTAAGCTGTTATTTTTCAAACATATAGAGAATAGTGCAGGTTTTACCATGTGGGTTTGTTCATATAAGTAGCGAACTGCGGCGTGGTATTCTATGGTGCCTTCCCCAAAGATAGGACTAAAAAAAAGTAAAATACAGTTAGTCCAACAGACATTTATTATTTACCTAAAATGCATTTTTCCTCTCATTAATTATTATTCAAACACATTTATTACTATTATTATCACCGCGTCTTACTACCCGTTCGGGTTATACGCACTTACGCTAATGTGTAATGGTAGGGTGATTGTGAGATGAAATGGAGGACCTACAGTTTAACGTGGAATCCGAACCACGGTGGAGGCCTGGCATTCCCCACATTCACAAGATGTCTTGTCAGAGGTGCACATTTATTAAAATGAGTGCAAAATTCATAAGGATGACACCTATTTATTACATTTAATGAGTATGAGCGGTTACAGCTAACTAGAATTTTTAATCCCTAGCTTTCCAGTTTATTAAGATAGTGCTGTGGTCTAGGGGCCAGAGTTTCTGGCTCCAGATTAAGAGGCCCTGGGTTCGAACCCAGACGCTTCCAGATTTTTCCATAAAGCAGTGGGTTAGGAACGTGGTAAAAAATCAGCCTCGTGAGGACAAATGAGATGCTACTTTGGAAAAATAGAGGCTCTGGTCTCGAAAACCGAGATTAATGGCCGTTGTGCTGACCACATAAGACCCTCTATCCGGAGAAGTTGGTACTAACTTCACCAGCAGACACTCGGTCGGTTCAGCTCGATTGCAGGCTGACATCATGGATGTTGTTAAGGATGTTGCAAGAGATTATGAAATATAGTTATAAATGTTGCAATTCTTCAGAACAGAGGTAAGGTAATTAGATTAAATTAAATGCAAAACTTGATATGTAAGATAGCAGGTGTGATACATAATATATTCACGACCCTAGTTTACTTGGATGACAGCTCAAAAAGTTACTAGAAATAGTCCCTAATACATCCCTATGTCAACAGCTGACATGTCACTTTGGATAACTGTAATGAAAATGTATGGTAATGTATGAATTTGATAGTAAACCACAGTAATTTAGACCAATATTATTTATATATTTATTTAAGGTTGGGTTCAAAGCTTACTTATCATTTTATTCCACTTAGGCCTAAAAAACTTTATTATTCACAGCACTTTCCCAAAAGATTTAGCTTCAACATGGCGACTGACAAGTCTAAAAACATGGAACGTAATGGAAACAAGTTATTTACAATGATGCACCCACACACTGGGTAAAAATCAAGTGTTGACAACCCAAAACCTAAACATATTATTTTTGTACTGTCATCCAAGTAAAAACCTATCATGAACAGACTCTAGCTTTTATCCAAAATTATATGAAGATTGAATAAATTAGACTGAAATTAAAAAGCATATTTAAAATTGATCTATATTCACTGAAAAGTATTAAAAATCATTTCTCAATATATTTATCCACTATAAAAAGAAAGTAGGCTAAAGTACCCATAAAAATGTTCCTCCTTAAAATGACCAAAGTCTATCTGATAAATTATTATTATTATTATTATTATTATTATTATTATTATTACTACTACTATTACCACCACAACGTACTACCTGTTCAGGTCAAACACATACTCTACTAAAGTAAAGATGAGGAAGAAACATTTGAGAGGAAATCCACCCGCATTTGCGTGGAAGGAATATGGGAAAACATTTAGGAAAAAACACCCTCAATATAGGCCTGCCCAGGCAAAATTTTAAGCCGAATCTCCTTGACTTCAGCAGGCTGGTCTAATACAATAGGGCAGGGATGTAGAATATGTTCAGAGATTCAATATTTCCCCAGAACATAACATTTTGATAAAAAAAATCCCCAAAAACTATTGCCCTTAAAATAAAATATTGAATATTTTAGAGAGGCTGAAGGGAATAAGGATTATTAGATACTACTTAGTTTGGAAAATTCAAATTTAAATATTATTTTAAACAAAATCATTTTTATTGTATCTACCTTATAAAAAATGTAGTTTTCTCCCAGAAATGGCAACCTTCCCATTTCTTTGTGTGCATTACATATTGTTATTAATTGTTCATTGAGGCTTACCAGTACCAATATTTAATTTTACATCTTGAGAGTAAGAGGCAATGGAGGGTTATTCTGGGAGGCCTGGGTTTAATTGTTGATTTTTATCGACTTTTCGTTTTTTTGTAGACTCGCCACTACTGCAAGGTCTATCACTATCAACCACACTAGGGGGAAAACTATCTCTATTTATGACCATGAGTTTTTCCTGATCACATAATTTAAGTTTTACAAAACTTTCAATACTAACTTTATCCTTACTTCTAGGTTTTTCTTGGAGATGTTTATTAGATATGTGAGATCCGAGTTTCAAGTCTGTCACGCCATTCACAATAAGCACAGTTGACACGCCATTCACAATAAGCACAGTTGACGTCTTGTTTGCTCTTAAAAGTCGACACAATTAACATTTGTATCACTAAACCATCTAATTTTTTTATAAACATCTGTCTATTGTACAATGTACAAACCTTAACAGGTCCACTAAAAACAACAATTTCATGGCTACAGAATAATTACAATACGCATGTCATGAGTTTAAATAAACTGTGCGCACATCACAGTGTTATTAGACCGCAAAATAACAGGTGACTGAATTCAAACTAAAACCAAACATCACTCACCCTCCCCTACCCTCCACCGCCTGCCCGTCATAGTTACCAAACACCAGTGGTAGGGTAGGCGACTGATGACTCATCACTCAATTATGCCATTAGCCAGGTTGAATTATTAGATTTTTACTTTTCCCCTTATCTCAACCTCTGACTTCTTATCTAGAACTCTGGCACATTATCTTAGCCTCTAGACACCGCAACTTTTTGTGCTTACACAGACACTGCCTCACTATGGCAAATACTGATAATGTTGATGTTGAGTGTCATCGGCCTTTGTTTTTCATACAAATGAAACTACCATATCAGAACAAGAATGTACTAAAAACGTCAATAAAATTGTTGGACTTTTTCCTGCCACGAATTTTCCCAGGACTGCTTTAATTTCCCCCGAACCTCGTTTGCATGTTCAGACATATTCTGCAACCCTGCAATAAGGACACCTGAGACCACCACCACCAAAGTGGGCCTTTATATCTGCTAAAGAGAAATTATACAAAACCGAAGGTTTTTTCCATTTATTTGAGGTATTTAACATGCACTTTCTGAACCAACTGATTATATCAGCACACAATAATTTCTATGAGCGAGAGTGAAAGGGTCTACTATTTTTGCCGAGAGAGGTATTTTGAATTTTTACTTAACTTCCAGAGTTTTCTTACATGCCACACTGGACAGCTTTACTTTCCCTCCAAAGGGAGTTGTACTGTAGGTTTTTATCGCTCAATAAACATATGTCAACCTCAACTACGTTTAAACCCATAAACATTAGGTCTCAAGGCAATAACTTTACCCCTAGACCACCAACGTCGACAAATTAAGTTTTAAAATTCTGAAAATCTTACCTCACTGTAAAAACGTCTCCACAACCATTGACAGCCTTTGCCGTTTCCTTGCAAACCTGCAAGAAAGTTCCCGGCTTTCCGTATTGAGTTATGAGAACCAACAGTCGATTGCTAGAACATGTCAATAACAAACATTTTTGACTTAGTGCATGGCTGCCTTATGGTACCAATATATTACTTAATAACAGTTTAGAAGTGAAAGAGAGTGGAATGAAAGCTATGAAAGTGAAGTGTAAAGCGATGACAAGGAATAGGGTAAGGCCTAGTAAAGATATAAAGTTGGATTGAGTAGAGCTGAGAAAAGTGATAATGTAAAATATCTTGGAAACGTGATTGAGGTGAAAGGTGGAAATAGAGAGGGCCTAATGAGAAGAGGACAGCAGGGAGAGTTGTTCTATAGGTGTGTAAGAAGTCGACTATGAAGAGTATAAGTCTCCTTGAAGTGTAAGGAAGTGTTTTATAGGGCATACTTTATAGGCCTCCTTACACATTGTCACATATGCAGCAAAAACATGGATAATGAATGTAAAAGAGACTTGGAAAGTGGAGGCCATGGAAATGAAGTTTGTGAGAAGCATGTTATCTATCACAAGGTGAAACAAGATTAGGAATGAAGTTATCTGGGAAAGAGTGGGGGTACAGGAAGTATATGAGACAGTAGAGGAAGCAAGACGAAGATGGTATGGGCACATAATGAGGATGTAAAAGGGAGAAAGCAGAAGAAAAGGTTGGAAATGAAGTTTGTAGGAAAAAGACTGCAAGGGAGGCCAAGAGAGAGATGGGAGGAGCAGATAACAGAAAGTGTCCAAGTTAGGGGAGAAAAATGGTGGAAGGATAGAGGAAGATGGAGGCATTTTACTAAGTCAACCCGGCCAAAGGCTGGAAACAGTTGATAATGATGATGAATCACCTGTAATCACTTATCAGGACATCAGTCTCGATCCCGTCTATTTTTACGCCAATATTTGCTGTCTTAAACAGTGAGTCTAAGTAGAAGTGTGGTTCAACATTGGATAGTTGGTTCACGCCTTCCAAAAGTGCCATAGCATCTTTTAGAAGAAAATATCAACTGTAATAAAAGATACATATCGACTCTTTAATTTAGGTAAACTTTTTCAATATTTTAAATGTATAAAACTAATCCATTTTAAATGTTTAAAACTAATCCATTTTAAATCATGCCCCTTACTAGATTGTTCATATATTTATGAGCCACTTGGATCTTTTTATTAAACACTTAAGAAAATCAATCAATCAAATCATGAAACGAAAATGTAATTTTATGTGCCTACAGTTGACAACCAAACACTGTGGCTTACTCAGATTACCTTAATATATTTTTAATGGAAATTAATAAAGTTGAACAAAATTGTTACAAAACAAACTTTAGAATTTGTGCTTTAAAAAGAGGATACAAAGTTAGTAGGCCTAATAAAAAGTGAAAGCCCTCATTACACTTACTTAGTTACTATATGGCACTAGAACTCTCTGAAAGTTCATTGCCACACTTACAAAATTACACCGCCTATCCCTGT
The DNA here is from genome assembly GCA_901482245.1 of Timema douglasi. NCBI lineage: Eukaryota > Metazoa > Arthropoda > Insecta > Phasmatodea > Timematidae > Timema > Timema douglasi. The sequence goes on from CABEEJ010000150.1 coordinate 267,259, forward strand.
CTTGAGCTAGATGCATCCAGTTTACCTCATTACACCCTGACTCTTTAAGGTCCATTATGTTATCCTCCCATCTGCATCAAAATTTTCCCAATGTTCTCTTCCCATTGGGTTTGCCAGTCAGTACCATGAACAAGGTTCTGTAACCTCCCATTTGTGCTGCACATCCTGCCCACCATAATCTACACGACATGATTATCCTAACAATGTTATGTAAGGCTGCGGTCACTTTGGATGCAAGCTTGCGCAAGTAAACTGTATGCGCGAGCGTGCGCAAGCTTGCATGAAGAAACAAAATTCGAGTGAATCCATCTAAACCCATGGTGGCGCGCCCGAGCTGGTCACACTGAGTGTGAACTGGATGCGCAAGCTTGTACAAGCTTGCCGATGATCAAATAAATTTGTTTCTTCATGCACGCTTGCTGTATCGACGTGAGAGTTATTTTATTTCCCTTGTTTTCAAGAGGTGATAGTTTTGTTCTTGGGCGTTTGTGTTTGTGTTTATGAAGGAAATATATATGCTAATAGCATGCGTTGAAGCAAGAAGGACCATCTGGGATGCCTCTTCTAAGAACCATAGCAACAGAGACATTATAAATAAACTGTGGGCGGGGATAGGAACCATATTGGATATTCCAAGTAAGTAATGATATATTTGAAAAACAGTGGACCAAAATAATATAATTACCTACTTAATAGTTATGCTTCATTATTAGTAGTTAGCCTATGAAAGTTTGAACAATGTTTGGGTTATTTGGTATTGAAGTAATGTTTAAAAGCATCTCTGATTTTAATTGCCTTTTCAGTAGCTCTATTGTATCTACGCAAGTCATCATTTGGCCGGTAGTCTCGAAGGAGCTGTGTTTGGTTTTGTGCAACATAACTATCCACTTCTGCACTACCTTCTCCATCAATAACAATGTTATGCAACAAACACACATTTCAGAATCACGTCTACATTAGCCAGCATACACTGAATTTCAGTTTTTATAACTCGCTATATTCTCCATCATCATATCTATTCTTAAAATAATCGTTAACCCATTCTTCCCTAAATGGCTCTTCATCCGTCATTAAAAATTTCAACACAAATTCGTCTTCGTCCGATGACTCCATCTTGATAGCTCGCTGGAGTGATTACTTGCACCTAGTTGCAACCAATGTGACCAGTTCATACACGTGCAAGCTTCTTGCGCACGCTTGCGCAACCTAATACTTGCGCAAGCGTGCATCCAAAGTGACCGCAGCCTAATGAGTAGTGTGTGTGAGCTCATTATTATGTAACCTCATCCAGTCCACAGTTTAGACTCATTTCTTGGTGAACCGAATATCTTCCTAAGCACCTTATTTTAGAACAGCTTAAATTTGTTTTCATCATGTAAGGTAAGAGAGCAGATTTCACACCTAGTGAAAACTAATAAATTGTTTGGTATAATCTGAGTTTTACTTTCCTTTAAGGCAGGTGAGTTGTCAACAACTCACTGACAAAGTATTAGTATGCATTTCTCAACTATTCTTTTACTTATTTTCAATCTACTATAGGCTAGTTATAATTGTTTATAAACATTTAAATTCATTGACCCCTGTTATATGATGTTGTTCGCAGTAATCTCTAAATTATCATCCTCAATCTGTGTTGGCGGATCATAAAGTATTCCTTACTAGCCTCTAGTAAAATTTCTGCATTTCTTAAGGCCCAGACAGAGAGTATCCGTAGGTCCGTACTCCCTTCCGTGCTCCTGGTCCATAAGAAATTCTACTCGTGATTACAGTCTCAGTATCCGTAATCACGTGACCATTTCAACCAATGAGATAGTAAGAGACTTCATCCAATCAAAAAATTCGAAAGAAAATAGTCTACAGCACGGAGCATGCGTCAAGCATTCAGATGATAAAAGAAAAATAAACCAAAAACAACTTTATTGAGAAAACTTCCAGTATTTATATTAAAATATAGGTTAAGAACAATCACAAGAAATATATTTATAACTTTATTCTAACTATCAAACTTAAAATAATAAGTGTTTGCAATAGACTGAAAATGCTAAACAGATGTAGGCCTACTAATATTTTGTATAGAAAATAACTAGTATCCATAATTTATCAATTACAAAAAATTAAATGACTAGTAAATAGAGAATAAACCAAATAGAGGTGTTGAACCTACAAAAGCAAAGCTAATATTTCTGAGAACTTGGGTATTTCTCAGAAAACACTTTCCTAGAAGCCACTATTCCCCGGGCGTTTAGATTTTTAGAAAAATGTTTCTGAAATATGTCCGGGTGTAGCAATCTTTTCATTTTGTATATGTTTCCCTAGCGGCGGATTCTATCACTGCTATTCTTTCTTTATTTCAAGGGGCATGCGCATATTTACTCGGCTGTGATTGGTAGTTCGTAGAAAGTCAAAGTTGGGCAACTTCTTCGGAGTAAGGACTTACGGATAAGGACTCTGTGGCCAGAACAATCTAATATTGTAGCATCGATTTCTTACGGAGCACGGACTACGGAACCACGGACCTACAGATACAGAGTCTGTCTGGGCCTTTACAGTTACAATAGTTTTCTTTCTATTGCCCAATAAAGCTGAATCATCTGCTGTTATTAATAACTGCATTGTATCATTTGATATCAACCCTTCCCTATGCTCTGGCATTACCCAAATAGTATACTTTAAGGTTAGATTAAAAAGTAAAGGGAAATGCAACTCCTTGCCTCATTCAGTCCACTATAATAAATAACTTCATGTGTCAATACCAAAATAAGTGTAAAACCAAACAAATAAAATTTTGTTTAGTACTCTTAGAAGCTAATTTGTCACCACATTATAAATTTTGAACAAGTAAACAACGCAAAAATATCACAGATCAGGAAATAATTTAAATATCACCACCGTCAAGTTTAAAAATTAGTGGTGAAAAGTGAACGTTTAACTTAGTAACTTTCGAGAGATCGACAGGGAATCTGTGAAATGTTACTAAATTTGTAAATAAAAATAAAAGAAAGAAAAAAAAATCAAGAAAAATCAAAAAATAATAGAAAGAAAAACGTTTCAAGTATGTTTTCAAATATTCCCAATAGAGTGAACCTAATGAAATATCTCAATGACCGAAAATTTCCAAAATAATCTACGCATTTCCTCTATTGCAAAAATATCAAGCTTTTGAAATATTTAGGTAGGCTATAAACAACCTTAAAGAAATATAATAATACGCTAATTAAATCAAAAATAATTTTGATAATATTTTTAAAACCTAAGGGTTTGCTTTTTTTTTTTATTACTTATTCAGAAGTTGTTTACAAAAAGAGCCAAGATCACCTCGTATGCATATAAACATCCTAATGTAGGCGTGGTTCATTCACTAACTAGCTACATACATTTAGGAAAGTGAGGTCTATTACAGGGTATAAATTATTTGTCCTCATCCGGCCACATTATTTTAGATGCATTTAGCCCAATAATAATAAAACTGCAATTAAACATAAAAGTATACAACAACAACAACAACAAAACCTTTACAAAATATAGAAAAAAAAGTACAGTTTACATACACATTCTGCTCCCATTATATCAGTTTCTACAAAATTACATATAACGTTTCACCCACATATCACCTGGTCAAAATTGTTTTCTAGAATGTATCTTTTAACTTCCTTTTTAAAAAGATTAAGTTTTTTCATCTTTATTTCTTGTGGTATTATATTGAAAAATTTTAAACCCTTAATCTTTATTGAGTAGAGTCCAAAAGTAGTGGTATTTACTCTTTTCTGGAAATAATTATTTCTACTTCTTGTAGAGTAATTCCCCTTTTTGTGTCCCCCAATTTTTAGGTTACTAATAGTTAGGCTGTTTTCAAGTTTATATACCATTACAACCGTACCGTATCCAAAAAAATAGCTTCAATTAATTTCAAAATACCCAACCTTTTAAGCGTGATGTCGCCGTTCTCACCACTGGGCAGCAAAAAAATATTATTTAGTGCTGTGTGGGTTAGCTTAAACTTGACAACGAGGCTGTTAAAAAGAAGTGCGTGTGCTGAGGGTAATGATTAGCTTGAACAGTATGTGGGTTTTAATTCCTAGGAATTTAAATATACTCATTAAGACCACCCCTACAGATCAGTGTTATAGATAGGCCTTTAAATATCCCTCTCAATAATGTCCTAGTATATTTTGAAAGCATTATTAACATTTTGGCAGGGAAAAAAATACATTATTATAGGGGACACTAACATTAAGACAATGAATGATACAGTATTTAATAATCTGATAAACAGCTATATTCTTGACATTTGCAATACGCTGCCAATCAGAATAACTAACAGCAATGAAAGTGCATTAGACAAAATCAATTCAAATGTAGATGGCTAGGCTCTGTGGGTTTCAAACATTAACAATAGTTTGAGTGATCACAATATTCTAATAGTGAAATTAGAATCAAACCATACTTTAACTTGATTATTATGATTTATTTCGTTAAGCTGGCAGTTCATTCTTCCAGGCTCCTGCACCACGCCTTCGATTGTATAAATGTTTTTTCCACCTGAGTCTTGCTTGGTTATTTGAGCATTACTAACTTCGGGATACATTGTTGCAGCTGCACCATCATTTCCACATAGCTCACAGTACAATTTAGAGCCTTTATTATTTACCAAAAAGCAAAATTTTTCTTTCGCCTACTTTAGCGCAGGTTTTTGGTACCACGTTGCACATTTTCCATAACAGAAAACACTTTCCTCGTTAGGTTTAAAATATATTTTATACATGCTACAGATAGAAGCACCATGCCAATCTGCCATCTTGTCTTGTTAATTTAAAAGGAAGGATGGGGGAGCATACTACCAGAAATAACTATTTTAAATATATATATATAAATCCCCGACAGACTAGGTCATCTTCTGAGACTATTTTGTTACAATGTAGCGGATGCTTACAGTACACATGAAATTTATTTATATAGGTACAATTAATTTTTCAAAAGTAAACTTTTACAAGATAAAGACATAGTAAAAGATTTATGACAAGATATAAAAATTACACATGACAGCTAATGTAAAAAAGATCATTCAAACTAATCGATGTATATAAAGAGAAAAATACTAAGCTGTAATTATTGTATAAATCAAGGCTAGGTGTTTTTATTAAGTAAAAATTTTATAGACTAAATGAAGGAGATGGGCAAAGTATTTAGTCTACTAATTATATTACAGAAGGAAATTAAAGTTTGTAGTTATGTGATATTTCTTTTTAAATGATTTTTTAGTAAAATAAAAATAAACGAAAAAGAATATTATACTTCTTAGCTATGTAGGCCTACATACCCAATATGATCGTAGGTCCAAGCTATCGTTTTGTAGTTAATTAAAACTATTTATGGACAAAGAGTAAAGCAGAAAATAAAAATATAGAAAAAAAATGGTCAAGAGATACCTATTAGCCTACTTAGTGACTACATGTTTCACTATAGTAATACAGTTCAAACAAAGGATTTTAAAGATAAAAAATGTAAGGAAAAAAATAACCAAAATATACTAAAATACTTAGATAGCACTCAACAATTGTTACATTTATACAAATCTGCTTTAAGACAAGAGTTGTTTTTTAATCGCACCAACAAAACTATTCAAAGATTCACTCTCTCTTATTGTTGGTTAAAGGGTAATAAATTCTTTCAATGCTCTGTTTTTAAATAAAGTTATACCAAATTTAGTAGTTTTTACAGATGATTTACATATTTTAGTAGTTCTTGCCCGACTTTCATAGTTACATTTTTTAGATAAATTCTCAAATTTTATGTTTGAAAGTAATTTGTTATTCAGTACATTATACACAAATCCAACCATATTTAAGAAAATAGTTTTTTCAAGAGATAATATATTGTATTTTTTATATATGTTAACTACACGTGTATTGGCAAAATTATCAGAGTTAAAAAGTTTTCTTATGGCACTATTTTGTATTACTTGTACTCTCTTCAATGGTTTTTTTTAATGTTGATCCCCAATTTATGTTCACATATAATAAATGTGAGTGAAATAATGAGTTATAAATTATGATTTTAGTGTTAGTTATAAGTTTGTGTTGAGTTCTTCTAAAGGCCCCAGCAATAGGACAAATTTTCTTACATATACTATCAACATGTGGTATCCATGTGAGATACTGAGCAAGAATCAATCCTAAATATTTTATTTATGATACCACATTTATTTTTTTCCCATTTAAGTGTATATCACTTATGTAGTTATTATTGTTCATCGTGGGTTTTGTAAAATAAATTACTTTTGTTTTTTTAACATTTAAAGATAAACAGTTATTATGAAGCCATTGAGTCAATTTTTTTTAAGTCCTTTTGCAAATTGGTTTCTATTTCTCTTATAGAGTTACCATAGTACAGCAGACAAGTGTCATAAGCAAACAGCAGTATTTTGCCATAGAAACCATATTGATACATATCATTAATATATATAAGAAATAATAAAGGACTTAAAACAGAGCCCTGTGGAACGCCACATACTATATTTTTGTAGCAACTACTGAAGTTTGTATTTCGATCATTTATAAAGACAAATTGTTTCCTATCAGAGAGATAATTTGCGAACCCATTTAATTACATATCTGTTATGCAAATATTAGACAGCTTTTTTAATAATATATAATGATTTATGGTATCAAAGGCTTTTTTTTTATATCAATAAATAGTCCACAAGCAAATTTACCACTATCAACCAAATTCTCTAACATTTACTAGATCAACTACAACACTTTCTGTATAAAGCCCGTATCACATGATACTAGCTCGTACTAGAAATCAAGTGTGCTAGCTAGCGACTAGATATCTGTATACTAGCTAGTATAATAGAAACAGGACTAGAGTATTCACACGCTGCTAGTTTGGTACTAGGTTCTAGTGCAAATATTTATGGAACTTCAGAGATTAATTTCGGGTGCAACAGCTGCATTAATTGCTAATAAAGATATTGAAAAATATGAGAGGGAGCCTAAGAAAAAGAATATGGACACGGGACTTGTTGGGAAAGACGAAATAATGGTCGCAGGATGCTAAATATGATACATTCGCAGGTTAGGTAGTATACATTCGGGGTGACACAAACGTTTAGTATCTCCTTAAATTTGTATTCATTTATTTACGATGTGGTCAGAAGCCCCTAAGTCCATGGGTGTCCAACTACAGTATCCTTGATTCACAAATGTTCTTTTTTAAGCCTACACACACTTTATATTCTAGAAAGAAAAAATCCAAGTTTGTCATGCTATCAAGTTTATTTAGATTAAAATTGGGTCTGGAACACAGTTTGTCATTTTTAGATGACATGTTTTAAATATAATTTATATATATTAAATATATTGTCATATTGTGGCAATTTGGTATTATATAAACAAGGATGTTTAGAATAATTTTCCTCCAACAACAAAATCACATCCGAAGACCATGTCGGCACCATTTCTATTATTTACTCTACACATAGTCTGAGCGGGCATTGATTGGTCGAATTACACAAACTAGTGTCGGAACTAGTACGAAAATAGCGCATGTTCTATCCTCACAACTAGTATGGTAGCCAGTACCAAGTGGCAGAACCAGTATACTTTTTCTGATTCACACGACGCTAGATGATGACGTGCTAGCTAGTGCTAGCTAGCACACTGGATTTCAAGTACTAGCTAGTGTCGTGTGATACGGGCTTTAGAATTATCTCTAAAACCATATTGACCTTCATAGATGAAATTAATACTATTAAGATTCTGTATAAGTTTATTTTTAACAGTTTTTCAATGATTTTAGACATTGCCGGTAGTAATGATATAGGCCTATAATTACCACAGATTAGAGATGGGAAAAACAGTTATTTTATGATATCAGTGAATACAGTGGCTGTGATTTTAAAATATCGGTGATTTATACCAGTGATTTTTCACTGTAAAGCCCGTATCACACGACACTAGCTAGTACTTGAAATCCAGTGTGCTAGCTAGCACTAGCTAGCACGTCATCATCTAGCGTCGTGTGAATCAGAAAAAGTATACTGGTTCTGCCACTTGGTACTGGCTACCATACTAGTTGTGACGATAGAACATGCGCTATTTTCGTACTAGTTCCGACACTAGTTTGTGTAATTCGACCAATCAATGCCCGCTCAGACTATGTGTAGAGTAAATAATAGAAATGGTGCCGACATGGTCTTCGGATGTGATTTTGTTGTTGGAGGAAAATTATTCTAAACATCCTTGTTTATATAATACCAAATTGCCACAATATGACAATATATTTAATATATATAAATTATATTTAAAACATGTCATCTAAAAATGACAAACTGTGTTCCAGACCCAATTTTAATCTAAATAAACTTGATAGCATGACAAACTTGGATTTTTTCTTTCTAGAATATAAAGTGTGTGTAGGCTTAAAAAAGAACATTTGTGAATCAAGGATACTGTAGTTGGACACCCATGGGCTTAGGGGCTTCTGACCACATCGTAAATAAATGAATACAAATTTAGGGAGATACTAAACGTTTGTGTCACCCCGAATGTATACTACCTAACCTCCGAATGTATCATATTTAGCATCCTGCGACCATTATTTCGTCTTTCCCAACAAGTCCCGTGTCCATATTCTTTTTCTTAGGCTCCCTCTCATATTTTTCAATATCTTTATTAGCAATTAATGCAGCTGTTGCACCCGAAATTAATCTCTGAAGTTCCATAAATATTTGCACTAGAACCTAGTACCAAACTAGCAGCGTGTGAATACTCTAGTCCTGTTTCTATTATACTAGCTAGTATACAGATATCTAGTCGCTAGCTAGCACACTTGATTTCTAGTACGAGATAGTGTCATGTGATACGGGCTTTAGCAATTTTCATGTTTTCAGGTACAATGCTTGTTTCTAGACTATGATTAATTATTTTGACCATTATAGGCTCTATAGAAATTCTAATTAGTTTCAGTATGTGGTTTGAGATATTGTCAAAGCCACAACTAAATTTATTTGTTAAGTCTCTAATTATTTTGTCAATTTCAATTACATTAATTTCATCAAATTTAAACAAAATATTAGCATCATCTTTTTGATTGCTGACAACATGCTCACTAGAAGAGTAACACTTTTTAAGGATCTGGCTATTTGTTATTTTACCAACATTTTCAAAATAATTATTTAAGTTATTTGCCTCTTCATGTATGTCTGAGGTTATGTAATTCTCATTTGTTTCTATTTCAGTTATTCTACTGGGTCTATTGCTAGGGATATTACAAAGAATATTGTTTATTAGTTTCCAGGTTTTTCTATTGTTTGTCACACATTAAAAAAAAATCCCTTTTAGCTATCATCGTTTGATTTTTTTCCCTTAAGTATGTGACTTTGTTTCTACACAAGATATATTCCTGTTTTATGGCTCCATTAGTAGGATTTTTTTTAAAAGTTTCTTATAACAAGTTTCCCTTCTTTTTACTAGATTTATATACTCTGTAGTGTACATTAGAGTTGCAGTTAATGTTAGACTTTCAAAAAAAGACCTGCTCATGGTGATAGGAATCAACAAACACAAAAAATTATCTCAACATAATTCAAATCCTATTGTGAATCATGTGATTAACTATCTATCTTTTTAAGCAAAATATTATTCTTATGTGAATTATTTAAAAAAGTATTAATTATTTTTAACGTTAGTCTCTCTGATATTTGAAATTTAACAGTTAAATTTATTTAATGAAGTAAAAAGTAATAGCATTTTGTAATTTGTATATATAAAGTTTTGAAATTATATCTGCTTTACTAGGAATATTATAAATGTTATTTTATTTATATAATTGCCTAACTTTAGTTTGATTCAGGGGCGTATGCCGTCAAGATTATAATTAAAATATTATTTTGCACTTCTCAACTCCACTGTCATGAGGTAAATATAATTAACTTAATAACGAATCTTTATCAAAAATGTTTCACATTTTTATCCAACGCAATTTTTAAATTGGATAAAGAGACTTTTTGGTTGTGGTTAAAGGCCCCGACAGGAACTTCGTATCTGTAGGTTCGTGGTCCGTAAGAAATCTATGACAATATATCTGATTGCTCTGGCCACAGAGTCCTTTTCCATAAGTCCTTACTCCGTAGAAGTTCCCCAACTTTAACTTTCTACGGGCTATTTTATAAATATATCAATAACAGCCGAGTAAATATGTGCATGAGCAATGAAATAAGCTATTTCAGAAACATTTGTCTAAAAATCTAAACACCTGTGGAAGAGCGGCTTTTAGGAAAATGTTTTCTGAGAAATAACAAGTTCTCATAAATATCGGCTTTGCTTTTGTAGGTTCAACACCCCTCTTATTAAAAATATTATAAGTGCTTGTTCTCTTTTCATCCAAAATACTAGTACATTCGTTTCAGACTTTCAGACTAGTGCGAACATTCATTTTTGAAGTTTGATAGTTACTTCGAGCTATAAATATATTTATTGTGATTGTACTTAACCTACATTTTAGTAGATACTGTACCAGTGTTTTTACGGCTGAATTGTATGCCATTTTTAAATCTCTGTGTTTTGTATATCGAAATAGTCACCGTTCTGTTCTCATCTGCACGGATTCCATTAGTGCTTTGTTGTAACTGTCCACTCTCTACTCCTGAAATCCTCTCGTGCAGATAATACATGAGCAAATTTTAAAAATTGATTCATTAAGCACCCGGCTTGCCTTCTGCTGGATTCCTGGTCACGCCGGTCTTTCAGGAAATGAACTGGTGGACCAGGCAGCCAAGGAGGCAGCTCTGGGTGTCATGTTTTTAGACCTAAAGGGTTATGTTCGTCGTGGGGTCTTACGCACTTGGCACGAGCAGTGGGTCTTGACCCCTGCTCAGAACAAGCTGCGGTACAGGAGAGATGGTGTGTCGCGGTGGCCCTCTTCTATACGAAAGTCTAGAAGAGAGGAGGTCATCGTAACGAGGCTTTGCGTCGGGCATACATTTCTAACCCACAGATTTTTACTAAGAGGGGATCCACCTCCAGTGTGTGAATTTTGCGATGCTCCACTTAGTGTGTACCACATTTTGGTGGAGTATCGCAAGTATGCCCCGATTCGCCTGGCCCTTAATTTTAAAGGTGACAATCGTTTTTTATTACGCGACAGCGCTGAAGGAGTTATTTGTTTACTCCATTTTATACGCCAGGCGAATCTTTTTAGTGCCATTTGAGTCACTTTTATAAAGTGACTCATCTGGATTTATCTCATATTGAGACCTTTTTTAACATTATAGAATACTTTAAGGTGTTGTTTTGTCTTTTTAACCATTTTAGGACACTTTTAATATAGTTTCTTTAACAAACTATTATTTTAACATGTTAGTCTTGTCATTTTAACCAATATGTTGTTTCAATATGTTTGTTTTATCTTTTTATTGGCGTGATACACCTGTGTTTTTTTAGCAGGTGTTTCACTCAATTTTTACTCTGAGCCCATTTGAATACTCCTATATAGTGTCCCAATATAGTGTCCCAAATGGGTATTTTTCTCATATTGAGATCTATTCTTTTTATATTGTAGCTTTACATTGACTCTTCACCTTTCTATAGAAACAGGTGAATATTTTGACTATCTCCTATGGAGATTTTACTATGTATGTTTATTATGTTAAGGCCCTAATGACCTCAGTGTGTCGATGGGCCTCTAAACACCAATAATAATAATAATAATAATAATAATAATAGATACTGTAAATTTTCTCAACTAAGTTATTTTTGGTTTCTTTAATTCTTATATTATGATCAGCTGACTGCTTCAAGCTCGCTCCTTGCTATAGACAATTTTCTTTCGAATCTTGATTGGACAAAGTCTCTTACTATCCCATTGGTTGAAACGGTCACGTGATTATGGATGTTGACTCTAATCGCGAGTAGAATTTCTTATGGATCAAGAACACGAACCTACGGATATGGAGTCTGTGTTGGTGCCTTAAGACTGTTGATGCATTAAACTTCACATGATGAGACCCATCACATCAAAGCTAAACTATTTTAATTAGTATCTTGTTTGGATTTAAAAGTAATATCCACATGGTACGAGGGTATGCGCAATATAGTTGATTCAAGATATAATATCTGTGGTATTGAACCTTAATGACTGCTTATCTCTTAAGCTATTTTAAGACATTAGTTAAGGTTGTATCCGAATAGTCCAAGGCTCCCTAGTTGGACCCTTGAGTTTTAGATTGATGCAGTCTTGATGATATTACACTTCTAGCGCTGTTCATAGCGAAGACTGCAACTATTCGAACTGCAACAGCCTTATTTAAAATGGCGGAATATGTAAGTCAGTGCTCTAGCAGACAAAACAATAATACTAAAACAATTGCCAGCCATACGCCGCAAGAACAGCACACGGCTGTCGTATCCATGGTGACCAACACCTCGAGCAAGGCTCGAGAAGACTGCATAGGTAGCCTACCCTTCGTGCCTATTTAGACAGATCTACTTTTGGTCACGTGATTGCCAATATAGTTATCAAGGGCACAAGTCAAGGCGACACCACATAAGTAGACTATTTGGATACAGCCATAGATTTAAGTTGGTAGGCCTAGCTACAATCACAAAGTTTTTTACAATTTTTTTTACAGTGTTTTGCACACTAGCGCACACCGTTCATTCCAGATGCCTGGTCGTAGCCCTTTATCAAACATGTCTGTCCAAGAACAGGCCATTACAGTCACGCAGACTATGAGTAAGACCAAGTGGAGTTTACTCTGGGCTACCATCAATGCCTGCCTGTGTGCCATCTTCCTCTATGACTTGTAAGTGATGAAACACAATAATTATGTCTTGAATAGGTTTCAAAGACAACATGACTAAACACTGGTAATTTTTAAAGGTGGCCAAATACAGGGAAAACCCGTAATACTTGGTCAGAGAGTTTGAAAACTAAGGAAAATATTTAGTTCTGTGATGCATTATTTCATAATATCAGGTTCATTTTAAAACAAAGTTGAAAGACTGGGAGTTTTTCCCTTAACCACCCTTGAATAATACTAAACCCTGGATTAAATGTGACATTCATTCATTTTTAACAACTTTCCAAGCATACTTTGGAACCGGGAAATTAGGCTTATTGATTTTATTTTTTTCACAAATAGAGTAGCGGTACTGTAATTTTTGTATAAGCTCACAACAGAAAATGTTAAGATATTTTAGAACAAGCGGCGAGCTTTCTCACTTGCATTGAAATAAGAAGTTTCGTAGTTTTCTTTCCCCTCTTACTTATTGACATAATGGTGATTATAGGTGAACGTTAAAAAAGAGTATTAGCTTAGATAGACTAGAGATGTGGTTCCAGAAAATTACATAAACCATTGTATTTTAAGTCGTGTGACCTGACAATAATTGATACTTTGATACTTTCTCGCTGACTGAGGCAGCCTAACTCCTCTTCAATCCAACATTGTAAACAGTAATTGAGGAAACCAGAGATGAGACTGACACTTGTCATTGTATTCATCAGTGCAGGTCACAGATAAATAATATTAGCTTAACCATGTAAGCCATTGGCCGTCAATCTATACTTAGTCGTTTGCAGTCACATAACTGTTTAAAACATGATCGATGGTGACCTGGCGGTCTAGGGGTAAGGTGTCAGACTTCTATGCTGGCGGCCGGGGTTCAATCCTCGGTCCAGGCACAGATTTATCTGATTACCAAACCCTTCCTTCACCTCTGACAAGACACCTTGTGAATGTGGGGAATGCCAGGCCTCCATCGTGGTTCGGATTCCACTTCATTTCATCTCACAATCAACCTACCATTACACATTAGCGTAAGTGCGTATAACCCTAACGGTTAGTAAGACACGGTGCTAATAATAATAATAATAATAATAATAATAATAATAATAATAATAATAATAATAAAAAAACATGATCAGAAAAATCTGGAAAAGTCGAGGAATTTAATAAATGAATCCCTGTGGCCACCCTGTTTCCATAAAAAATAAATGAAATTCAATTTCTTTATAGGCTACTGTACTTTAGTCCATTCACCATTGGAGTGGTGGTGACTGACAGCAGAAGATGTAAAAGCGGTTATTAAAAGAAAAACACGATTAAAAACAAATTGCTGGGAAAGATTTGATTGCTAAAAGTAAAAAAAAATCAACATTTGGTCTTCGTGAAACTAGACCATATCTAATAAGTAATAACTTTTCTTGTTTCCTATTAAAATTGGACTGTAGCAAACATGTCAGAAAATATATTAGTGCTTCTCAGTTTTGCTTTCATGTTTAAAAAATAAAGAGTCAACTGAAAACTTGAATTGAAAAAGTTGAGAGATTTTAAATCCTACAAGTGGTAAAATATGCTCTGAAAATATGGTTTTGTTATTGGAAGTTTTGTTTGTTCTCTAGCATGAATTTGTGTCCTTATTACTCCCAGACAACACGCTATCTGGAGGGACTATTTGTGTTTATCTTGGCCGCTAACTGTCTGTACCACTTGACCCGATATCTGCGCGGCCACTTGTCCCTGCGACCTGTCATTGTCACCCCTGCGCAGAAGAAGCTAATGGGCATCAAGGACGCTGGTAGTTGTTACAAATATTTTAACCTGATTGTAATTTATAGGCAAACAAAACAGTTTTTTAGATGTCACTTCCCAATGCTTGAACAAGAAAATATATATTGAATTGCGTTTTTCTGCATTCATTCCTTTACACTAGCGAATTTGATTTCAATTTAGCCCATTAGTTTTATTAAATCTTTAAGTAATGCATTTTTAATTCAGTTTTACTTTTTTTTATGTGTTTAAATATGGTTTCATTTCTTTGTGTTTTAAAGTAGAATACATAAAACCCCACCGTTATATGATACTTGGTTCAAACTGTATTATCTGCCTAAGTTAGCTTTTATTTGCGGGATAAGAAGAACTTTTAAAACACCTGGTTCGAGCTGTATTACCTACCAAAGTTTGGTGCTATCTGTGGGGTGAGACTGGCTCTTATGGCTGAGTCTACCCATAAATGCACGGTTATAAACAAAAAAGTTTTTAAAAAATATTTAATAAATCTACATTGTTGTTTTTTATTTATTTTAGTAACATAGCTGGGCATCTTTCATAATTCTTATTGAATTTTTATACCATGCTAAAAATAGTTATTGAAATATTTTTGTTAAAATGTTTCTATTTCAATGCATTTTAAATGGGGGAAAAAAAAAATTAGTTGATTTATTTATATTTATTGTACACTTAAGCCAGAATGTTTGTTCATAACATTATTTAATGAATAATTTATTTTTATTTTTAAACATATTTTTTAATTTGGGTTAGCTTCAATAATCATGACGATATTGAACTCTAATGACTCCCAAGTCGACACTAGTAAAAATACATAGTTTTAAATACAACTTTTCATTCTACAAATAGTTATCTTATTTGATAATAGGTGCCGTTAGTATGATCTTAACCCATTTACAAGCTAGTATCGTTTTGCAAGCGTTGGCTAATCTGTTGTATCAGAATCCAGGCGGCAGTGGAGGGTGAAGCTAATCTGTGACCTTCTTCAGTCAAAGAAACAATACCATGTGCATTGGGATAGAAAGGCCAATGTCCAATTATGAAAATTTGTGGGGTTAAATATAAACATCTAAATATATTAAGTAACTAAAATACTCACAGAGTCTTAACTGCTGTGTGAATAAAGATAGTTTGTCCCTACTTATTTCAATGAGATTATTACTCTAGTGACATTATTTTCAAAGAAAAAACCATATGCTTCTCCATACACAAAGTTTTGTGACATTAACCCTTATTTACCTGAGGTATTAAAACATGTAAAATTCTTCACTCGTATCCGACATTCTTTCACAGGTTTTATCATTCTTGACCATTACACATTGTAATGTAATAATAATTAATATCCGGAGTATATGAAAACTACTTTACATTTAATCTTTAATCCACTATTATAATAAATAAAAATAAACATTCCTGCTCATATCAAACATAGTTATTTTTAAAAAAAAAGGATCTAAATGTAATTTTGAGACATTCTCAGTATGTTTTTATCTATTATATTTATTTTTACACTCAAGGATTTGACTCTCATTGGACTTTGGAATAAGTTATTTTTCAAAAAATTAATGAACGAAGTTTTTGTTAGTCAGAATGTGAACATGTTAATTTTATTTTATTAGCTTGTTAAATCTGTTGAATTCTCACAGTTTGTGCACTAGTTTCAGAAGAAATGTATCGAATCCCGAACAATAAATACCACAGTGATTACTTTCAAACAAGATCCAATGGATTGTATAAATTTTGAGGTGTAAAAGTATTTACACAATATTATTTTATATCCTTGTGAATAACAAGTTTGTGAAGCATGGGTCGATGAAAGAAAGGGCACACAAAGAAACTCAAAGATAAAATTGATTATTTAACTGCTTGTCATAAAGGGTAAGTTTTTTTTAATGGTATGCATATTACTGGCATTTAGGCTATATGTATCTACTAATTTAAATACAATGGATGAGTAGCGATAATATTTTATTTACTGTGGAAATGATATTGAAATTACGATACAAATAAATATTTCTATATAACAATGTAGCGATTATTCTGATGTTTCAAGTACTTTTTTTAAAAAAAGCTCTTAGCTGAAGGTAAATGTTTCTAACACTGCAATGCACTTAAAGTATGTTCAAAATCTCTTGTGCCTTGGCCGAGTTTGTATCATGCTAATGATTACAGGAAATCGAACTAGCAAAGTTACTAGAGCTGATTAATTTACACACTCTGTGCTCAGTCATAGCGCTTTAGCAATCTTGACCACGACACGGAGCCGATGATAAGTAAAATATATTCAAAACAATTAAAGTTAATGATCTTTTTTGTTCCTTATGCCACAAAGTAATTGAGTAGTTGATAGCCGACCGTTTCTGTGGTATAATGGTCAGATTTACTGGCTTCAAATCCCGATAAATAAATATGTTTATGCGCTTCCTATAAAATTTGTTTTATATCCATGCAAATATGCCCATGTTTTTTACTATTAAAACTGCCATATTGATGCAGTTCTTTGTGAACACATCAGAAAATGGGATGTGTTAGCAACCCTATAGGCAATAACGGGGTATTGTAAGGTTAATAACCTGCCATCCAGGTATTAAAGAATATTGTGAGAGTCGCCGCCTGTAACAATAGCTTCCTAAAAGCTATTAAGGGGTGGCTTCCTTCCCTTCCCTTGGACCGCGCTAATGGTCCGGGGGACAGTTAGGTTCGTTCATGTTGGATCTTCTGGACCAATGGGAGTATTTCTTCAATATTTAAAAAATAGTATCCGTGGAGTCGCGTAGGAGACTCAGTACTCTGGTCTCACCGGGCTACGGCCAAGGACGCTCCCAGGTGAACTCTGGGGTGTCATATTTTTGATGAACCTCTAAACGACCCCTCACGTTAGTCGCTCGGTTAGTCGCCGCGGCTATAATTATAATAAGAAATAATCAGGCGTGATAGTGCACAGTAGTTATATTATATCACGGCTAAGCAGTGGATATTGTAATTCACCTTAAATCGGTTGACGGCCACTCTCACACTAATTACGACGAGTGACGTGTATCAAGTGAATTGATAAAATAAATTTAAATATATGATTTCTTTAATTAATTTAACCCACTATACGATCACAACCAAATTTTATATTGAAATAAGATAAACAATTCATTCCGTGTATACCTCATTATATTTGTGAAACCATTACGGTCGGCTACAGGCTGGCCACGAAGTTGTGTTAGCCGAGGTCCGTTTATGCGCGTAGCAATATGGCAGAATAAATTTGGTTCCTGTATGTGGCTGAAAACATTAATTCTGCTGAATGTTTAAAAGTGACATTTATGTTTTCAGATCCCTACTTTAGGGTGTCGTCCACCCCCAAGTCTGAAAAAGGCTCCCAACTACAGACCCCCAATTTGTCACTCACTCCTCTGAATCTGTCATCGACCAGTTGGAGGTCATCCCTTCTTTCGACTCCACACAGCGAGGGTAAGCTTCACATGTTTTTACATTTTAAAAAACATTCTACTAATATGTAGTATAGGTATTAAGGAGCATAAAAAAATATCAAATATATTATTTATTATAGTTTGTTGTTTTTCAATGATTTAATGATCTAAAACAATCCACCTATGATTAAATTCAATGTATTGTGACTTGCTTCGGTGGCCACATAGTCTAAGGCGCTACTCTCGGTGTAGACTATTGCCAATGATGTGGAGATCGAGGTTTGAATCTTGGCTGGGTGTACTGAGGGTGGTTTTTCCAAACTTTTTTCTATTCTTCCTATGCCCAAATGTGGGTATACTTTCTCTAAATATAACCTTCATAATCCTTTAAACTATTATTGTAATTATTACATCTTGCTTCCAACCCAAACGGATAGTAAGATGCTATGCTAAAAAAAAGTGGTCTGTGTGTGCGTATTTGCACCGCGTCTTACTACCTGTTATGCTATACACACATGTAGGCTAATAATTAAGTTAATGTGTTGGGGGTGAGGACGGTTGCATTTTGAGGAAGAGTACCTACATTTTTGGTGGTGGGAGAGTGGAAAACCACCTTCAATACACTCAACAATAATTTGAACCCCTATCGGCTGTCCATTCTATTAGGAGAGTGACATGTTAGACCTAGGCATGGTCAATCTTTCCTGGTCCAGAATCCATATTATCATTCCCCTGCTGAGTGAAGGGCCGAACTAGATAGTTTTTACCAGAAACTGCTACTTTTTATTTTATTTACTAGACTGAACTTTAACAACTTTTTTACTTCTATTCTAAGTATATTTGACTATTATATAAATTAACAATAGAGCTGGGTCAAATCCGAATTTCTAATTTATTTTCGAATCTAGAGTCTGAATCTGAATTTTTTAATAATTATGAACATAAAGGGAAATATAAATATAATAAAATAGTAAAAAATATAAATAGTAAGTAAATGTTGACATTACTTCTTATAATCCATTCATTATAATTACTGGTCTGAGGTCTGATTGTTTTAAGTTCATCCTATTATAATGGTTCTGATCAACCAATAAGCAGTATTAAAGCTCTAGAACAAATTTTCCCTGAAAAATTGAAGAAAAAAATCTTTTTTAATGATTTTAGTCTCTAATCCTTGAATCTTCTCGAGTTCCAAGGATTCTAGTGTCCATCCCTAAAGTATAATGAGCGACTGAATTAAATAATATAATAGGGTTTTTCAGCAAATTAGGACATAAATTAATGTAACATATAATTTATGTTGGCCCAGGTTTATCCAGCCCCAACTTCTCCATGTCTTCCTCTTCTTGGATGTTCAACACGGGCTCCCCAGACACGGCCGCATCAGGCAGACATCCTCTCTCTCCCTCAGTGACCCCCACGTACACCTCAACCTCAAATGTTTCCTCAGTGGACTTCATAGAGGATGAGAAGACGCTTGCCAAGTATCTGCGTGAGTTTGATGCTCAAGAGAAGAAGGCAGCCATCGGTAAGTAAACGACTCATAGGGGAGGGTGTAATCCAGGCATGTCAAACTCATTTGATCTTAAAGGGCCACATTGATTTTCTCCTTAGCACCGCGTCATACCACCAGTTCGGGTTTTACGCCTTTATACTAATTACAATAATGTGTTAGGGACTAGAAAAGTTTTTTAATTCAGAGGAAGTGTACCCGCATTTGTGTGGAGGGAAAGTGGAATACCATTTAGTATAAAAAAAACCTTAGATGTGACAAAGTATAGTATTCACAAATTGTTTATTTCAACACCTTTTGCTAAAAAAAAGGTAATACAGCTCAATCCAAGCTCTCTATCGCTCTGTGCTTTTTTATAGTCCTCATTTGAAAACAGTCTAATCGAGAACACTAAACCCTAAATAACATATTTAAAAAAAATTGATCCCAAAATGATATTGTTCAAGTGAAGATTGCAGAAGACACAAACAGTTGATATTTCTGATTTGAGCGTGATTGTGTGTGTGTAATATTGCTGATAAAGATTGATTGCTAAAGACAGAGAGATCAGGGCTTGGTTGGGTGTACAGAGGGGTTCCCTTCCCCCCTTCCCTCACAATATTTTTCCACTCTCCCTCCACACAAATCTGGATACCCATTCTCTAAATTTAGCCTTCTTAATTCCTAGCACATTATAGTAATTTGTACATACACAGATAACCCGAATGGATAGTAAGATGCGATGCTTTTAAGAATGTTAATCTTCAATGAAGATATATTCTCTTAGACATCACATTTTGTTCTCTTTCTGACTGCCTATCCAAAGGTCTTTAGTTCACTCCCAAGTTTGGGTCAACCGGGTTGATCCTGTTTTATGTTTAATGTGAAATGATGATTAAATAGCTTATTTCTTGATTGCACAATTTTGATTTGTCAGGAATGAGCACAGAGCAGCCTTCCAACTTCTTAAATTCTTTCTGGAACTACACAAGCAGTCGCACCGCAGCCGAACTCTCCCCGATGCCCAGGTGCTGCACGTACCAGATGGCGCCACCTACCCCACGTAGGCACTATTATTGACAGTGTGGTTTCTGAATCTTAAACACTCATGCATGTAATTAAACAAAGAATAAAAATTTTAAAATGCTAATTTCTAAATACTAAACAGTAGTATTGGTTCTCATCCACTATTTTACAAATCCAAAACTCCAATTCACCTTCGAATCTTGAATTTGAATCTTAGAAAAAATTATGAACATAGGTGGAAATATACGTATAATAGAGTAATATAAAATACAAATAGTAATTAAATCATAACATTCTTTCTTGTAATCCAGCCATTATAACATCCATACATTCAGTTAAGTGTTAAATTACTGATCTGGGACCAGGGTGTTTAGTTAATCCTACAATTATAAATAAATCTGAACCATCAATAAGCAGTATTAGAGCACTAAAACAAATTTCACTTGAGAATTTAAAAAAAACTCTCTTTTAGTCTCAAATATTCTTAAGGATTCAATAATTATTATAGGAACTTAACAACCTGGCCCCAGACCAGTAATTTAACATTTTACTCAATGTATGGGTGTTATAATGAATGGATTATTAATTGGAAGACGGTATAGGAAAGATGTTTAGAAACATATAAAAGGGACAAACACAATATGGCTTTAACAGTGAAAAGAAGAACACATTTCACGGTTTACATTGCTGCCACTGGACAAAGAGGTAATGGTTGACTCTTAAATAAATTAGATAGTTACTGTCAAATCCCCTGACCTAGGTTTCATTCTATCAGAACTCATCAGGAGGGAGTGTGAAAGTGCAATACAACTTACTAAATGAGAAAGCCGAAAAAAGGAAATCTGTAAGAATGATAGGACACTTAAATGGGAATATGTAAAAGGAGTATCTCAGGAAATGATGGATTATAAGGAAGAATGTTAATTGTTCATGTTTATTTAATATTTGTATTTTCTATTATATCTATATTTCCTCTTAATGTTTATAAAAATTATTTTATGATTAGGAATTTAAAGTAAGTTAGAGATTCTGATTTGTAAAATAATGGATTCAACCCAATTCTATTTTTATTAAATGTATCCAATGTTTTGGGTTCAAAACGTTCAAGGCCACATATTAGTAGAGTGAGTATTTAATACCGGTATTCATATTTTAGTTAGTGGTGCACTTTATAGTTTATAAAATGTGGGGTTTCATTTCCATCAGGTTTTCAAGATAAACTGTAATATCTTTTTCCTTGTTCAATTATATCATAACTCTCTTTCTCTCAAATGGTTCTTTTTTTTATTTATATTTTTCCAAGAAGATGCCCCTGATGTATATTTCTGTCCCTCTGAGTGTTTTCAAATAAATTGATCTTAAAATTAATCTATTGTTGTGTATTGAATTTTGTAACATTTATTTTTCCTATTAAGTTAAAGATTACACTTTTTTACCTTGGTAAAAACTATTTCAACATATTTTCTGAAGACAAGCGTTCATATTATATTGGTAAAACAAATTTATTAATCCTTGTTAATAAATTCATATAAGGTAACCTGTTGTCTGACACATTACCTTATTTGGTATTATGTCTACACAGGAATTTTGGCTCTGGGTTCATTTCCCAGCAAGAATGAAAATTTATCATTGTGAAATTGAGTTGGTTCCCTTTCACTTATTATTTGTTCCTTTTTATATGTGTTAATCTACCTTTCCTATGCCTCCTTCCACATGAAACAAAATAATTCAAAACATGAAAAAAGGTTTCCCTTAAAGATATTATTAAGAAATTAGTGATTTCAGGTCCGGTGTTAGTGCTTGTCTTGAATTAAATTAGGATATGTTGTTAATAGCAGTAATAAAATATATTAATTAAAAAAGTCAATAAAGTTCCCTTAGAATAATGAAATTGAAATAATCATCATCATTATTATAAATAGAACAGTGGGAAATTAAATATTTTCCTTTCACATGTTCATATCTCTGTGTCCTATCATTCTTTATCAATTTCTTTTCTCGTCAAGTTATATTTGGAAGGTGGATAGAAACACATAATAGGGAACAAACACAATATGGCTTTTAAAGTGCAACATAAGAACAAGTCTGCCACTGGACAAAGAGGTAATCCTGCCCCTCGAAGAAAATTGATTGTTACCGCCTCTGATATAGGTTTCATTCTATCAAAACTTGTCTGTTTAAAATTAATTTTCTTCAGATCAAGGGAGTTGTGTTGTGTTTATCACATTCCCTCCTGACGAGCTTCACTCAAATTAAACCTATGCCGACAGATTGGACAGTAATAGTAGATTTTCTTCTTAGAGGAAGCCATTTTCTTTCTGTCCATTGGCAGCAATGTAAAGTGTGAACTGTGTTCTTTTCACTGTAAAAGCCCTAGTGCATTTGTTCCCTTTTATTAGTTTCCATACCTCTTTACTGTACCTTTCTCCATTTATAACAAATAAAAGCATAAGTTTGTAATTTACAGTTTTCCCATCCACTTTTTAATTTGAAAGCAGAATTAAACATGATCTTGTCCCTGTAATGGTCAGTGGTGATGGGTAATTTTGCAGACCAAGCGTCTTTCTCATCGGGGCTGGACGAGAATGGCTGTCCCTTGTCACTGGTGCCCAAACAAGAGTTGTGGAGGAAGTTCAAAGTGGACGCCTCTGTGCTGACTCAATGGAATGCCAATCTTCGTATGGTGAATACACTTCTTGTTTTAGTTTATATTTAACTGGCTTCTCAATATATGCCAAAATTATTGTTCCTTCATTATCATCATCATTATAAACTATTTCCAGCCTGTGGCTGGGTCGATTTGTAAGATATTTCCATGTTAATGTGTCCATACCCCACTATTCCTTTTTTAACTGCTTATATTCTTCTCTCACTTGTGTACTTGCTGTTCTCTGCTCCTTCTATCTCTTTGGTTTCCCTTGTTGTCATTTCTCTCCAAACTTCAACTCAATCATTATTCTTGTAACTCATTTCTTTTCAATCCTCATTACATGCCCATACCATCCAGCCTTACTTCCTCTACTATTCTATGTACTCCAACATCCTCATTACATGCCCATACCATCCAGCCTTACTTCCTCAACTATCCTATGTACTCCAACATCCTCATTACATGCCCATACCATCCAGCCTTACTTCCTCAACTATCTCATGTACTCCAACATCCTCATTACATGACCAGACTATACCTTCCACAGTACTGTACACTCAGACATAATTCCAAACCCGGCCTCGCCATCACTGGTAAACCAAACTAAAGTAGACACTTTAGCCTGCACCCCCAACAATGTAGATGTCAACAGTTTTAAACTATTAAGATTGTTGTATCCCCATCCAGTGGTTGTCTCGAACAATCCTGGAGCGTCTGGTGCTAGAGATGGACCAAGTAGATGAGGCCTTCCAACGGTACGGCTTGTCGGACGTGCGTGTGGGAGGTGTTGGATTGGAACGCCTCAAGAAAACATCGCGCACTATCCAGGCAATCCACAACATTCCCGTTCTGGTGCGGATTATACCGTTCCTTGAGCTTACTTCAAATCAGGAGTACCTTGTCAACCGCATCAGAGGTCAGTGACTTTGTTCAACAGAAAATTATGCACCAATCCTTTTCATGAAAACCGTTTGGAAAAAAAAAACCACCCTCTATACACCAAACTAGGATTTGAAACTTAATCTCCCCATCATCAGCAGTCTAGTCTATTATGAGAGTGACACCTTAGTTCACTCGGCCACCGACCCCGAATATAAAATATGAGAGAATTCTGGTGTTTAAACATAATTTAAAATTCCAATAATTGGGTTATTCTATACAAACTGGGTACTTTGGAGAAATTCAAATGTGAAAAAAAAATATTGCATTTCTATAATTAAGTTCTAAACATAACTAAAATGATGGCATTTAAAGGAACACTGTTGGGTCATTCCATGTTAAATCAACAAATGGGCTTTGCCACACCATTTTTGATTTTGATGAACTTTGGTAGGTGATTTGTACCAATCTTTTAGACTCCAAAACAAATTTTTTTATATTAAAAAAATACTCCTTGAGATATAGGCTATTTTTTACACCACGAACAAGCAAAAAATGCCATTTCAGGGTTATTTTCTAAAATCTGCATTAAGTTTATTTGAACTATCAGGGATGGCAGTTAGGGCTCATTTGAAAGCTTAAAGAATGAACTTTTTTTAGTTTAGACGAAATTAGATTCGAGTTAAGGCTAAACTTAAATTTTCATTTTTTAAACTGATTTTCTCGGAATTTGGGCTTAAAAAATATAATGAAGGATTTATAGTAACAGGCCAATATTTTTTTCTGTTACACTTATGTATGAGTAGTATGTGCAGAAAAAAAAATTGAACTGTTACTGATAGTCCTTCAACTTATAAAAAATTGCTAGAATTTGGGAAATTTTCAAAAAATTGCTTTTTCAGAGTTGTTCGGGCTATACGCACTTACGCTAATGTGTAATGGTAGGGTGATTGTGAGATGAAATGGAGGACCTACAGTTTAACGTGGAATCCAAACCACGGTGGAGGCCTGGCATTCCCCATATTCACAAGATGTCTTGTCAGAGGTGAAGGAGGGGTTTGGTAATCAGATAAATCTGTGCCGGGACAGAGTATTGAACCCCGGCCGCCAGCATAGAATAAACTTTATATTACTATAAATAAATCATTTTAAACTCACCAGGGGAATGATGCTTTCAATAATGACAGTACAACATTTAAGAGCAACAATGTACTCAGAAAAGAATATGCACATACAAAGACAAGACGTATTAGACTATTATTATTATTATTTAGCACCGCGTCTTACTACCCGTTCGGGGGTATTAGAATAGAAATATCAACTGCACAACTTCTTTTAATAATTTATTTCAACAATAATGCAGCTACCTCTATATCTTAGCTGGGAAATTAACTAATGATCTACCATAGAAATCACAGATGAAAACTGGAGACAAGAGATAAAGCTCAAAATTAAGATGTTTAAAAGCTTTTTTAATAAACACTAATGATTTAAGATACATATATGTAATAGTGCTATTATATTGTCTATAAAGTTTATAAAATAATTGCTTTATTTATTTGAGTATTGAATTGATTTTTTACTGAATCTGTTAGGACAATCCAGGGAAATGATGTTTTACATATACATATTTAAAAAAATTAAAATATAGAACTAGTAGAAAGAAATTAATGTTAGAATTAAATCAACATTACAACAACTTAATAAACTTTCAAGTATAAAACATCTATATACAGTAGCCCCATGGCTTCTTTGGTGCTGGCTGACAGCTGCTAAACATATGTTTTTGCATATCATATGGTTCGGCGTAGGGATACATAATTTGGTCTGGTAACTTTTCAAAGCTGTCAAGTCAGCACCAAAGAAGCCATGGGGCTACTGTAGTTATTATATATAATAAGAGTGTAGGGATATTAAAAGGCCCAGTTTGTAGACAATCACACAATTATTCTGGTTACTTTTCTTTTAAAACCTTATGGAATGATACAAGAAAATAAAAGATTTGAAAAGGTGGAGCTATTGGTTTGTTCCAGAACTGGCGAAGGGCGGATGCATCAGTGAATTCCGCTGGAATGGCGGAGGCAATTTCCATGGGAAACCCTGGGAGGATCACCTCCCAACAGATTGCGATGTGAGTTGAAGTTCACTTTTTTACATCCATTACTGTCTCCATCCTATGGTTTGGGTCGATTTTTATCCAAGCCATCCATATATTTTCCACTACCAGCTTGCTAGGCCTGTCTTAAATTCATTTGCCTTATAATTTAACTTAAAGACTAGGACATGCACACTATTCAGTCCCCGACCATTAATTTATCAATGTAGAAGGGTAAACCCATATTTCCAACAATGATAAATGTTCGGCCATGCTGGGAATCGAACCCGGGACTCTTTTCTCAGAAGACAGACATGCTACTGACTGAGCTAAGGTGTCGGACAGTTGAAACTAACTACGGTTTTTTTATGTCCACTTTTAGATTTTTTTTAGTTTATTCACAAGAAGTCCAATTTGTTTTTTTCACAGGGCCGAAAGAAATTAAATTAAGCTCGTGCAAATCGAAAATATTATATTTTAACTAGATTGCGAATTCATAGGGGTGTGCGAATATTCAAAATTTTTAATAATTAATGGCTAAATATTCTATCCTGATATAAGAGGCAACCATTACCTCTTTGTCCATTGGCAACAGTGTAAAGTGTGAACTGTGTTCTTCTTTTCATTGTAGGGGCCATGTTGTGTTTGTCCCTCTTTTATATGTTTCTATCCACCTTTCCTATACCTTCTTCCAAATATAATGAATATTCTATTCAAAGCTCTGAATAGTAGTGTCATAAATTTCTTTAAAGTCCTGTCCAGACCCATAAGTTTATGGCAGCATGCAGCAGTAATCTGGTGACACAAAGTTAAAAAATACTCTTGTCCTTTGTTCAATAAGGTGGAAGGGGGGAATACCATTGTTAGCAGAAAGCAAGAGGTTGTGGCCTGTCTAAGGGTTGAAAGAAGGGTGAGTTTTTTTTTATAAAAGCTGAGGGAGAGGCAAACAGTTGGGAGCTGAAATATTGAATACCATATGCAGTATGCGATCTTTATATCAATTTAGACAATAGCTGTTTGGTCCACGGCAGCCAGTATTATCAGTAGAGCAGTTGAAATCTCGTAGTTTTTTTTTTTAAATTTAATTTAACTTGTGGGGGTGAGTAATTAAGGGCAGAAAATAGTGATAATCAGGTTACATTTTAAGATACATTTACTTAAGTTTATCATCATTATCAGTTTATTGTTTCACCAAACCAGGTACAATTTGTGAGTGTCTTCCATTTATTTCTATCTAGATACATTTATTCATCATGTATGGTCCTCCATTCACCCCTCTTCTGTATGTCTTCTTTTACAGCGTCCATCCATTTTCTTCTCGGTCTTCTCCCAACTACCTCCTCCATCCACTTTAGTTATAATTTAAATATTTGAAATAGTTACTGCATCAGGAACTACATCTTTCAATACATTTACTTGAGGGATAATGCTCTTAACCGTAAAGAGTTCGACCTTGACTTTAGATAATGTATGTGTGCTGTATTGAATAAAATAAACTGTTAAGGTGGTGATGCATCTTCTGGCTACATACTTGGACACCCAGCTACCTCCAGTTCCACAGAACCCAGATAGTCGACCCTTTACCTCTCAGTACCTGGTGAAGGCCCCAGACAACCCCCCAAAGGACAGGAAAGGTTTGCTTATCCACCAGGTGCAGCTACGGCCCCCACATTTTGTTGTTCTGGACGATACTACCACACTCGATGTCGGCAAGGTGAGAATACATCCTTGTCTTTGGTTACCATGTGAGTGTATCTATTGATACATATGTCTACCAGGTTTGTCTTGAAAGGAGGTTAGTGTAGTGGTAATATCCTTTCGATACCACATTTTTACTATAAGTTAATATTAGTTGTTAGTTTTTTATGTTTGAAAAATATTATATTGTTATTTATAGAACATTATGCACCAAAATAACTTGGAAAATGTTTTAATGCGTAATTTTTTTTGGTAATTTCATTTTATTCTGAGAAATCCAACTATACACCACAACTAAGAATTCAATGGCTTTAAAACTTTTTGTATGCATATTAATTTTAAAAGGCTCAAAATGAATTGACCATAAATTGAGTATTTTGACTGTAAGTAGATATGTTTATTGGCGAGGCAGGAATTTTTTTCTAAGATGATGGTTTTTATGAAGCCAAGTCGAAGTTAGAAGCTTCGCATACCCCTAATGGTAAGTACTCTAAAAGGTTTACTTTATACGCATAGTTGCATATGCAGCAAAAACCTCGACATTGGATGCAAGAGACACAAGGAAGATGTAGAGGTGTAGTATAGGAAACAAGGGTGAGATGGTATGGTCATGTAATGTAATGAACTCATCGGGAGGGAGTGTGAAATGCACATTGCAACTCCTAAAAGAGGAAACCATAAAAAACAAAAGGGAGAAAAAATATTATGTAAGAAATAAAGTGCATTGAGCAAAAACAATTTGTAATAAATAAATAAAATAATAGAATATTAGGAAAATGGTAGAGCACTAATAAAAGTAGAAACACTAACACATATTTACACACACTTTGATATTACGATGCCATTTTAGCATCTTCCTCGGAAAGTAGTAGTAATTAGACTAAACAGGATATTGTCTTCAGTGAAGCCAACCTAATTGGTAAGGATGAAACTTCTCTGGTGGAGTTGAAATTATCTGAATGTTTCTTTATTACTCTATGGATGGTAGGTGGTGCTTGTCTAGCCTCTGCGCTGAAATTAGTGAAAATTTAGGTTGGGTGTTTTTCTAGACTTTGTGATCCATGGATGTGCCAGTTCCCATCTTATTAACTGAAACATATTACATTGTGTCTTGTGGAATGATTTTAACATCTTGACAGTGTAGCAGTCCTCAAAGTTGAGGTTATTAGTGGAGGCGTGTGCGGAAACAGTTTTTTTTTATTCTTGGTTTTTGTTTCATGTTGGTGTCCATTCATTCGTTTACAGAGAGTTTCAGTGGGGAGGCAACATATTGTGCTGTATATTGTTGGTATTCTAGTAATGTTGTGCGAAGCTTCGAAAAGTCGGAGTCGAAGGTCAAATCTCACTCGGCTTCGACATCTACAATAAGCTTTGCATATTAGAAATTTTGAAGGTAGGATAAAACTTCAATAAATTATCAAACAATTTAATTTGATCTTACTAAATATTACATATTTCCATATTTGATCTTTTTAAAACAGTTACTAAATGGAATTTTAGCATTGACTGGTAATTTAATTACCATAACGTAAGCATGGATCAAAAGCGGGTAAGTAGAAGTGAATATATATTATATTCACTATCGCCAACAGAATTTTGTAAAAAATAAAAATACCTATAAAGAAATAACACCATGGTCACTGGTATGAAGCATAGAAAGCGCTTTAGTTGTTCTATCATCACAGCTTGCGTCTAATGTATGGTCCTTAATATTCTATTTCTTTGGAATTATCTGTGACAAATTACAAGTGCATTTTGTCACAGAAGTTTTTCATAGCTTCATGTTTCCTTTATTATTCAAAATAGTTTACATGGAAAGTGGGAAACAAAAACAGAATTTAATTTATAATTATTATATTATATTTGAAGAAGGTACAGGAAAGGTGGATAGAAACATATAAAAGGGGGACAAACACAATATGGCCTTAACAATGAAAAGAAGAACACAGTTCACACTTTACACTGCTGCCAATGGACAAAGAGGTAATGGATGTCTCTTAAAGAAAATTGATCGTCACCGCCCAATCCCCCGACCTAGGTTTCATTCTATCGGAACTCATCAGGGAGGAGTGTG
>CABEEJ010000150.1:297177-404905 GCA_901482245.1 Timema douglasi
CTTTTATTTGTTCCTATCTATGTGTTCTATTATTCTTTACCATTTTCTTGCGCGTTTCACACTCCTCCCTGATGAGTTCCAATAGAATGAAACCTAGGTCGGGGGATTGGGCGGTGACGATCAATTTTCTTTAAGAGACATCCATTACCTCTTTGTCCATTGGCAGCAGTGTAAAGTGTGAACTATGTTCTTCTTTCATTGTAAAGGCCATATTGTGTTTGTCCCCCTTTTATATGTTTCTATCTACCTTTCCTGTACCTTCTTCCAAATATAATACAATTACCTCATAAAGCGAAAAGAGGTTTTCCTTATAGAGTTATAATATAGTACTTCGACTTTTCTTGGCAAATTTCAAGCTTCGCTTCACATTTAAAAGATGTCCTTTGCACACCCCTACATTCTAGTTGGTAAAGTAGATTACTGGACTTATTTTTGTGACTGACTTTGATGGTATGAATGGAGTTGGTGATGTTGCTAGAGAAAATGGCTGCTGGATGATGTATTTGGCAAATTTTGCAAGCTGTTTTGTTACAGTGTTGAGAGCCTTGTTGTGGTTGAATGAAGGTTGTGTTATTTTCAGTTTCGAGTTTAGGGTGTACCAGAAGATTTCTAAGTGATTGAGGCTGTTTATACACAAGGACTGGGTGTTTTTCCTTTCTTGAGAATAATGTTGGTACAGCTGGATGCTTCTAATATGTGAAAACCTGGCGATAATATTTTGTTTGTCTTTTGTAGGCCTAGGTAGTACTTAGTCACTAGAAATATTGTATCTAGTTTTTCAGGTTTGGGTGATTGTGGCGTTTCAGCTAGTCGAAGTAGGTTATTAATTAGAGGTTTAGGGTACTCGTTCTCTGTAAAGGCTTCTTGAAGGTTTTAAAGGTAGTTTTGAAGACTTTATGGATCGAAGGAAATGCGTCGAGCCTGTGTGGCAAGACTGTATGGGATAGATCTTTTAGTGTTGAATGGGTGGCAGCTATCAAAATGCAGATATTGTTATCTATTTGTGGGTTTAAGATGTACCGAAGTTTTTAAGTGGCCATCCGACAGCCTAATTTCCACATCAAGTAATGTCGCCTGGTTGTTGTATTGATTTGAGGTAAACTTCAGAGTGGAAAGGAGTTTAGGTTGTTTAAAAAGAGAGTTAGATTGTCTTGGCCAGTTGTCTACACCATGAATATGTCATCGATGAAGTGAAGCCAGCAAAGTGGTTTTTTTATTTGGCGGTCAAGAATCTTTTTTCAGTTCTCCCATGAACAGATTGTCATATGAAGGGGCCATCCTTGTACCCATCGCTGTGCCTTTGGTTTGAATTAATTTCTGATCCATTAATTGAAAGTTGTTATTTTCTAGTCTAAATTTAGGGAGATCCAGAATAAATGATGTTGTAGGTGTTGTATTGATCGGGCGCGTGTCAAGAAAATATTTCACCGCAGCCGGGCCATGAACATGAGGAATGTTGGCTTACAATGGCACAATGTCGACGGTGAAAAGTATGGTGCTTTGAGGTAAAGGTTATTGAAGGCTTTTGAATTTTTGAAGGAAATGGTTAGTGTCTTTGATGTGGGATGGTAGTCCGGTAACAAATGGTCGCAACTGTAGGTCGACATAGGCCGAAATTTTTTCTGTAAGTGATTCACAGCTGGAGGCAATAGGCCTTCCTGGTGGTGGTGTGGTTGGTATTTTGGTGAATGTTTGTAAGCATGTAGAATTTAGGCTATGTTGAGTGTTTTTGGTAGGTACGTGCTGCCAAAAATGCACAAAGATACCGTACCACCACCAGGAAGGCCTATTGTCTCCAGCTGCGGATCACTTAGAGAAATAATTTCAGCCTATGTTGACTTACAAATGCAACCATTTATTACCTCAATTTTGAGGACTGCTACACTCAGGGTGTCCAGCGACCTGGAAAACAGGGAAAAGTCAGGGAATTTGATTAAATTTCCGGAAATGTTACATTTTGTCTATAAAAAGCCTCATATTTTGATTCACAATAGTCAAAATAACGCTTTTCTTCCAGTTAATACCTACTCGGAATCACTTTCACACCATTGCCCATATTGAGCAGACTTATATCACTTCTCAAGATCAACAAGTGAGTTTTGTGTCTTTCTACCCTTCTGCCACGTGTCTTTAGCTAAAGTTGAGTCATGATTATTCACATGTGCAAAATTTGACTAGGCCTACATTTTAAGTAGAAGGAACTAAGAATGACTGTGTCCCACAACTATCTTAAATTGTTCTTGCTGAGGCAATCTTTTAATGGTTCAATACAATTTTACTGAAATCTATTTTTAACTTAAAATAGTCCATTTCCCCGGAGGCAGAAATTGTTTAGTCCCTTTATTAAAATAGTCCATTTCCCCGGAGGCAGAAATTGTTTAGTCCCTTTATTGAGTGACACAACTTCAAAATGTGTATGTAGCTAGAAGAAGAAAAACCTATTTAATCTGTGAACTTAAAAAAAATATTTTCGTAATATCGATAAATAGTGCTGGGAAAAAGTAAATTGGATCTGTAAAACCTGGAAAAGTCAGGGAATTTAAAAAGATAGTTTGGCTGGACACCCTGAACACTGTCAAGGTGTTAAAATCATTCCACAAGACACAATGTAATATGTCTCAGTTAATAAGATGGGAACTGGCACATCAATTGATCACAGAGTCTAGAAAACCACCCAACCTAAATATTCGCTAATGTCAACGCAGATGCTACACCAGTACCACCTACCATCCATGGAGTAATAGAGAAATATTCAGAGAATTTAAACTCCCAGAGAAGTTTCATCCTTACCAATCAAGCTGGCATCACTGAAGACAACATTCTGTTCAGTCTAATTACTACTATTTACTGGGGAAGTTGCTATAATAGCATCGAAATATCGAAGTGTTTGTGAATATGTGTTAGTGTTTCTACTTTTATTAGTGCTCTACCATTTTCCTAATATTCTATAATTTTATTTATTTATTACAAAAGGGAGAAAAAGTTAATTTCCTATTTTTGTCCTTTGTTATTTCTTTTACATATTCCTATTTAAGTTTACTACTTTTTCTCTCTCTTGTGTTTTTTTGGTGTCCTCTTTTAGGAAGTTGCGTTATGGGTTTCACATTCCCTCCTGATCAGTTCTGATAGAATGAAACCTAGGTAGTGGAACTGAGCGGTAACAATCAATTTTCTTCAAGAGGCAGCCATTATCTCTTTGATCAGTGGCAGCACTTTAAAGTGTAAATTGTGTTTGTTCCCTTTTATATGTTTCTATCCACCTTTCCTGTACCTTCTTCCAAATATTACATAATATAAAACCTAACTTAATATTCTTTATTAAATCACCTCAGATGTCAAGAATGTCAAATAAAGTTTTCTAGAATAGGGGACGTGCTGGCTTGTCTTTCATCTCTTCTGTACGACAATGTAATAATGTAATGCCTAGCATTTTGTGCGTCCTCAATGATTTTAACTCTGTGATTTTTGTACGTTGATTTTTTCATCACATTTTTCATGTTTTTTATGTATCTATTGTATATTTTTTATATAGCACATATAAAATTTATGTATTTACTATTTATATGTATAACTTATTTGAGGTTTTTGATGTATTCTGTACCAGCTGCATAAATACTCACAAAAATGGTTAATTAAAATTTTGTACATTCCAATTTTTTTTTTATATCCATTAGGCTTCGAATTAAAAAGGTTCTATTGAATAATGTATATTTGTTTATAGCTCAGAAACAACTGGTTTTATATTTAAAAAAATATGTTTCAAATAATAGATTTTGATTTTTAAGAAACCTATACCTTTACAGTAATAATTTATTTTGTATTTCAAATAATTGCGGATATAATATGATCAAAATTGGAAATCTTTTCTTATCCAAAGTACCTTAAATATAATTTTGTTTGTAATGGTAAACAATGCCTAGCTACAAAATATAATATTCGTTTGAGCAGATTTTGAGAAAATCTGGTTTTTTATTTCCACCATTCAGTAAACTACTTTTAATTCTAGGGTTGGATATCTAATTCCAAAACCTCCTCGGGAAAAACCCCATGAAAACTCTAAAAATCAGATTCAACCCGATTGGTAAAATGGTTTTTGCCCTAGGCCAAGATACAGGCAGACATTATCGTGAAAACCACCTTTTTAGTTTTATGGGGTCATGAAATGCAGACAGTCCCCTCCGCCTCTAATACTGCTCTCTCTGAGGGGTTAAGAGAGAGTAAATATATTTGTTGTCTGGTTACAGGGTTACAACAACTTTTTCCACACCATCCTGTTGTTCTTGCACCTGATAAAAACTAAGGAGCATGCCATGCTGGGGAGAGTCAACCTGGGTCCCTCGGGGATCAACATATTGTGGGTCATTGACAGCTAATAATCTACTCGTTAAACAGTACCTCATGTGTTCATGTTTTATATATATATATATATATATATGTGTGTGTGTGTGTGTTTGGACTTAGTAAAAAATTTTATGGATACCGATAAAATAATTTACTTCTTATAAACTATTAGTTATTTTTATTTATAAACAACTATAAATCTGTGTGTGCCCTTTATTTCAAGACTTTTTATTACAACAAATTTTAATTTTTAATGACTTTTGTTTAATTTTGTACCAACAAATTATTGTTGATTTACATGATATTATATTTAAGTGTTCCCTTGAGTTTTGTGATTTACTTTTATCCATAAAAGTAGTGTACCTTAATACACTACTTTTCTTAAACTCTATACAATTGTATTTTTTATCTTATTTATTGACTTATGATATGTACTGAATTTCATATTTTATTTTTCATTGCTATTGTTAGACTATGTTATAATGTTATATTTCTTGTCACTAATGTTATGATGTAAAACTGATGTATGACTGGGAAAATGTATTTTTTTAAAAGACATTCAACAATTTTATGTATTGAAATTCTATATTTGTAAGAGGTTTTCCTTGTATAGATGTATTAAAATTTGAAATGATTGTATCATGTATAAGAAGTTACCAATATCATTCATGACTAAGAAAATGTTAGTTTAATGATGTCATTGTTTCTTATTTTATTGATTTTATGTGGTATAGAGCACTAGGCTAAATCATGGTTTAAATTAGGAGGGATAGCCAGCACACTCACCTAGGTGATACTGGAGTAGAAATTGTTTAGATATAACACTAAAAAACACACATTATTTTATTGATTACAATTCTTAAATCTTAGCTACGAGTTTTTGATTCTCGGTTTGTATTCCTAAATATTTGTAATTTGATAGTAGTGTACAAAATCCACTATTTCAATTTGTTTTGAAGCGAACTTGAATTGAATAATATGTAATATTCTTGAAGCTAAATTGAACTTTGAATATTTTAAGAAAATGTTTACTGTTGGATAAAAATATTATACTTTTGCATAACTATGTAAATTTAGGTGTTAAATATAATTACAAAATGCTATAGTTCAAACATTAATATATTTCATCTTAAAATTATAAATCATATTCTTCATCATCATCATTAACTGTTTCCAGCCTGTGGCCAGGTCTGTTTGGTAAAATGCCTCTATATCTGTCCTCCCACCATTCTTCCTCCTGCACTCATTTCCACTTTCCTCCCATCTCTTCCTTGGTCTCCCTTCTGGTCTTTTCCCTACATACTTCATATTCATTAATCCTCTTGGATGTATCTAATTATTATCAAAAAATGTAATTTAATTATTTTATGTAAAGACTAATCTATGCTGTAAATAACTATACTCCAATTTTGGTTGGAAGAACATTAGAGAAAATCCTAACATTTATTTGCGGCCAACATTGATCATTTAACTTTATTATTAATGTTATTCTATAGGTATTGATAATATAAACAAAAGTGAAAGCTGCAGATAATATGACTTGATGTATGAAAACATTAAAATTCTTTTAGTAACCTAACTTCTACTGTTCTTCCTACCAAAATCATACTTGTACAGAAAATGGAAAAAAAAACCACGCCCCCAGGAGTTTTACTGCCAGAGCAATGTCAAAGTTTTCGGGTCTTTGTACACCCCTACAAATGTCATATTTTTACATTCACCCTACCTCACTTAGAATATTATATTATTAATGAAAATTTTACAAAATGCCTGCCATTAGCAACCAACCAATGATTAATATGCTTAGGGGTTTGCAAGTTCAAGTTAATCTATTTGAGTTGAGCTTAAATAACCTTCATAGAAAGCTCCCGGTTATTGAACTCGGCTTGAGTTCAAAAGCTATTAAAGCGAAACCATACAAATAAAAATTACTATTTACTATAATTTAATTATATTTGGAAGAAGGTATAGGAAAGGTGGATAGAAACGGGTGGGCACCATTATATCACGTTTTGGGAACAAATACATTGCAGGTCCATCACGTCGCATTTCCCCCACCTATCTATACACAGCTAACCCTACTCTGACGTACAAACCAATAGGATTTAAGGGGCGTATATATACACAATTACATCGCACGTCCATAACATCGTGTATATTTTTAATTTGTAGATTATATTCTTATTTTATTATTTCATATTTGGTTTTCGTTGCACCATAGCAAACGGAAAATTTAAGGTGGGCAAAATACATGAGAGTGGATATGCTAACTTTTGCCCTGTCTGGAATAGATGAATACTTTTTAAATCTAACTAACTATTTCACTTCAAGATAAGGAGTCGGGTACACTATCCTTGTAATCAACTTTGTAAACAAGGGGAATTAGGCACATAATCCTTTCAACCAAGCCTACCTTCATAGTGAGAGTGAAGCCTCGTTTATTATGTAACAAGTTGGATCCAGCATGTTGGAAGACAAGACACGTGAAAAATTAAGCTGTGTTTATTCTAGCCATGGATAACGACGTATTACTTGCCATTTTTTCTATGACAGGAAGTGTATTCTTGCAGATGAACCAAAACTTTAACAGTAGCACATTCAAAGTTTTTTTTTTTGCTAGATGTCGAATTGAAGGTGTGTACTTGGTAATAATGAGTTACCTACATTTGTAAAGTGGTGATGATAGCTTTGTACACATGTAACATCACAAAGAACAGAATATTTTTTATATAACTCAATTAAGAATCTAGTAGCCGAAGCTATTATTATTTATTCTTTTTAGTTAGGAATTCTCCATCTAGATATTATACTCTGAAAATTGAAAAAGGACACCTGAACACAGGTCCCGAGTTCAATTCTCGTGTCTAGGTGTAATTTTTCCATTTTCAGAATTTAAATCAATTAGTTTAACTGTTTAGCCTTGTTTCATTCCATGATCACAAAATTATGCAAGCCCCGATTTTAAAAGTTAAACTAATCTGAAAATAAAAAACATGCTTCACCAAGGTTAGACACTCATCCAACTCTATAGCGCATGCGCAGAACCTCCCAACTTGTTGGGTTGGTCGTTTATTATCTTTAACAAATGATCCAACACAACACAACTTGATGGCTCTGACCGGCTCTCCCAACACCAACATGTTGGCCAACATCCCCAACAAGTTGGGAGTGCGTTTATATTGAGCTGGGTATAGAGAGGTGGGGGAAATGCGATGTGATGGACCTGCAATGTATTTGTTCCCAAAACGCGATGTAATGGACATGCGATGCGATAGAAACACATAAAAGGGGGATCAACACAATATGACTTTTACAATGAAAAGAAGAACACAGTTCACACTTTACACTGCTGCCAATGGACAAGGAGGTAATGGATGTCTCTTAAAGGGAATTGATCCTCACCGCCCAATCCCCTGACCTAGGTTATATTCTATCGGAACTCATCGGGGAGGAGTGTGAAACGTGTAAAGTGGTCGGGGTTTTGGGCCCTTAGCTCTCAACCTTTTCATTTATAAAATTATATTAGTTTTTCCTTTAGTTTACATATTAATACACTCTAGATACTGAGAGTACTAAACTGAATAATACATTGTTCTTTTCAATCCATCTAGGCCTAATTTAATTCTCTTTACTACTATCAAATGGTTAATTATAAGAAAGTGTGGGGTTTTATGGTAATTATAAATTATATAAATCATCCAAAGTTGTAAGCAATATATGTTTTCAATTCCAATTTATTAACTTCATTTTCAGGCCTTTAAACTTATATTCTAATAGTTTTTCATTATTTAAAGTCTGTTGGAATATTAGAGTCATCCAAATTTGTTATTTTTACTTTTCATTTTAAGCATCGTGCAATGTATTGGTGGCTGAACCCGGAAGCTGGGAGATGCACCTGTTCTTGCACGTGTGGTCTTTCAGGGGAGGGGGAGGTTTTGGCGCGGACTCCTGGCCAATCAGTGCCTTTGGTTTAGTGTCTGTGTTTGACCTTATGTGGAATGAAAGCGTCGACGCGGGCACTGGCCGGTTAGCACGCAAAGAGTAAAGACACGTACTTATTGTGAACTTATCCTAACGTGTAGAGACAGTCTCGAGATGGGGGAAAGTAGAGGGAGACTAGGTGGCTAAATAATTCATTTTTCTAAATTAAGCATCGGTGATGATACAATGTAAATGATTTCTTTAAAATAAAACTTCAAATTCAAATGCTACGCTAAACATTATCTTTTTTTTAATCGGCTGTGTCCCTCTACCCCCACCATTATCTATATAACCCCGAGATGCTCTACCGAAACAACTGACTGCCGTGGACGACAACGTAAGAAGAAGATGACAACGCGAGGCTGATCATCTAACCAGCTGACCAGCGCCAACTAGTAACCAAAACAGATCACCAGAGCTGACTGGGTACAAACGCACAACGCATCTTCCTAAAAGATAAAACCAAAACACACAAAAGAGGAGAAAACAGAAAATGGTAAAGAATGATAGGACATAGAGATAGGAACAATTAAAAGGTATAACATAAAGGACAAACACAGGAAAAGGACATTGGATGCGAATATATAATGATATAACTCTATAAGGAAAACTTCTTTTCGCTTTATGAGGTAATTGTATTGTATTTGGAAGAAGGTATATAAAAGGGGAGGACGAACACAATATGGCCTTTACAACGAAAAGAACACAGTTCACACTTTACACTGCTGCCAATGGACAAGGAGGTAATGGATGTCTCTTAAAGAAAATTGATCGTCACCGCCCAATCCCTCGACCTAGGTTTCATTCTATCGTAAGCAAAAAGAGGTTTTCCTTATAGAGTTATATCATTACTAATTTAAAAAAATTAACAGGTGGTTAAAATTGAAATAAGGTTCAGTGATTGTATAAAAAAGAAATTGAAAAAAAAACCCTTTGAAATGACAATTGTGTTTTTAATAATCTAAATATTATTTACATAAAGATAATTAATATTAATCTTCATTTTTGTTCAAGCAGAAAAATATCAGTTTTAATCCAAACACTGCCATTGAAAGTTTTCAAAACGATTGATTGATATTAGTTTCTCAAATAGTTGGAGGTACAGAATACTTATTAATATTAGAAATTAATAAACCAAATACAACCCACATTTAACTTACCATCTAGTACAGCTAATCTCACTTAATCAAAAATAATAGTACCTGCACATAATGTGTATTAAAAATTTCGAAATCGTGCCTGCCAGGATAGATATCCTTATAATGCTAAACTTTGACTGTTGATTTTTCTTGGCTCAAAGGATTAAAGAACAGGAGTAAAGTGACTGAATGAGGCGGTATAGGCATGTAATAAGAATGTGAAGAGAATGATGGAGCTGAAGGTTAAGGGAAGTAGATCACAAGGGAATCCAAGAAGTCGGTGGGAATGAAAACAAGTGGAGAAGCGTGGGCTATGAGTAAGAAAGGATTAATGATGGTGAGATAAACAAATATGGAAGTAATCAACTGAGGTAATCCGCCTGGAAACTGTTAGATGATGCTGATGATGACTAATCACATACTTATTATTGTAGACTTAATCTTAAAAAATTTCCAAAGTTATTTGAACATATTTTGTTTTTAGTAATATGTATGTATTAAATAAAGTGCTCTAAGCATGGTATAATAATATGTGAGCAAATAAATATAATAGAATTGTAGAAGATGGAGCACAAATAAAATTAAAAAATAAATACAAATACCTTAATATTTTGAGTTCACAGTATTTTCCAAATTCTTGGTAACAGAGTGTTGAAGTGTTTATTAATATGTATTCATGGTTTTTACTTTTATTTGTGCTTCATTTTCTATCATATTTGTTTTGAGTAGACAATAAACGTGTTTGGAACAAACACAATGGATTAGAGAATAACTCTATAGCTAAATTAATGCCGATATCTTGCTCAACTTTTATGAAACATAATGTTCTCCTTGTGTGAAATTTTGCGTTGTGTTAACGTTAAGTGAAGGTACCACATGTTCTAGCCAACCAATAATTTTGCGAGCCACGTCACCAGATCTGGCTAGTTAGTACTTTATTTGATTGTTTATGGTACACCGACAAATTCTTTGATACAGTTTTTTCTGTCTCTCGCAAATTCCTTAATCATTCCTAAATGATAGGGTTTTATTTTAGTAAACAACATTTTTCAAACAGTTCTAATCCATTTTCTGTGTTTAGTTTGAGTTATGTTAAATTATGTGAATCCTGATCACACACTAGTTTCTTTTACATAAAGTGAACGTTACATTACATGAATATTAAATTGATCATGTTAACTGGATAACAGTTTTTTTTTCACATAGTCTCGAAGTAATAAAAAAATCTTTCAAATAAATTACATGCATTATGCAGTTGGAATCCAACATCAGGCATTTTCAAGACAAATAACTATATCAACACTTTGGCCACAGAAATTACTTAAGAACAGCAAACACACAGTAATACATTATGTGAGCTATTTTTTCTGTATGTGTAAAAATTAATTTCCCACATTAAAACAATTCATCTCTAATTACAGCGATAATATTAAAGGTAAACATATGTTTGTTAAATTCAAATATAACATATGGAAATAGTGTTTAAATTTATATATTTTGACAACTAATATATAAGATCTACTTAGCAATTAAATTTTTATTTCTTAAAAGAAAAAAAGTGGATTGATTGTATTTCCATATATATATTAATGTAATTTAAAACAAATCAAATTTAGTCATTTGTTGTGATGAAGAGGATTGAGTCTGGCTCGTTTAGATAGCCCCACTCTGATTGGTCGTCTGCTCTGAGGCACACACTGTTCATCCTCTTCTTTCCAATTGGTGTTTGTAGGATCTTGAATTGGCCAATCAAATAGACCATTTCCTATAAAACAAGTAATAGGCGTTATGAACTGTTTGATCAGAAGTTATAAAGAGGGTGCAGACAAAACTTGATTAAATTTGTCATTTTTGGGCTTTAAAAAAGAGTATAAATAGGAAATATAAAATACTTATTTCAAAATATTATGATAAATGAAAATGTTTAAAAATAAGGGAAAATAAACTAATGAGTGAAAATTGAGTGAAGAAAGCTCATCTAACGAAAGATGAGAAAAAATGCAGATGAGAGGAAGATTAAACCTTCTCTCCTCTTTTTCTAAATGTGCTCTCTTCACTTATTTTCACTCTTAGTTTATTATTCCTTTTCATTATTTTTATACATTCAGTTGTATAAATTTTAGCCAATCTCATTATCAACATTATTTTAACCCACTTCGGTGGCTGCATGGTCTAAGGTGTTACTCTTGCAGTAAACTAGGATGTAGGGGAGATTAAGGTTCATATCTCGGTCAGGTGTACTGAGGGTGGGTTTTTCCAAAATGGTTTTACATCCTCCCTCCACAAAAATGGGAATATATTTTCTATAAATATAACCTTTCTCGGTCCTGGCACATATTTATCTGATTTCCAAACCCTTCCTTCACCTCTGACAATATGTGTATTAATCACAACTTGTGAATGTGTGCCTTTACTGTGGTTCGGATCCCACCTTAAACTGTAGGTCCTCCATTTCATCTCACAATCACCCTATAATTACACATTAGTGTAAGTGTATATAACCTCAACGGGTAGTAACACGTGATGCTAATAATATCAAAATTAGTACATATACGTGCATAATCTGATCAGATAATAAGATTTACATTCATTACTGATTTCAGCCTGTGGTCAGTTTTTTATTCAAGCCATATATTTTACACTACCGGCTTCCTAAGCCTGTCGTAGCCTCATATGCCTTATAATCTAACTTAAGACTAGGGTGTTATGCAAGAACATATAGTGAATGCTTAGAGGACCAGTAGTGTGGTCCCAAGCAAGCGCACTATCGCTCCACCTTTTAACCTACGATGATGCAAGCAAAGCCACATTAGTGTCAACAAAGCATCCACTTAGTCAAGTTCTTGCATATGGACCTAGGACAGGCATAACATTCGTTCCAAGAATGTTAATTTATCAATGAGAAAAGCTAAGCCCACATTTCACTAATGATAAATTTTTTGACCATGCCGGGAATTGAATGAAGAGGTAGTAAGATGTAGTGCTAAAAAAATAATTTAAATATGAATTTTACTCTCAATGGTTTTGGATTCTTGTGTCTTCGTCTTAGCAAATATTTTTTTGCTACTTAATCTCACTACTTGTCTTATACATATGTACTAAAATTACCCTAATGTGTTAGGGATGAGGAAGGTTGAATTTAGGGAATGTTTACTCACATTTATTTGGAGGGAGGGTGGAAAATCATTTGGGGAAAAAACACCCTCAGTACACCTGGCATTCAAACCCCAAACTGCTTGTCATCAGCAAGAGTGATGCCCTATAGCATTCAAACACCAAACTGCTTGTCATCAGCAAGAGTGATGCCCTATAGCATTCAAACACCAAACTGCTTGTCATCAGCAAGAGTGATGCCCTATAGCATTCAAACACCAAACTGCTTGTCATCAGCAAGAGTGATGCCCTATAGCAATCAAACACCAAACTGCTTGTCATCAGCAAGAGTGATGCCCTATAGCATTCAAACACCAAACTGCTTGTCATCAGCAAGAGTGATGCCCTATAGCATTCAAACACCAAAGTGGGTTTGTATATTTCACATTTCTAATAAATTATTGGGATTAATCATGTATATAAATTGTTGACATAGAGTTTTACTTTATTTTCCTCATGGGGAGGGAGGTGATTTATAATGTGAAAACACAATTTGTGAATGTGTGGAATGCCAGGCCTCCACCATGGCTCGGATCCCACGTTAAACTGTAGGTCCTCCATTTCATCTCACAATCACCCTACTATTAAACATTAGCATAAGTATGTACAACCCGAAACGGTAGTAAGACACGGTGATAATAATATATGTGAAAATGGTAACATTGTTTTTATAAAGGATAATATGACATTTATGTTAAGAGTTTATAAAAGTGAGATTATTTAATTAAAGTGGAGATATTTCATTTTGTTGGTTTTTGACCAACTACTCATAAAGTTCCCTTAATTAAAATGTTAAAATGTAGAAATCTCAAATTCTGTAGTTTTAATCCTCGAACAAGACATATTTTGGAAATGTATCATAAAGTTTCTGAAGGATCAATAATGTTATTTTTGGAAGAAGTTACAGAAAAGAGGAATAGGAACAAATAAAGGGGAATGAACACAATATGTCTTCTACAGTGAAAAAAAGAACAAAGTTCACACATTACAATGCTTACACTGGACAAAGCGGTAATGGCTCTCTCTTTAAGAAAATCCATAATCACTAATCATTATCTTGACCTAAGTGTCTTATCAGAACTCATCAAGAGGGAGTGTGAAATGCAAAACGTGGCTTCCTAAAAGAGGAAA
The DNA here is from genome assembly GCA_901482245.1 of Timema douglasi. Classification (NCBI taxonomy): domain Eukaryota; kingdom Metazoa; phylum Arthropoda; class Insecta; order Phasmatodea; family Timematidae; genus Timema; species Timema douglasi. The sequence goes on from CABEEJ010000150.1 coordinate 310,923, forward strand.
GGGGGAAAAAAAGCTATTTTCTTCAGGAGGTAATCATTACCTATTGTTCCAATAGCAAAAATATAGAGAGTGAACTCTGCTCTTCTTTTAATTGTAAAATTGTAGCTGAAAAAGTGAAAAGAGGTTTTCCTTAAATATCCAGTGATTAATCAAATTTTGCCAATATTGTTTTACCTTGTAATGTAATGAGGAGAGAAGGGGGAAGAATCCCAACTAAAATGATGGAGATAAAGTATGTAGGAAAAATACCGCAAGGTAGACCAAGACATATGGAACAAGTGAGAGGAGAAAAATAGTGGAAGGACTGAGGAAGATGGGGGAATTTTACTAAAATGACCCAGCTACAGATGGAGAACACTTGATGATGATGATGATGATGCCTTACCTTGAACTGAAGCACTTCTAGGTAGATACCTTGTTTGTATCTCGGTGCTCTTGTCCCATGTTGGTGTATCTAGATCGGTATAGCTTGGTTCTTCCTGGTGTCTCTGAGCTTGATTGTCTCCAGACTCAGTGAGACCTACCCCTCTTACTACAATCTTGTTAGTACCACAATCCATAGAATTTCTGCTGTATGAGTTGAAGAATACAAGTTTCTTACAGAGACCATGTTCATTGGTTTGAATGCCCTCATTGGGCAATGCTACGTTATGCATATTATCTGACACTGGCTTTATATCTATTGTGCCAAGCTTGCTATATACTTTGGTTTCCTCTTCTCTGCAGCTTGGGCTAAGGGGGACAGACATCTCTTTACTTTGACAATTGGGTGTCCAAAGACAGATTTGAAATGGTAATAAGTCATTTTTTTGCTTCAGTGGATCTTCTGTATTTTGTGGTTTAGGCTTGGAACTATCTTCCTTTTTAAAAAATCTGCTTGAAACCTTTTTCTGCAATTGATTTTCACTAAAATACTCAGAAACTTTATGTTCTAGATGTGTATATCTCATTTCACCAGAAGATTCTTCGTAATATTTTCCTTTATCTTTGTCCTCGATATCATTACATGAGATTGCAGTGAAATGATTTACTAATGTTTTAATTTCAAATTCGGGATTACGCTTATTATCAATGCCAGACACAATGGGGACCTCCTGGTTATGTCTAGAATAGTCTTTATTCTGAATAGCTTTCTCTGATGGTTCTGTCATGATTTTAACGTCCAAGTTGACCATCTCGTGTAGTTTGGTAGTTCCGGGAACTAGCTGTGATTCATTAAGGTAAGTTTGGTCTGGTTTATTTACTGACCAATAGTTTCCCTTGTCTGAAAGTTCAACGGAGGAAGTCTTAGAGCCTGCTAGAGGGACCGAGGGTGGGTCCAACATTGGGAACCTTAGTTTCTTTGTGGGCAACATCTCTAAACAAAGTGCTTGTATGTGCCTCTTGCAAGCCACCTTCTGATCGTAATCTTGAATCATCTGATTAAAGTCACAGAAACACTCGTGTGGCTTGGACGTTTCGATTTGATCGGTTTGAACTAGAGCATGCTTTATTTGAGAGCTGTGAAAATGTTTTATTATTTCATTTGTATCATCTTGACTCTGTCCAGACTCTTCTTCTGAATCTGAAGTTTCAGACACGCAGCTGCTGTTGCTTTGGTTTGAAATGCTCTCATATCTAGTGATAGATTGATCGATTTGTTGGTCAAGAATGATATCACTAATATCATTTTCATCATTACTTGGTTTATCTTCAGAATCACTATTATTTTGACCTCTAATGGTAATGATACTGATATCACAATTGTCTTGGCTGCTAACCGGCTCGCTAGAGGAGTAATCACTATAATCAACCAAACTATGTGGTACAGTAGTGTATTGTTTAGTTTTCGCTGTACTATGATTTTTTGTTTTGATGTCTCGCAGTGTATCAGTGTTTATTTTATGTTCTTGGCTTAATTTGACTTCAGAATCTTTAATTTCACTCATTGGAGTTGTGGCATTAGTGTTGGGAAGAGAAAATTGAGAAAACAGTTTTCCTAAATTAGACCTGTGCTCTTTGTGCATAACTTCAGAGTCGAAAGAATCAAATGCATAAGTTTTTGGCTCGTCTTTCTTAAATTTTTGGGCTTCTGAACAGTTTGATAATTCGCTTGTTTCTTCATTTTCATCTTTTGTAGAGATATCGGCAAAATCATATTTATTTTTTGATTCACTTAACTCTTTAAATCGGTGACAATGGTCTTCATTTTTTTCTATGTTTTTTGTTTGATTGAAATCAATATTTGAAATAGAACTGCCGTTCGTTGTTTTAGTTTCAGCAATATTTTGAAACTGTGCTCCAAATTTGAGGTTTATCTTAAATGGTTTGTTTGAGTTATTTTCTCTCCCTCTATATTTATGGTTTGCTGATACATCAAACTGAGAAAAACTTCTCTTAAAGGAATAATTCAACTTTGTGTCACTAAAAGTGTTAGGATATGAGTGACTTCTTAGTTGAACTTTTGTTTCACCTTGCTCTACCTCATCAAAATCATTTATCACTGGAATTATTACATCTTGTGAAGCTGATTTATCACCCAAAAACTTAGACTGCCAAGTACATTCGTCATCTCTGTTTACTTTAATATCTTCAAATTTTGTGTCTTGCGACAGACTTGCGATGAGTTTGCTATTTATTCCCATATGGCACTGAAGTGACTCGTTCAGCGGTAGAATCGAGTAAGGTGAAACTATTGGTAACAATTCTTCTGTTAAGTTCTCGAGTAGTTCTAACATTTTTCCACTGCAGTTAAGTTCCCTATTTGGTAACACTGGGAATTCACTTTCATTTTCTTGATCCATCACAGGAAATAAAATTTCATTAATAGTCTGTGTATCTAGAGTTTGACATATAGTGTTCTCAAATCCAGGGTCTTCTGAAATCATTAATGAGTGATATTGAAAAATATCTTTAATATTTCTTTGTTCGTGTGGTGTTTCTTCGCAGAATGGATCATCCTTCCCTAGAGATGTGAACACCTTTTCAATGTTATTCTTATTATTATTTAATAGTTTGGCCTCTTCTTCTTGACTTATGATCTCCTGATTAATGTTTTTCTTTTGTCCTTTAAAGTTAAAGATCTTGAACATCTCACTCTTGAATGATTTGAATGTAGCTGTATCCACCTTTCCTACTTTTTCTGAAAGTGTTCTAGTTTTACCAATTGAAATATTGCTTGGTACAGTTTCAATATTTTCTCTAAATAGTGGTTCTGGTTGCGAAAAGGATCTCAACTTTGACATTCTAGCCGACACATTTTCAACTGTCACACTATTTTCATTGTATTTTTCTACATTGCTCTCAGCTGAAGTAATAGTTTCTTTGTCAGTATTTGATGATGGAACTTCTATCTCCGTCAAAGTTTGATTTACCAGGGGCTCATCATGAGTTCCAAAAGTTGATGGTTTCCCAGTGTCAGGAAGTTCATTATTCGAATAATTTTGGTGTTTTTCATCATGCTCAGGTTGTATTAGATCATCAAGGGCTACCATTGTATTTAGGATGACTGGGAAGTTGACTTTTGTGTAGTTGATAACGACCGGCAATCCCAGATCTTGTTGGTGAACATCACAATCTTCTGTAATTAAAATAAATCAATTAGGAACTAATAATGTTGGTTGTATAATTTTAAAATGTAATATTAGGAAATATGTCTTTACAGAAGAACTCGACCAACTTTGAAGTGGTAAGAATGAGACAAAAACCAAACCACACCCTCTGTTAATCTTTGGTATGATTATTGATAGTCGGTTATAATTTAGTCTTCTCATTATTCAAAACCATGTGAGGTAACAGTGAGTCAAATCAGAACTGATGAAAAAATATATGTTAATTATTAGGATAGAATCAAAACCGTAAACTTTTTTTTTTGTGGGGCTAAGAATTTAGAGTTATCCTATTTATTTAGACTACCTACTCTAGATTTAACCATGCATACACATGGTCTTAACTGCATTATATGCTCATAAAACAATGACAACTATGTTTGAATAGGGAGGTCTTCAATCTGAATAGGAAACAGACAATCATTTTAGTAAGATATTTAATCTGCATTATATTGTCAACTTAAAAAAATGTAACTAATGATTCTTTCAGATTAATTTCACTGATCAAATCATCTTTCATAGCTATGCTAGTTTGAATTCTAAACCTTGAAGAGAAATTAATACATGGAAGTGCTTTTTAAAATCAAATTCTGCTAATACGTGGCTTATAATAAAATGAGGAAAATTAATATTACAACCTATTTTAGTATTAGTTTTATTGTTAAGTAAAATATGGTGCAAGGTTTGTAGAATATGGTACTTGAAAATAATAGATTATTGTAAGCAAATACTTCACTAAAATATAATTTTATTACATGTTTTTATACACTTAAATTAGGCCTATAATTTTCAACATTGATTCAAAATGGAATGTCAATTTTTTAATTTTCACATATGTTACTCAAAGTTACATGATAAAATTTAGATCGTCTCTTGTGGTACTCCTTTGATTTGTTTAAACATTCAAGTACACAATCATATTTCAAGTTTGTACCTTCAGTTGGCGGAGAGCTGTCCCGGTCATCAGCTAAGTCTGGGGATGAAATACTGTAACAATCTTCAACAATGGGCTGCTCTGAAGAGGAAGGGGTACACACTAGTTCAATGGCTGGTAAGCTGTTTGAAGGACATATAATACAACCAGTGCCAGTGGAATTAAAGTTTTTTCGGAGGTGATGATTTTTATTTCATCAGTGCCGATAGTAGATATATTTTATTGCCACTGTACAACATTTAAAACTTAAGAGGACATTAGTAAAAAGTTACATTTTGGGCCCCTTGCTTGTAGACATATAGACTGAATTTCAAGCTCATATAGTCTATTTTTCTGGTGAAAGTGAAGTCAGAGTTTTAATCCCAGTCATGTTTACTGATATTGTTTTTTCCTAAATAGTTTCTCACTCTCTCCATGCAAGTTCAGACACATTTCCCTTAAATTACTCCTTCCTTATCCTTAAAACTTAGCATAATTAATACATATTTATATAACCCGAACGGATAAGAAAGTGTGGGGAAATTTTAAAAAAATACGTGGAGGAAAGAGCCACCCCAAATGTACCCATTCCGGATTGAACTCTATGTTGGTGGATCGTCATAGACTGATCTTCCTTTCTTTGACCTTAGATTCAAACCCTAAAATAAATAAACTCAATGGCATCAGCCTGCAGCCATACCAACAGAGTGGCCATCGTCAGTTGACAATGGTAGTGCCAACTTTTCCATGCCATGTGGCTAGCACAATGGACCCGGCTGTTAATCTCGGTTTTATAGAGCTGAGACTCATTTTGATGGTCACATGGTCTAAGGCATCACTATCACCATAGTCTAAACTGCCAATCACGAGGAAATCAGAGTTTGATCCCTCTCGGGCAGCCTATATTAGGTGTGATTTTTTCTAAATGGTTTCCCACACTCTCTCCATTTGAATGTGGACATACTTTCTTTAAATTCAACCTTCTTTATCACTAAACTATTAGCATAACTAGTACATAGGTGTATAACCTGAACGGGTAGTGAGATGTGGCTATAAAGTGGAGCCACTACTCGTTTATTCAAATAGTTCCTCATTTGAGCTCAAGAGACTGAGTTCACCCCATTCCAAACCCACTATTTCATAAAAAATGTGGAACCGCCAGGGATCAAACCCAGGACCTCTGGATCTGTAGCGATAAACTCTGACCATAGAGGTGGTTAAACCCTCAATATGTAAGTTTAATTTACCAATTAAAATAAGCATACACTGCTACTACTAAGGGCATGTTTATACTTTGAGAGTAACATCTAGTGACTGTGACCTTGCAATGAAAGTGAGTGACCTTAGTTTAACTGTTTAAATAACTTGACTGTAAGTTCTGGTGTCCTGTTCACAAGTATACCTGCACTCTAAAGCTAAGAATTTGTCTTACCAATTCAGTAAAGTATTTTCAGGTACCGGAGTCAGTTGCATTTGAACATGTGGTTTCCAAATAGCGCCATCTAAATTACAAAATTGAATTAATGTAATTATTGTATTGGCTTTGAAGAAAACTTCAAAAATAAAACTATTTTTAACGGTAAGACAACTAGAATCAATTTTAAAATGTATGATTGCGGCTTTTAAAAAACTATACTATTTTTTTATCAAGAAAATCTAGACAAATTTTATATAATCCTAATGAGGCATGAACAATTTTTCTTGCAGTTTTATTAATTTAATTTGAATTAGAGAAAACAAATTTGACAATCAACCCGAGCTATACTTTAAAAGTATCACTACCATGTTTTCATGTAATTTTCATTTTAAAGTATTTTTATATGTCTAAAGCAGTATGTGCTAAAACTAGCATGAACTAGTATTGACTTTGTGTTTTGGTTTAAACTGATAAATACAAGATTCATTAATTGTAGTTTAAAGGGACATAAATATGATAGCTACTAGCAGAGATACATTATCTCTTAAAGAAATCTAAATTTAATCAGGAATAGAGGGTTATAGACTACTCTGGTAGTGTTGCAAAGAGTGTAGATAAATTAGTTACCTTCATCATTCAAGTATTTAGAGTTTTGTGACAATGAAATTGGATGGCATTCACCTCTACTTGTTATATTCTTAGGTGTATCTGGATCCAACAATGCTTTAACAAGCATGCTTGGTGAGTTGAAAAGTCTATATTTTTTTAGCATTCTAAAATATATAGCTGTAAAGCTTTCAATTTGTTAGTTGTAAATATTTGGATGTAGCTATATTGAAACACTCTAAATAAAGGTTTAATTTTAATTATAATATCCCATATATGTATAAGACATATTATGTGTGTTCGAGAACGTTTAACTAAATTCTTAGAATACAAAATCTTTAAACAAAACAATCGAATGGCTTATATTCATATTTGAAAATTCCGCTTCCATAAGAAAAAGTTCTACAAACCCCAACAAAATAAAGTTCTCGAATTTCAATAATTAGCTAATCATATTAGTTTATTTTATCCTGATTTTTTTATAAATTCGGTATTTGATTCACTTATATTATTTATAGCTAGTTATTTTAACTATTGAAATCCAGTCAAATTCTTATCTTTCTACATTTCAAAAATCAAATAAGTTTAAAGCTGGTAATAAGCGAAATGGCCTTTTAGGGATTAATTGTCAATTGTCAAACACAAATAAATAATAATAAAAGAATGGAACTTCTGTATAATAAGAGTGGATCTATAAATTAAATGTAGAGGAAAATGTGCAACTTTGTAAATTACGAACGTAAATCTAAGTGTATTACTAATAAATATTTTAAAATGTTCTAAAATTATATTGTTTACAGTACTGTAAAATGTGTTTTGGTTAAACAGAATAATCGTCAATAAAATTGACTAGTCTAGAAGCACTGTCTGCAAAAGAAATGAAACTTAAAGTGAGGTTAAGACAAAGACATAGATGTATAGGCCTACCGTTCCTTCTACTTTTAATAACTCATTCATGGTCCTTCGACCCATCATCAGAACAACTAGAAGATACCAAATACAAAAGGCCAAAGGAAGTGTCATGCAATGAGACAATGCCACCGCAAATGGTTGATGTGCAATTTTCCTCCTATGTTGTCAAAAATGGTAAGCTGCAATATTAATATTTACACACTGAATAAATGAATAAGCCTAGGCCTACCTACTCTTTACATATTATGGATCATTATTCATTTGCAGTTTTTCACCTTAGGCTCCTTTATTTGGAATAGTAATCAAGGGTTGTATCGCCAAAATTGTTTTATGGATACATATTATAGGTATTACTGAACATCCTACATGTTTGTTTAATTGAATGAGATTATTTACTTCGTTTTTCTATAGTCTCGTTTGTGGGACAAGATCGACTCCACAGCAACAAACTGCCTTGTCCACAGAGCCCTGCTTCCTAAGTTCTTGGTACATTGTAGAAGTTTGATAAACTTTTAATTTTCTTAAAGACTGTCTTTAAGGATAACTATGGAGATCAAATCACAGGTAGCCAAACAAATGAACATCAATGTACAAATTGAAACTAAATGGTCATCATTTTCTAAGCATATTTTTATCTAACTACTTTTAAAGTCATTCATAGAAAATTTTGGTAACTTATCGTTATTCCAATTGAAAACACACAACAAACAAAAAAATTATTACAATTTTTAGTTTGGCTAAATATTCTGATTAAATTGTTTTATTTCGACAAATTTGATTTGACCAAGTAGGCTATTGACAAAATATTTAGTGATTATGGACAAAGGGTGTGTGTGCAAGATTGAAATTCTTGCAGTCTTGGAACTACAAGGATCCCAGAGCTTATAGGTTATGTAGAAAAGGCTTGCGCTGTACTGTGTGTTATATTTCAAACCCTGTGTAAGGTCAATTAGGACTATTGTGATACACTTGATAAAAAGTGCATTAAACTGGTGATGGAATAATAAAGTAAATATTTTTAGACACAACAATTACTACTATTTCCTTAACATCTTGTGATAAAATTGTTACTATTTATGGACAAATAAATACTCAATAAAGATTAAGGGACTAAAATTTTTCAATATAATACCACAAGAAATAAAGATGAAAAAACTTAAATCTTTTTAAAAAGGATGTTAAGAGGTACATTCTGGAAAATAATTTCGACCAGCTGATATGTGGGTGAAAAGGTATCTGTAATTTTGTAGCAACTGATGTTATAATTGGAGCAGAATGTGTATGTATACTGTACTTATTGTTTTGTTTTTTGTACCTAATATACTTATGGTCAAAATTATAAAATAAAATATATATTATGAAATAAGGTATATAGAGCTAAAACTGTGGGGCTTTTATGACACTTGTTGTACACTTGAATAATTTGAGGCTAAAATGATACAAAGGGGATATTCTGGTACTATGTGGAGGGGTGGAACATCATATTATACTTTGTGCTCATGACCAAATTTATGCAACTTTTCAATTCAGCAAGAGGACTACATTTATTTAAATCGCCCAAGTATATTGAAAATTGGAGAATTCGTATTAGCAACATTTAAAGGCGGTAAAAGAAACAATACTCTTTACTCTTTTTTTTTAACCCCCCCATCTTATTACCCGTTCGAGTTATACACTTATGCTTGATTACGGATTAGTAAGGTTATATTCAGAGAAAGTGTACCTGGCATTTTTGTGGAGGGAGAGTGGAAGACTAACTTGGGAAAACCACCCTCACTACTTCCAACTGGGTGACCTGGTGGTCTAGGGGTAAGGTGTCGGACTCCTGTGCTGAGGTCCAGGGTTCAATCCTTGTTTCCGGCACAGATTTATCTGATAACCAAACCCTTCCCTCACCTTTGACAAGACGTGTACTAATCACAACTTGTGAATGTGGGGAATGCCAGGCCTCCACCGTGGTTCGGATCCCACGTTAAACTGTAAGTCCTCCATTTCATCTCAACAATCACCCTACCAATACACATTAGCATAAGTGCGTATAACCCGAAAGGGTAGTAAGACGCGGTGCTAATAATAATAATAATACTTCCAACTAAGTTTCGAACCTCTATCTCCCTGTCATTGGCAGTATAGGCTACTGAAAGAGTAACGCGTTAGTCCACGCAGCTACCAAAGCGGGTTGGTCTGTTGTTAGCCTATTGTGATTAATGTACTAGAGTCTAGACGATGATGGCATTGAAGTTATGGGGTTGAAGAGTTATGACATCTCTTTCATAAAGGCTCATGTCATCATAAGAAAACTGCTCGCTCAAAGAATTAAAGTGTCAGCTGATCGATTCAAATAAATTTGATAAAATTGTCGAGGTGTTTGAAGCCTAATCACTTAAAACTTTATTTTAAATTGTAGTGACATTTTTTAAACGTGTAAATTGCTTTCTTTAAAAGTTCTTGTCACTATCTAATAATATATAAGCCTTAACTTACTGGTGATACTTTAATGTCTAGAGTAAATTTCAGAATCCTTACATAATTTTTATATTTTTATTAGACAAATGAAAGCTTAGGGAAAATAACTGGTTGAATTGGAGATTTTGAGCTGCTTCCACATATTTAGGCATATCTCAGGAGCCAAACATTTGATTTAAACCAAAACAAATGGTTTGTATCACAAAATCCCCAAAGTTTTTAACTCTCTCTCTCTCTCTCTCTATATATATATATATATATATATACATGTAAAGAAGGGGTGTATCACTTTAGCCTCAGACGTGTATCACATTAACCCCATAGGCTGAGGCTATTGTGTGATACAGGGTTTTTAATTTTCTACCCAAATAACATTTTTAAATCTTAAAAATAGTAATTTGATTCAATTAAGATAGCAAAGCTGCACATTTTTGAATTTTTACTTTTATTTTATCATAATTAGAATAAAAGTTACAAAGAAATTTTGATTTTTTTGTATCATGTTAGCCCCACCTGACCCTATGTAATTAACTTCAAGTACACATGTATGAAGTTGATATCTACTACTGTTTTCATCACCTTATATAACCCTTATAGTCCCACGCCTTTAATGTATTGTAATGTGTAGGAACAAGAGTGCAGTGGCTATTTAATTATTTTTATAACCCGCCTCGGTGGCGTAGTTGGCTAACGCGCTTGTCATGTTGAGCTCGACTGCTGAGGACAGGGAGATCGAGGTTCGAATCTCGGTCAGGTGAACTGGGAGTGGTTTTTCCTAAATGGTTTTCCACTCTCCCTCCACGCAAATGCGGGTTCACTTCCTCTAATTCAACCTTCTCAATTCCTAACCCATTAGAGTAATTAGTACTTAAAGATTATAACCCGAACGGGTAGTAAGACGCAGTGCTAAATATTATTATTATTATTAATTATTTTTATAAGGTTGTACAGGAAAAATTCTCACACTATATATATAACTCTCAGGGAACCCCTACCTGGCGGACACACATTAAGTTCGACAGGAGTAAATTACAAAAATATAGGCTTATGTGTAAGCCAATAGGGTTGGTACATTTTTTTAGCACCTTGTCTTACTAGGCCAACCTGTTCGGGCTATACACTTAAGCCTATGTACTAATTATGCCAATGTGTTTATGGACAAGGAAGGTCATATATATATAGGAGGTGTATACACATTTGTGTGGAGAGAGAGAGAGAGTAGAAAACCACCCTCAATGCTAAGACCAAGATTCAAACCTCTATCCCCCTGTCATTGGTGGTCTTGTCTACTGTGGCTACTGAATAGGGTTAGGTAGTAATTAACTCATACCTATGAATAAAATATTTAAAGAGTATTTATTGCCTATTTAATTACTTTATTGCATTAGGAGACTCAAAAGTTCATTGCCACACTTAGAAGTACACCATCTATACCTATCTTGAGTTAGTGTAAAGTGTTCAGCATTTTAAAACAGTAGACCCTTAGCTCTTGACCATTTCATTAATTTAATTTTATTAGTTTGCCATTGTTTCTTTTGTTAATTTAATACCATTCTTAAAATCACTTAATTCATTATGGATGTAATAGGCTTGCAAGTGCCCAATATTTATAATATTCAAAGACATTTAATAAAATTTTATATATCATTTTAGAAAATCCCCCTTAAGTTTATTAGAAATCATGTTAACACTATGGTACACTTATGGTACATTATTGTTTTCCTATTATCAGTTAGGCCTATTTTAATAAGTTTCCATCTTCAATGTATTATTCTTTTCTAGGCCTAATTTAATCTATATATTATCAAATATTTAATTATAAGAAAGTGTGTGGTTTAATGTTAATTATAAGTTGTCCAAATTATAACCAAAGTTGTAAGCAATATATGTTTTAAATTTCAATTCGTAATTTCATTTTTAGGCCTTTAACTTTTAAATCTATTAGTTTTCATTCTTAAAGAGTCTTTGTTGAAATTGTAGCGTCATCTAAATTTATTGCTTTTACCTTTCACTACTAGGCATCGTGCTATTTTATTTTATCTGTACCCGGAAGCTGTGAGATGCACCTGGGGCTTGCACATGTGGCTTCATAATAGAAAGGAGAGGTTTGGCGCGAACAGTTAGCCAATTAGCAATCAGATTGTAGTGTTTGTGTTTAATACTATGTGGAAAGGAAACATTAGCAGCGGGAACCCTGGTTGGGAGTCACTGCTATAGGATAACACCAGAACTAGTATCAATTTGAAAAGCTGATCACATCAGTTTTTGGGAATAGAAGAGTTTAGTTTTGGATGATTTGTCTAATAGGCCTACTTAATATCTTATATCCGCAACTCTTCTGTTTCAGAGTACATTGTAGCATTCAAAGACTACTATAAAACAAACACAAGACAGAAGTTTATAACTGCAGCATTAAATGGTTCAGGTGTGGACAAGTGGAAAATTCTGCCACGGAATAATCCTGCGAGTGACTTTCCCAGCGATTTTGATGTTGTAATGGTGAGAGAGATTTGTGTATCTTAGGTCTATGTACTGAAATCTCTTAATAGCGGATACTTTCCAAGATAAAAAATAACTCTGTTATTAAGAGGTGTCCACTGTTTTAAATTGTATCTCTTGAACACAGTCTAAGCTTCATTAACCTATCTATTCTGCAGTATTGTATGCTGGATAATTATGACTAATGAATAAATATTGTATGTATCTTACTGTACAGATTGTATAATATACAGAACAATATGCAAATAAAATTAGGTGAACAGTAGGCCTTCTGTAATGTATAAATGCGTAAGAGCACAAATAACTGCTGAAACATCCTCCCGCTGATGGCTTGAAAGGGGTCGGGCATTGTAAAGTGGTTGGGGTTTCTAAGCCCTTAGCTCTCGACTATTTAATTTATATAAATATATTAGTTTGCTATTGTTTATTTTGTTAATTTAATACCATTCTTAGAATCATTAAATTCACTATGGATGTAATAGGCTCGCAAATGCCCAGTAATTATGATATTCAAAGACATTTAATAACATTTAATATATTATTTTACCAAAATCTCCCCTTAAGTTTATTAGAAATTATGTAAACACTATCAAGATACTGAGAGTACTATACCTATAGTACATTGTTTTCCAATCGTTTAGGCCTTCAGCATCCTCAATGTATTATTCTTTTCTAGGCCTAATTTATTCTCTATATTACTATCAAATGTTTAATTATAAGACATTATGGAGTTTAATGTTAATTATAGGTTGTCCAAATCATAAACAAAGTTGTAACAATATATGTTTTAAATTTCTATTCATTAACTTCATTTTTTAGGCCTTTAACTTTTAAATCTATTAGTTTTCATCTTGGAGAGTCTTTGTTGAAATTGTAGCGTCATCTAAATTTATTACTTTTACCTTTCACTTCTAAGCATCGTGCTATTTTATTTTATCTGTACCTGGAAGCTGTGAGATGCACCTGTGGCTTGCGGCTTCGTAGTGGAAAGGGGAGGTTTGGCACGACCAGTTAGCCAATTAGCAATCACATTGTAGTGTCTGTGTTTAATACTATGTGGAAGGGAAGTATTAGCAGCGGGACACTTGCCGGTTAGCTCGCGAACTATTAAGATGTATATATACTAAAAGGTACGAATAGTTGTTCTTCACGTGTGATATTTAGGGTGTTGAGAGATGGGTGGAGAAAAAGGGAGAACACCATGTGGCTAATTTATCGCAAATAAAACCATATTGTGTCTATCTTCAAGTACTAATTACTTTTTCGTTTCATCATGTAACTAGTGGTTTAAATGGTAACAAAATGTCTATTAACTTTTCTCTAAAATAAAACTTCAGAATCAACATCATACATTTTAATTTCTTTAACCGGCTATGTTCTCCACCCCCACCATTATTTAATGAACCCCGAGAAGTTCTACTGAACTCACTGGCTGCCACAGACAATATTTAAAAAGAAGATGGAGAGGAGGAGACTAGAGAAGTTCGACTGGTTAGTACACACATCCTTGAAATACTTGAGAAAATTCCACTAGAGGAAGCGGGACATTGTCATTCCTGACATACCTACAATCTTATACTGTAAATGGACCAAGGTTTTCAATTTCATTCAACTAATTAGAGATTTTTAAACATAAATATGCAACTCTAGGAGTGTCTTTTTCCATTTAAAGGGTTTCTTTTAATATCACATCTTACTACCCATTTAGGTTGTACACTTATGCACTAATTATGATAATAGTTTTAGGGATGTTTATAGGGAAGTTTACTTAAATTTGTGTGGTGGGAGAGTAGAAACCCATTTTGGAAAAACCACCCTCAATACGCCCGACAGAGATTCCAACCTCAAGCTCCCTGTCATTGGCAGTCTAGTCTACTGCAAGATTAGCGCCTTAAACCATACAACTGCAGTAGTGGGTAATTGGGGAGTTGTTTCACTGTAAGAACCCATGTTATTTTGCTGAGAAAATATAAACTCTGTTATATAGAATAATCCGTGATAAACAGGTGTCCATTAAGGGAGATTTCACTAAAGTTGAATTAAATCACACTATCAACATAATGTACGAAGTTCCCAATAACACAGAATCGCTCTCCACTAATGCTCTAGCTGGAAGAGACTGAGCGTTTGAACGGTCTATCTGCTCTAAACAGACACCCCTCCATTCGACGGGTCACCCCGCAGCGTCTGGTTCAACGCACACTCAAGTATATAAATGTGACGGAGGACTGTGGGGGACGCAACTGCTCCTATAATACCTGGCAGTCTTCGCGGCCACTGAGGCGCTCCAGTCTCTCTGTTGTGAGTAACTTGCTGCATAGTAGTATGTTCATTTGTGTCACCTTTTTCCCCAGAATAATAATATACAGTCACATTTTCCTTTTAGTAAATACAAACATATTTTTGCAGTCAACATTCATCATATTTTACTTTATTATAATTATTGTATAGGTATTGAGAATATATATCAAAAGTGACAGCTGTAAATCACATAACTTGACGTATGAATACATAAAAGTAGTTATAGTAACTTTTCAAATTGTCAGATAAGGCCCAAAGTTTGAAAATTAGATTCTCCTTACACTTTGCAGAACATTCAAAGTTTCTTTGCTTTATTTAATCTCTAAGTTTAAGGCAAGAACGAAAAGTAGACGGAAACCGTATCTTACCACTGGTTTTCACTCACTTCATATGCCTTCAACATCAGTTCTAGATAATTATCATTATCAGCTCTGTTTCCAGGCTGTCATATTAGTAAAATACCTCCATATTCCTCTTTTTTTCAACCATTCTTCCTCTTATTTACTTCCATTCTTCTCATCTCATTCACATACTTGCTGTTATCTGCTTTTCCCCACATACTTTATCTCCATCATTCTCTTTGGGATTCTTTCCTTTTCTATCTCATGTACTCTCTGTACCCCAATTCTTGCTCGGAAAACTTCATTCCTAATCCTGTTCCTCCTTATGACAGCTAGTATTCTCCTCAAAAACTTGATAGGACCAGTTTCAAAGTCAAATTGAGTACACCTCTAGGGCAGCACATTACTAAATAAAAGACAACACCTACCTAAACGTGGATGGCATGGACCAGTTTCGTATGTGAACCTGGCTCATTCCATTCTGATATAGGTAGGTGTCATCCTGCATTTAGTTTAGTGCCACACTTGAGGATTACTCAATTTGAATATGAAACTGGCCCATAGTCCATGCTTATAAAAATGTATCTGTCACAGAAGAACCAGTTTTGGCAGTCAACTGGCCGACACACTAGTAGAAGATTGCTACGAGCTATACCTCGACAGATCACTCAAATACTCAAGGCTGAAACATTATGGGGTATGGGAATCACAGGTAAACAACTAATATAACTTCAGTGAACTTTTACTTGGACATTTGGCTTAACATGGAACAAACAGACAGTACTTAGGAGTGGATTTCCTGTGTCCTCTCCAGACAAATATTGTCCAGTGTAGCTCTTATAACGTCCTATTTGATTATTAAAAGGATTTATTTTAAAGTAAAATAAACAAAATTTGGACTAGAAATATGAACATTTATAAACTTTTTTTTCTTTTAGTATTGCGTCTTATTACCTATTTGGATTTCAATTCTGTATTAATTATGCTAATGTGCTACACTTGAAGAATGTTGAATTTAGAGAAAGTATAGACACATTTGTAGGGGTGAAAATTGGAGAACTTTAGAAAAAACCACCCTCACTACACCCATTCAAGATTCACACACCAATTCTATCATCGGCTGTCCAGCCTATTGCGAGAATAATGTCTTAGACAGGGGATCCCCAAACTATGGTTGCAGGGAATAATAATTTAAGTGATGAATATCAAAGTGATGTTGCACCTGTATACAGTACACAAAATACATACATAACATCATGTAGTCGGTGGCAGTACCTATTGAAAATATATAATCTAAACAACCTTACTATGGGGGACATTTCCCCAAGACTTGCTAGCCACGTTTCATATTGAGCAGATGAGATGGACTAAGGAACATTACCACAGGATGTCCTTTGATTTGTCTGCTTATGTGTGCTGTAAAACAATAACTGGTCCTGCATACAGGGCTGTCCACTCTAGCAGGCAATTTGTGTAGAGACTATGACGCTAGTTGGATACTCAAAGATTTGGTATGATGTCACATTGAAATATAAATGACAAATAGCTATAGCTATAGCTATCACAACAGAAACAAAGTTTTTATTGTGTACACACAGAGAACGATGCCATCAGTGCTCTATCAATGTTTGACACAGTGACATTTCACGATCAGTTCAAAGACAAAAGTTGGTATCATATTTGTAGAGCTGGGTCGAATCCACTATTTTACAAATCCAATTTTCCTTCAAATCCTAAATCCAAATAGTGGATAAAATTATTATTATTATTAGCACCGCGTCTTACTACCCATTCAAGTTATACGCACTTACGCTAATGTGTAATGGTAGGGTGATTGTGAGATGAAATGGAGGACCTACAGTTTAACGTGAGATCTGAGCCACGGTGGAGGCCTGGCATTCCACACATTCACAAGATGTCTTGTCAGAGGTGAAGGAAGGGTTTGGTAATCAGATAAATCTGTGCCGGGATCGAGGATTGAACCCCGGACCCTCAGCACATAAGTCTGACACCTTACCCCTGAACCACCAGGTCACCATAAAATTATGAACTTAAGAGGAAATATAAATATAATAATATAAAATACAAACACAGTAGTCTTGTTAATCCAAACTACACTAATCCGAAAATCTGGTTAATCCAAACAAAAGTGGAAGAAAAAGCAAATTTAATTTTAAAACAAAATTTATTCTAATAGTACAAAGTAGAGAAAAGAAACAATGTATACATTCACTTAGTTTGTTTTGCTTTCAAAAATTATGAAAATAACATATTCTAGGGTACTTACAACAATTATTTATTCATTTGGCATGTTCATAAAATCAGTAAATTTTTTTTGTCTTAATGAAGTGAACCTGTTGGTTGGTGAAATATTCCGCCACTGCCTCATGAACATTTTATCAGCTGATATTACGATGGGTTGCTGCTCCACATAACGTAGGGTGAGGGTGAGTGCCGCTGCGGCATCTGCGTGTGACACAAGCTGCTCCTTATCACCCTCTATTTCGTCATCCTCCCTTTCACATCCCGCTCAGTGTCTTGCTGAGTAATAGCCGCTACTATGTCCTCATCTATCAAGTTTTCATGGCTTCCACCATCCGATGCCAACAATTCATTGACATCAGTTACATCTGATACATTGCACCCAGGAATTTGTTGAACGAGCTGAAGTAGATTGTCTCCCTCATTTCCCTGCTCTGAATTTTCACTGTAGCTGAGAGTTGGCCATATTTTTTCCTCAAGATTTTCTCAAGCACGATTTGTTTACACAGTCCCAAGATTCGGCAGGCCAATATACCACATCCTTAGTATTTTTTGCTTTAATTTCTTGAAGCTAGGAAAGTGAACTGTCATTATTTTCTTCTATAAGGGTCCCAAGAAATATTTTTTTATAATAAAGTTTTATATTTTTCAGACTCCTTGATCCACTGGTTGCAATCGAGGTGTAACGTTGGGGGGTAGGAAAACTGCCTTGATTTCACTTACATTTGGATTGTCGATCAAGAGCAATGCTCAAACTGGTAAATCATTTGCTTTATTGAAAGAGGTCACAGCAGGGACAAACTGTTTGTCGAACAATTTTTTAAAAAGATTCCCATTTATCCAAGCTTTAGTTTGGTTCCTATAATAAACAGGAAGTGTGTCCATGTTGATGTTTTTAAACGCTCTTGGTCTAGATGATTTACCAATCACCATTAATGCTAACTTGTTGTTTCCTTATGCATTGCTACAAGCGACAGAGTAACACATTCCTTACTCATTTTTGTACCTTTCTGGCGCTCCTCGGTAAACTACATAAAAAGGGCTTTGTCAACCCTATTAAATAGTAAGTTTTTTGATGTTTGTCAAGCTTTAAGGGATTTTTCTTATAACTATGCACAAAATTGTTCGATATTTTCTTGATTATTTTTTCCGGTCAGTAATAATGGTTTTTCCCACACCAAACACCACAGACAGTTTAGTCGCACTCTCACCTTTCTAAACATTTCAAAACCTCCAGTTTATCTTTGAGTACACATAGTATGCTTCCATATGCTAGCCATTTTTAATCACTAAAACACTACACTTTACTGTACTTAAACTCATAACGTGCAAGCGAACGGACACAATGACAGCATTCGACAATCAGTGGCTAGACAAACAGTGTAGGTGTTCTATGACTCCCCACGCAGGCAGGCAGTGGTTCTAAAAATAGCAACAGGGTACTCACCCCACTCTGCCTCTATCTCTCAGCGCTCATGAATAGCACACACATAAACATGCCCATTAGACCTAGCAGTGAATTTTTAATTTAAATTATAGGAAAGATTTCGGTCAATCTGAAAATCTTGTAATCCAAACAGGTTTGGTACCAATTAGGTCATGTTTAACAAGACTATACCGTTGTAACTAAATGTTAACATTATTTCTTATAAACTATTCATTAAAACATTCATACAACATTTAAGTATTAATGGGCCCTCATTGTTGAGTTCTTCTTATAATTGATTCTGAATCGCCAATGACCAGTATTAAAAGCTCTAAAACAAATTTCACTTGTAAAAGTGTAAAAGGATTTGAGTTTTGAATCTAAAAATTTCTTGAATCTTTGAATCATGAATATCCTTAAGGATTCGACAGTCCCATCCCTACTTATTTGTAAGGAGTGTGTAGGGTTTTGTAAGGAGTACAACTTATATTACCAAACTGCGAGCAGTTCAACAGGCTCCAAGGAGATTCATGCTAGAAAGCACTACAAGAACTCAAAGATCCAGATAACATTTTCTTATCACTTTTGATTTACTTATGAATTATTTATAAACAAATTGACATTTAATATTGCTTTTTTGAAGGTACTGGCATAAAGGTGGCCGTGTTTGACACAGGCCTCGCCAAGACCCACCCTCACTTTCGGAAGATTAAGGAGCGCACCAACTGGACCAATGAGAAGACCCTGGATGATGGATTGGGCCATGGCACCTTTGTGGCTGGAGTGATAGCTTCCTGTCGGGAGTGCTTGGGGCTTGCGCCTGACGCCGAGCTGCACGTCTTCAGAGTGTTTACTAACAGCCAGGTTGTTCATCTAGATGAGTTACTGGAATATATTGTCATCAGGATGAAATGTGTTAGCTCTACATAATAAGCATGAGCCCCTTTCACACGTTATCAAATGCAAGAGGATGGACATGCATATCACAAGGGGAAAACTATCCACAAGAAGAACCATTGATAAAACGAGTAAAATGTGTTTATTTGTATGAGTGGTTATTATTAAGAGCAAAATGTTGTCTCATTGAACAATATCACTCCCCCTCTACCCTGCTCCCATCATCACCCATATTCATTACATTTGGTCACCCACCGACATACATTTTTGGATGTGCACCTGTTAAAATGGCATAAAGAAAAAGTACAATATAGAAGTGCAGCCAACAAGTATTAATCATATGTATTGAAAATTTTCATTAACAAATTAAATTCACATACAATTATAATAAATTCTTAGACGTTTTATATGAAAACCATATGGAAACCCTGTAAAGTAGTGTAATGTAAGTAATAGGAAAGCAGGCCAGTTGATCTTGATAGTATAGTTAGGTTAGGCCTTTATAGAAACCAAGCTGACCTTGGTGATCTTGGAGTAAAGTGCTTGCCTCTGGACCTAATTTTTGTGGGTTCAAACTCAGTAGAGGTGGATAGATTTTCCTTGAGCAATAAAAATCCGTAGCACAACCTCCTTCAAAGGAGAAGTAAAGCCGTCAGTCTTATGTTGAATGTGGCAGATAAAAGAACCGTGGAATGCAGGTAGATTACCTCTCAAATGCTTCCTTCCTCATCCCTACCCCATTAGAATAATTATCATACACGTGCATAATCTGAACTAGACATTTGCAAAGCAGGTATTTTGAATTTGGATTGAATCTTGAACCAAAGCAAATATTATCTGCATATTTCAATTAATTATCAGATTTAATCATATCCAATTAAATCAGCTAAAGTTATGATGCTAAAAAATATATAGTTACACATTTAAAAAAAACAATTAAAATAGTTTTGGACCCTAGTCCTCTAAATTCTTCAACATGGTCACATGATAAAGATTATGGAGATTATAAAATATTTCACTATCTTAAATCATCAATGTTAACATATTTGCTATGTATTATCCAAGGGTACATTTATAGGTTATATGAAGGTTTTATAAAAGCTGTTTTTGGGGGAAAAGTGCGGCTTATTTTACCACACAGGAATTGTTGTTTACAATATATTAACATATTTTAGGTGCATTGTAGGATTTGCAACTGCATAAGACCTTATCATTTCTTTTTTTAGTTTGGTTTGATTTGAATTATTGAATCGAATGATATAAAATTGGTATCATATCAATATTATTGAAGATTTACAGGCCCCTAACAGCTAGTAATACGTATTAGTAATTTAAAAAATAAAATGGCTGTAATTGGTATTTTGAATGTATGCCTGTTTTAAAATATGTAAATAAGTTCAACTATCATTTGATTCAAAATTGCTTAAAAATTGACACTAGAGCAGGGGTTCCCAAACTGTTCGTCGCAATGCATTGGGGTGTCACAGCTATAAGGAAAAACTAAAACTTATAATATACAGTGAAATGCAACATAAAAATTTTCAATATGTGTACTCATACATATTTTAAAGAATGGAATAAATCATACAAGAAAACACATAGTTTTTTCCCTTGGGAAATCACTTCCTTCATGTAAGTTCTGAATTCTAGTGCTCCTTGAAAATATTGGGTACATGGGCATCTCACAGAAAATCATGACATGTGAAGGGTGGTGAAGTCTTAAAAAGTTTAGGAACCCCTGCACTAGATTTTTAACAACTTAACTCAAATCATTTCTGCCTGGGATCAATAATTATTTTATTTTATGAAAAGAGCTCTTCAATAAAAAAGAAGTTTTAAGAACTTGTGTATTAGGTAACGGTGCTTCCACACTGTTTTCATAAAGTTATAAGTCCTTTGGCAACTATTCCTTTCCTAAAGTGTGTGTAGTACTATAATAATCTTGGTCTGTACAGGTTTCATACACCTCTTGGTTTCTCGATGCTTTCAACTACGCCATATTGAAGAAGATCAATGTTCTGAACCTCAGCATAGGGGGTCCTGACTTCATGGACCATCCATTTGTCGACAAGGTTTGGGAATTGACGGCCAATAGAGTCATCATGGTGTCAGCCATAGGAAACGATGGGCCTCTTTATGGGTGAGGCAAACTATTTGTGTGATAAGTCAATGTTCTGATTGGTTCAAATCAAATTATATCAATTCGACAATAATGGCATTCTCGAATTTACATTAAATTAAAAAATTGTTCAAATTAGGGCTCTGCGAGTAATCGTATTCCGAGCTTCGAGCCGAGCTTGTTGATTAATCTCGAAATTGTGATCAAAAGTTTGTAGGCTCATCATTTTCGAGCTTCCACTAGATGTACTTAATAATCTACTTTTATCAATAGTAAGCATAGTTTATTTAATTGAGATAATATCAGCATTTCCACTTATAGATCATTTGGTTACTTAACAAATTGTTAAAAATTCATTTCAATTTTCACATTAATAATGTGATAGAGCTTTAAAACCACTTTCGGCCAGTAAATGTATTCAATGTTGTCGTCCATTTTGAATTATACATTATTGAAGTTGTATACTTGTTGCCATGACAAATCAATGAAAATAAAAATAGCTAATAAGATTACTAAATAATTGAATGATTCTTTTTACTGTTTTTACATGGTCCCTTTCTAAGATAATAATTTATGTCAAATTAAAAATGTAATATCAAGAATATTCTTTTATGTTAAATATTTTTAAACTTAAGATATTTAAAACTCACATTAATTAATATGTTTAGCTACAAAACTAGCTCTAGTGTAGTAACTATTTAGTTATAGAATTATGTTGGTTAACCTATTTAAAATCAATCTTGATCTTATTTATTGCAATACATATTTTACCAAACTTGCCACATTTATATTAAAAAAGTATTTACCATTTCATATTGTTTGCTAGAAATATTATTTTAGTCATATTATGTTTGATCTTAAAGTATCAGCATCAACTTTTAAAAGAATTAAAAATGGGATTAAAGTAAATTTCTCAATAAAATAATGTCTAACGAGAGTCTGTACAATGCACATGTGCAACTGTGTATAGAGGAATGGAAATGGAACAGAATATGTGATCATGCACAATTACATTAAGGAATAATAAACAAAATATGCTTATTAAAACGTCAAATTTATTAACTTTTTATCAATACAGTGTAGAAACACTACAATAATGTAAAGTGATAGTGAAAGAATGCAACCTGGAAGGAGAGTTAGGTTAAGCCAAGATAATAATAAACACACTTCTCTATTTTCTTTCTACTCTTTTGCACTTCCCACTTTTTCAAATTACCACAGTTGCACATTGTTTTGAATTTTCGGAAATATTTATTTTTCATATGAAGAGACATGAATGAAAAAGTAATATTCCCGAAAATTCAAACTAATGTGCAACTGTGGTAGTTTGAAGAAGTGGAAAAGTTTAAGAAGACATGAAGAGAGAAGTGTTTGTTATTATCTAGGCCAAACCTAACTATCTTTTCATGTTGGCTTCCTTCACTATAACTTATTTCACATCATTGTACAGTGTTTCTACACTGTCTTGTTAATTATTTCCAAGCCATCATGCGATTATTCATTTTATTAACTTTTTTTATAATTATTGTTGGGGTAATTTTAATGTTTTTAGTTTTTTTTATTATCATTATTATTATTATTATTATTATTATTCTAGGGGTTCATTATTTTTCTTGATTTCGTCTTTTATAATGATCTTAGCCCATTTATATGTTTACTGATTTTTTGTTTCCTTTTTTTGGTTTAACTTTTGGTTTTCTATCTATTTAGGAGGTTGGTTTTATAGTGGTCTTGAAAGGTTCTGACCAAATATATGATTGGCCGGTAGCAACCTATTTTCTTATATAGTAAGCCATTACCTCTTTGTCCAGTGACAGCAGTTTAAAGGGTGCTGTGTTTCTTGTGACATTTTAAAAGCCATTTTGTGTTTGCTATTTTTCTCCCATCACTCCTATCTTTTCTTCCTTATATACCATACTTCCGCATTTAAATTTTTATTTTTAATGGCTCACAGATTCATAAAATTTAATCAAACCTAAGTTTTACCCTTGCCCCATAGTTACTTCCTGGTTTTTAATTTGTACATCTTGTCACTGTCTCATTTACTAGATGAGTATCTCTTTTAAAATTAAACTCTATGCTGCCCTTTAAATGTAGATTGTAGATTAAATGAGCTGATTTTTTGTTTGTTATTCCTCAGTACTTTGAACAACCCAGCGGACCAAATGGATGTGATTGGAGTTGGAGGAATCAATTTCGAAGATCAAATAGCAAAGTTTTCGTCCAGGGGTATGACTACTTGGGAATTACCGCAAGGGTACGTAAGCCATCTTTATTTTTTACTAAAGTAACCATTTTTGACTATTATATATATTTATTAAATAAAGTTCACAAAGCAAGTTTTAATATGTAATTAGATAAGGACTGGTGGTTTTTTTTGTGTATAAACAACCTCTATCACTTAGAAATCTGGTACACCCTAAACTTGAAACTGAAAATGACACAACCTTCATTCAACCACATGAAGGTTCTCAGCCCTGTAACAAAACAGCTTGCAAAACTTGCCAAATACATCATCCAGCAGCCACTTTCTCTAGCAACTTCACCAACTCCATTCATACCATCAAAGGCAGTCACACAAGTAAGTCCGGTAACCTTATTTACCAACTAGAATGCCAACAATGTACTGCACAATATGTTCGCCTCACCACTGAAACTCTCCGTAAATGAATAAATGAACACCGCCATGACACCAAAACCAATAATCCAGAAAAACAAGTTTCAGCACACGCCTCCACTCATCACCTCAATTTTGAGGACTGCTATACTGTTAAGGTGTTAAAATCATTCAACAAGACAAAATGTAATATGTCTCAGTTAATAATATGGGAACTAGTACATAAATGGATCACGAAGTCTAGAAAACCACCCAACCTAAATATTTGTTAATTTCAACCCAGATTCTACAACAGCATCACCTACCATCCATGGAGTAATAGAGAAACATTCAGACAATTTCATCTCCATCAAAGAAGTTTTCATCCATAACAATCAAGTTGGCATCACTGAAGACAACATCCTTTTTAGTCTAATTACTAATACGTCCTGAGGAAGATGCGCTAATAACATCGAAAAATTGAAGTGTTTGTAAATATGTGTTAGTGTTTTTACTTTTCTTTCTTTTTAATTTTCTTCTTTGATCTAATCTAATTAACGATTAGCCTAAGATGTGATATATAAATAATAGCCAATAGTTAAATGTGATGTGTATAATTTTAAGAAATACCTATTAAAAAGAAATAACAATTAGAGGTGTAAGAGTATTCTGTATATTTATGTATTTTGAATATGGAAACTATCCATATACCATCTAGGGTCAAATCAAAAAGCCTTATTTTAGTTGTCTAATATGGCTATAACATTAAATCAATTTAAAAGTATAGTTAAAGTTAAAATACAAGCTAAAAATAGAACTTAAAGAGGTAACAGATGATTTTGAGTAACATTTTTGTTGTTCCCATTGTTTTTCAGAGGTCCCTTTTTTGGCCTGAAAGTACCCTAAAGTCCATAAAATAAACCTCATTATGGAGTATGAGCTCTGCAATGGCAAACTAATGTATATAAATGAAATGGTTGAGAGCTAAGGGCTAAGGCTCTGACCACTTTACAAATGGCCACCTCTTGAAGAAAATCGATCGTTATTTATTAATTCCTTTAACTGGGTAATGATGAGTTTTCTTCAGGGGACAGCCAATTACATCTTTGTCTAGTGGCGGCAATGTAAAGTATGAACTGTCTATCTTTTTTCTTTATAAAAGCCATATGGTATTCATTCTCTTTTATTCACTTTGTTCCCTCTTTCTGATGCCGTCTTTCGTATATGCAATAAGTCCTGCAATTACATTGTTCATTACAACGGAAATAGATTGAATTATGAGACAAGTTTGAATTGTTGGCCAACCACTAGATTTTCTCATGTGCTATGCAATGAGTCATGCAGACTATGTCACATACCTTCCTCCTGCCTCTCGCCCAACCTTTAACAGTCATTGTTGAGCGTGCTGTTATATGCATTTTTTTCACCATTGCAATACGCGTGAGTGTGGCTTGTGCTTATAGATTGTCTTGTTATGAAGTAGTTTTTGTTTGTCAAATCTCACAAGATTAGGAATAAAGCTATCAGAAAGAGAGTGGGTGTACAGGAAGTACATGAGATAGTAGAGGAAGCAAGACTTTGATGGTATGGGCGGGCATGTCATGAGAATGGAAAAAGAGCGAATGCCAAAGAAAATTTTAGAAATGCGGTATGTAGGGAAAAGATTGCAAGGGTGGCCAAGAAAGAGATGGGAGGGGCAGATAGCAGAAAGTGTGCAAATTATAGGAGAAAAATGAAAGCAATTGAAGGAGGAATGAATGTGGAAGGATAGAGGAAGATGAGGGCATTTTACTAAGCTAATCCGGCCACAGGTTGGAAACACAACAATGACACTGAAAGTAAGAGCCAGAGTCCTGTCCACACTCGAAACTAAATGTCTGGTATTTTTGTAACTTTTATGGGAGGGGGCCTTGGAACATAATCCCTAGACTTAACATTGATTCTTAAGGTATAACTTTACTTTTTTTATAATGTCGTTTTATACAAAGTTGCGTTTTTCAGGAACGTAACACATCGTTATAGCAGGACTTACTGTTTACTTCCAAAAGAGGAAAGAGGTTTTCCTTAAATATCTAAATATATTATATTCTTTGACTGTGTAACCTGACATATAATTGTCACCAGCAGATTGTTGGACTATTGAAATGTTCATTAGCTTGTATTGTCCTTGCTCTTTTTTATTATTGTGTGAATATCATTTACCTTTTAATAGTAAATTAAAGTTAAAGTCTTATTAACCAATTTTTCCTTTTTTTTTACCTTTTATTAAACGTTTCAGAACTTTTATAATGATATTGGATTAATTGGTCCACGTTGTGCGTCGATTAAAACATTACGGATCAGCGATGGGTGCCGATTAAAGTGATATAGTTTAGTTAGCTGTTAATTGCCCCGTGATCGAGCATTAATTAAAGTGGTATGGTATTTCTGTATTGTGAGATAATTGGTATTTATAGCACCGTGATCGAGCGCCAATTATATTGGTACAATCTTATTATGATATTTTAATTGAATAAATAATACCTTTAATGTTGCACACAATTTATTAAAGTTATTTTATCTTCAGCACTGAAGATATAAGTTTATATGATACAACTTGTTTGAACTACAGATTTCTTTTAGTGGAACTGTGAATTACCGCTACTCATATATTATGCTACCAGCACTGTTAATCTGTATTGGCACACTGTGTGTTCATACGCACAAGAAGCTTATATATGGCCTACCCCTTGCCCTTTGGACCTCTCGTGACCAGTGTCAGAACCAACAAATCGAAAGAGCCTTGGCAACAGGTGTTATGAAGGCTAACTACCTATTGGGTAGAGGGAGCTAGCTTTACTTGTTTTTTTGGTAAATACTGCGGAGTTGACTTTTGAAAGAAAAATTAAGTTTTAATTGTGCAATTCTTTGACATTATTTCTGAAAAGCGTGTGATTCTCCATTGATGAAGTATATTGAAAGGATATTTACATACAATACTTAAAGAAAAATGCACTTTATCCATGACTTTTTTAATAAATGAGAGGGGTCCAAATCAGTATCGTTACACTTTCCACACTATTGTGGGAGGTTCACTAATCTTAAAAATTAATCAAAACACATATTTTGTTTAAGTGCTTACAAATACAATTATCTTCATGAAGGTAACTATAGAATGTAAATCCTCCTTTAAAACAAATGAACCATTGTTTGGTTGTGGTCTCTCTGACAGGTACGGTCGCGTCAAGCCGGACATTGTGACATACGGCTCAGGAGTTCAAGGCTCGAGTATCAAGGGCACTTGCCGCTCCTTGTCTGGCACCAGTGTTGCTTCCCCCGTTGTGGCGGGGGCCGTCGCCCTATTGGCCAGGTAACACCATCATGATGGTTTGGTTTTTAACAACCAAATTAATTTAATATATAAAGTAGGAATTGGGTTAAAATAGTTACAGTGTCTGAAATCACATTTTAAGAAATGTTTACCTAAGTTATAATTTTAATATTAGAAATAGTTAAAGCGTCAGAAACTACTTGAGGGATGTCGCTCTAAAGTAAAGATTTTAGATAGTGTACACTTCATCCATGGCAGTTACAGACTTTCTTTTGGCATGCTCGGTACGATAAGTAACCACTTCACAAATTATTCTCGAGCTACATAATAAACAAAATAGTGTGATGTTAATGTAAATTGTTATTAAATCCACTATGGTGGACCCTTTTTCTCCCATAAACTCTTCATCATACCAAAACACTTTTATATCAAACTTAGAGGATAATGTCTGATAGGGATCAGTACAGTGGAACCTGACCAATTCAAACTTTTGTAATTTGAAATCGTCTTTAATTCAATTTTTTCACCCGGTCCCATGAATTTTGTATTAAAACAATGTTAAAGAATTGTGGATAGTTCAAATTTTGTTTTGGTTAATTAAAACTTTTCGTAAGTTGTAATGTATTGTGCAGGTAAATGCATGTGAAATCAACCAATGGTCTGGACCTTCACATCTCTGAACAAGATAATTTTTGGAACATTGGTTCTATTTATTAAATGGATAAAAATATGAAATTTCAATATTTTTTTTTACATTCCGTTTTTGAGTTAATGGCTTTCAAAGTTTTGGAATTCGCGTGATTTTGGCCGCATTTTAAAATCTTCAAATGGCTCTATCTCAAAAACTATAAGACCTAGAGAGGTGGAATGTGTACTATTTTCTTTAGGATTTTACAAACTTTAATATGATATGCAACTTGACCATATTTAACAATTTAATTTTTTTCCTAAAGTATTTTTGTTAAATCTCAAAATCTAAATTTTTAATTTTTTTCTAAAAAATATATTTTATTTATACTCCTTTTGGGAGAATATGTACCAAATTTGAAGATGTGATGATGATGGGATCATGTTGTAATAAATAGTTAAATATAGCAGTACCACAGCAAATTCATCCAGAATGAGGTGTATTGTGTTGATACCCTGAGTATTTATGAACACCTGCAGTAACATAAACAAAATAATTGGGAAAATTGTTTCTACTCATTTAATGTATTGCTCTTTTAAGTTAACCCTAAAACATTAAAAACCAAATAATTTTTGGTTTTTTTTAATAGTGCCCATTAAAAAAATTCAAAACTTATGAAAAACCTTATGAGGTTGAGCTTAGAATTAAATTTATTAATTATACTACATAGGCTATTGTAAAAGAAATTACTGCTCCTCAACAATGAATCTCAAAAGTCATTTCAAATGAAGACAATGATTCATGCTAAGACAAGCCCTGGGGAAAGTGAGTCATACACACATGCAGCAACCTGAATACTGCTATTGTTTACAAGTTCCATCAGTTTTACTGTGACTGCCAGACAAACAACATCCATGTACTTTATTGGCTTGGTTTCTCAGTATTATTTCTTATTGAAGTGACTTATTTCAGTGGCTTTTCTTATTTTAGTTTATTGACATGTAATTAAGACCTAGGCTACAATAATCTTTTTTGGGGTTCTATTTTAATCATTGTTTATTGCATTATCAGTCCTATTAGTACTGTTTCCTGCTGCTTATTTGTGAGGGGAAGATGGAAAGAAATTGGGCAACGTTTTGTTGCAACCCATTTAAGAAAAAATCACACTGGGTCAAGAAAAAAGATCTTAGAAATGTGACTAGTTTTATGATATACTTAAATTACAATATGGAAAAAGATATGGAAATTTGTTCAGGTTGTAGAGTCCAACTATCAAAAGAAAGGCAGCCAAAGAGCTGTTGACTAATGAAAAGATAGAACAATCAAAAACTAATAAAACTGGAATTGTAAAACCTGGTACTAGTAGGTCTGAAGATCCTGAATTTATGAATGTTGATGAAGGTTTCCAACTTCTGAATGCTTCAACTTTAATAGATGAGTTGCCAGCGGTAAAAAAATAAATAAAAATGCAACAGTTCAAAAAAGTATCGCCATGAAAAGATTGACATAATAACATGCAACAAAAACTGCATATTGAGCTTATTAACTACAAACCTCAAGGTTAGTATGGTTTTTTTTTTTGCACTTTTGACATAGGATATCTGATTCTGGGTGAATTTGCCACGTACTGCTGTATGCAACTATTTATTACAACATGATCCCAATTGCATCCCATCTTCAAATTTGGTTTATATGCTCCCAAATGGTGTATAAAAAGGAGATATTTTTTACAAAAAATTTAAAAATTTTAATTTTGAGATAAAAAACTTTATATATATTTTTAATTAAAAAAACACTTAAATATGGCCAAGTTGCACGTCATATTAAAGCTTGTAAAATCCTGAAGAAAATGGTACAAATTAAACCTCTCTAAGCCTTATAGTTTTTGAGATAAAGCTATTTGAAGATTTTAAAACGCGGCCAAAATCATGTGAATTCCAAAACTTTGAAAGCCAATAACTCAAAAAAGGAATGTAAAATAAATTGAAATTTCATATTTTTCGACCTTTCAGTAGATAGAACCAATTTTCCAAAAATCAACAAAATTTTAAACATCAAGTTCCAGAATTATTTTTTAATTGGTTGATTTCACAATGGATTTACCCGTGCAGTATTGTTTTCCTACTTCTAGTTGCGACGCCGCCGTGTTGTTCTATTTTTGGAAACAGGGGAGGCGAGGCTGGAATGTGGTCAGTACCCTTCTTCACGCCCCTTCCTCTCCTCTGCTCACACATACATCTTTGTTAACATGTACAGTTATATACTCTGTTAGTCGAGGTCATACCTCTCGAGCGGTTATGTGTGCTGTTCTTAGTGATTCCATTGTAGCAATATTTTTGTGACTTTTAAGTTTATTTTATTTTGTTGTTTAGTTTTTTAATACATACTGTACAGTAGTGTGTGTGTGTGTGTGTGTGTGTGTGTGTGTGTGTGTGTGTGTTTGTTGTGATGTCACTGTCCAAGCCACAGGGCTATAAGTCATTAACTTTGGCCGAAAAAGTAGCAATGAAAATGTGAGTGACAAGATAGGAAAAGATTAAGAGGACCGGAAACCCTATGTGGCATACTTTGTACTGAAGTGGTTCAAACAAGCGCAAGACAAGAAAGTCCCAGTGAGCTGCCCTCTTCTTAGAGCAAAGGTTGAACATTTCATATCTGACTTAGGAAGTAAGTGCAGGGTGGCTAGAGGGATTCAAACAATGAAATGGAATTTTCTTCAAAGCTGTATGTGGTGAAAGTGGTACTGTTATTGTGTGTTTAGTCAATAATTGGAAGGGAGACTTGAAAGAAATGATCCAGGACATAGAACCGAAAAACATTTTTAACGTCGATGAGACAGGACTTCTTTTGCAAGTGTACTCCTGACACATCGCTTGCATTTAAAGGTGAACGGTGCAATAGGGGAAAGCTTAGTAAAGATCAAACAACAATGCCAGTTGGAGTAAATACGGATGGTTCTAAAAAGCTGCCATTTTTAATGATTGGAAAATCGGCTAACCTACGTTGCTTCAAAAATGTAAAATCGTAGCCAGTTAAATATGAATAAAATAAAAAAGCTTGGATGACAGGTAAACTGTTTGAAAAATGGCTTTTAAAATTTGATAAACCGTTGGGCAAACAAAATCGAACAATCCTTTTATTCATTGACAATTGCACTGCTCATAACAGAGTTCCCCTTTTTGAAAATGTAAATGTTATTTTTTTCCGCCAATTATATCGGTTTGTCAACCTATGAACCATGAAATAATTAAGAAGCTAAAACATTTCTACAGATGATTGTTAGTTGAAAAATTCTTTCTGGAGATTTGTCTACTCAGAAAATTTCACTTGATGTTGTTCAAGCCTCAAGAATGTGTAAGCAAGCATGGTACCAATTAAAAGTCGAGACCATTATGAACCGTTTTAAAAAAGCTGGCTTTATCAATAAAGAAAATGATGGAGAAACTGTGACTGAAGATGCTCCAGCTATTAACAACGGGGAGGAAGTTATTCCTGATCCTGATATCTCCTATTTGGACTTTGTCAGTGTAGATGATGATGTGGCAGTGTGTGGTGAAGTTACTGATGCGGACATTGTCACCAAAGTTCTCAACAATAACATCCAGGCTGAGGATGGAGCATTTGGTGATGAAGAGGACAATTCTTCAGTAGTTCAGGAAAGGCCCATCCCGAGTGCGGCAGAAGCCATGGACCATATCCAAGAACTCGGAGATTTTTTTGAAAGGTACAACAATGTAAGTGATTCAATTTTCCAGTCAATAAATCAATTAGAATCATACACTATGACTGAGAGACTTTAATCAAGAAAACAGATAAAAATCTCTGACTTTTTAAAGAAATTGTGAACAGATTATGTCAAAATACGTTGAATAAAGTTTTTGAGCTTGGTTGCAAAGTTAACTGTGTTTATTTTCAATCCCTTTTAAGAAGCTTATTTAATTTGAATTTTTGGATAGTTTGAATATTTTCCTGGTCCCTTCAAGTTCGAACTATCCAGGTTTCACTGTATCTCCCAGAAAAGTGTGTTCCTTAATTTTGTATGCCCAAACATGACCCCTCCAGTTTATAATCAAGGAAGGCAAATGCTAAGCGCTGATTGGCTGTGCCGCGACAAACCTCCCCTTAATGTATTAAAAATTAAAATTAAATGTATTTTTCTCCCCTTTTGTGTTTTTATGGTTTTCTCTTTTAGGAAGTTGCGTTGCGCGTTTCACACTCCTCCCTGATGAGTTCCAATAGAATGAAACCTGGTTCAGGGGATTGGGTGGTGACAATTAATTTTCTTTAAGAGGCAACCATTTCCTCCTTGTCCATTGGCAGCAGTGTAAAGTGTGAACTGTGTTCTTCTTTTCTTTGTAAAGGCAATATTGTGTTCGTCCCCTTTTATATGTTTCTATCCACCTTTCCTATACCTTCTTCCAAATATAATACTATATAGTTAGGATGGTTCCTCACTATACTGACAATGACAACATATAATTAATAATAAACTTGTGGAGGGAGGAGAATGGAGTAAAATGAATATAATATGGTCGACTGTCCTTGGAAATCATAACTGATGGGCACTTGTAAGCCAATTACATGAACGAATGAATCTAGGTGTGAAAGAGTAATAATATTAAATTAGCCAAATAAACAAAGAAAATGATTAAGAGCTAAGAGCCAAATAACACTGACCACTTTACAATACACAGCCCTAAATTTTGACCCAACTCTGGCTTGAAACAAAGGACTCCTGGCTATGATTGAGGGACAACTATATGGACAATGGTCAAAAGTTCTTAATAGTGGTTGTTTGTCTCATTAGTGGGGTCCTGCACAGAGGCAACGCCATCAACCCAGCGAGCATGAAACAAGCCCTCATGGCCTCGGCTCGAAGGTTACCGGGGGTCAACATGTTTGAGCAAGGGCACGGTAAACTGGACCTCATCAAGGCCTTCCATGTCCTCAACAGCTACAAGCCTCAAGCCAGCCTCAGTCCAAGGTAAGGTTTTGTTTGGTTGTGCAACATCAGTTTTAGCCTCAATCCAGCCTCATTCCAATAGTTCAGGCATAGGGGAGTATATGCCTATTCAAACTCCCAACATCATCATCAACTCATCAACTGTTTCCAGCCTGTGGCCGGGTCAGTTTAGTAAAATGCCTCCATCTTCCTCTATCCTTCCAGCATTAATCTTCTTTTCATTTATTCCATTCTTCTTCTCTCACTCGAACACGTTCTGTTATATGCTCCTCCCATCTCTTTCTTGGACACCCATGTATTTTTCCTAAATACTTAATTTCCAGTATTTTTTTGGCATCCTCTCTTTTTTCATCCTCATTACATGCCCATACCAACTAAGCCTTGCTTCCTCTACTATCTCATGTACTCTCTGTACCCCTACTCTTTCCCAGATAACTTCATTCCTAATCTGGTTCCTCCTCATGACAAATAACATTCTCTTCACTGTCCTTGTTTATGCTGCATGCGTGACAATGGACACAAAGTAGACCTTATACGACATTTCCTTACACTTCAAGGGCACGTCTCTTCTCCATAGCAGGTCTCTTGCATATCTATAGAACAACTCTCCCTGCTGTCCTCTTCTCATTACATACTTTCTATTTCCACCTTTAGCCTCAATCACGCTTCAAAGGTATTTTACGTTCTGTACTTTTCTCAGTTCTACTCCATCCAACTTTATGGCTTTACTAGACCTTACCCTCTTCCTTGTCATTACCATCTCTTCACACTTTGCAATGCTAAATTTCATTCCACATTCCTTCACCTCCTCAATCAATTCTTATACAGTCAACTCTCGATTCTACGACCTTTCACGGTTCCCTGGAAAAGGGTCGTTATTGGAATTTTAACAGATTTTGTTCCATCCCTGACCTTCTTACGAAAAAATTGCATTTTTTAGACAATACGTGAAAAAGTAAATAAAATAAAACCTACCTATTTCTTGAAGAAGGTACTCCTTTCACTCATTTCGTCAAAATTATAAGTTCGTATCAAATAAAAAAAAATAGCATGGTTCATCAAAAATCGTTTACAAAATCCAACCAAATCAAAATAACAATGTTAAACAATAGCATGGGTCGTCAAAAATTGTTCACAAAATCAAACCAAAATAGTAACCAAATCGAGAATCGAAATAACAATGGCAAAAGCAAGCCTGGCGCGTGATGTAGCGGCAGTCGCGCGCGGGGAAACATTGTCTTGCTTGTGGGAGGGGGTGGACAGAGTCAAGTGATATTGGCTGGCATTGATGAGGTGGTGTCTTTTTTTATACCTGACCCACCCCAGTTACTAGTAATACAGCGTTCACAAAGATAATTGCAACGCAGCGACCTAAATAAATGCAACAAACACATTTTACAGCCGATTTCCTTAAACTTTTCAACCTTTTTTCCCACATTTTTCACGGTTCCTCAAAAAAGAGTCGTTACTTTGAGAGGAACGCTATTCCCGGGGTCGTAAAATCGAGAGTTGACTGTAGTTGTTTCTGTACTTCCTCTTCCTTCTCCCTCCATACCATCAAGTCATCAGCAAAAATCATGACTTTCATTCTTTCCTCCTCGAGTTTTCCTGCCACTTTGTTCATGACCATTTCCACTACCATTACAAATAGTAGGGGTGAGAGGTCCTCCCTGTTATCCTGTTATCCTCATACATGCACAAAGTAGGAGCATAATAGTACGGCTGGTTCTCGCTTCACCGGTGGTTTGAAACTTATAAACTTTTTTTTCTTTAATTAAAAAGTAAATTAAATTCGGTAGCGATAAACTACGAATACTGAATCAGTCGATAAAGGGAACCTACTGTATTTCACAAACCCCTACTTTACTTCTATCTGATACTTTGATAGTTGGATTTGTGAGAAGTCAACACAGTTCCTCTCTAAGAGGCCCAGTCTCAACTCACACCTGACTGCTAAACGCCTGCAGGTTGTGAATTGTATGGTTGTTCTCTGTGTTCCAGTTACGTGGACCTGAGTGAGTGTCAGTACATGTGGCCCTACTGCACGCAGTCGCTATACTACGGTGCCATGCCCACCATTGTGAATGTGACCATCCTGAACGGTCTGGGTGTGTCCGGGCGGTTGGTGGGAAAACCCCAGTGGCACCCATACACCCCGCATCACGGCCACTTCCTTGATGTGGCGCTGTCTCACTCAGAGCTTCTCTGGCCGTGGTCAGGCTGGCTGGCCGTTAGCATCGCCGTGTCCCGGACTGCTGCCAACTGGGAGGGTGTGGCCCAGGGACATGTTGAGCTTACCGTGGAGTCAGCCCCTGAGGACGGCGAGATGGAACCTCGCAGGTCCACGGTCAGCCTCGCCATCAAGGCCAAGATCATACCCACGCCTCCCAGACAGTGAGTATAGTGCTCAAATATTTTTAAAACATAAAAAGAACTCGCTTGTGTTTTACAATCAACATAAAATAATTTATTGTGTTGCATTTTAAATCTTAAACTAAACAATCCTCATCATTAGAAATTATTTTATAAAATCCCTCAATCTTCCTCTGTCTTTCCACCACTATCCCTCCTTTATTTGACCTGCCTTGGTGGCATAGTTAGCTAACATACTAGTTTCGTGTTGAGCTAGACTGCCGAGTACGGGGAGATAGAGATTCAAATCTCGGTCGGGTGAACTGGTGTGGTTTTTCCTAAATAGTTTTCCACTCTCCCTTTACACAAATGTGGGTTCACTTCTTCTATATTCAATCTTCTCAATTCCTAATCTATTAGTGTAACTAGTACTTAAGCGTATTACCCGAAATCATCATCATCATCTCCCATTCAAGGACTCTCATCCCCCTCTCGCTGACTCATTAAACAAGATTTTCTGCTCAACCTCAACTTAGACAATTGTATGTAGACTTCATGGAGGATTGTGTTACAACTGGTCACATGACTGAATGCAAATCACCTCCAGATATTAACTCACCACACTACTTCTTGCCCCACCATGGAGTCATGAAATCAACCTCGTCCACAACTAAGCTACGGGTCGTTTTCGGTGTCAGTGCCCGCACCTCCAACTCAGTTTTGTTAAATTAGGTGTTATTACCTGGGGTTAAACTTCAAAATGATATTTGTGATGTGATCACACACTTTCGTCGCCACCCCATAGTCTTCTCATGTGATATTAGACAAATGTACCGACAGATCTTGATACACCCTGATGATCATATGCACCAATTGATAATTGATTTACTAGTGCGACAGTCCTGCACTACCTCTTACTGTCTACCAACTTAGCACTGTCACATATGGAATTACCTCATCCTTGTATCTTGAACTAAGAACTCTCCGCCAGTTAGTGAAGGATGAAGGACACAACTACCCGTGTGCATCCAAAGTCTTGCAAACACAAATTTTTGTAGATGATGCAGTTTGTGGAAAAGACACCATAGAAGATATGCTTCTTCTCCAAGATAAACTTACCGAGTTGTTAAAACTAGAAGGCTTTGAACTATGAATATGGTCGAGTAATACGCCTCAACTTCTTGATTCAGTGCCGCAGGAGCATAGCAAATCCCCTCTCTATTCTTGGGAACAAAACAACCATTGTTCAGCATGCTCAGGCTCCAGTGAAAACCTGACTCTGACAACTTCTCCTATCGCATGTGAGTGACAGTAGACGCTCACAAGCTTATAAAGTGTAACATTCTCTCATTTGTGGCTTAAATCTATGATACTTGCGGTTGGTTAACGCCTGTCATGTTCTGGGCGAAGTCTTCCATCCAGCTGTTATGGACATTAGGCCAACAGTGAGATGAACCCTTGCCTGCTGACATTGCTAAAATCTGGGAAAGACTTTTGAAGAATAATCCCGGTTTATAAGCTATTAGCATACCAGGCTATCTTTATCTTGCGTCTGCTACCAACATTCAACTCCATGGGTTCTGTGATGCCAGTGAGGCAAGGTATAGATGTTGCCTCTACCTCAGATGTCTTGACCCCAACAACAAAGTGACAGTCTTCTCATCGCCAAATCACATATATCTCCTCTCAAAAGAATATCCATACCTCGCTTGTAACTCTGCGCCACTCACTCGCCAAGCTTATTTACTATTGCACTGACTTCTTATGACCACATTGCAAAATTGACTCTAGAACTGCCTGGTCAGACTCTGTGATTGGCCTTTCGTGGATTCATACACCACCATATCAGGTCAAAGTGTATGTCGCCGATCATATCGCACAAATCCAACAATGGCTACCTCCTCACACTTGGATGCATATTGCTTCACTCCACAACCCTGCGGACTCTGCTTCTAGAGGTTTATCCCCCCCCTCCAGATCTCAACTATCATCCCCTGCGGTGGTCTGGTCCTCCGTGGCTCTCTTCCACATGGACAGTGGCCTCTTTCTCGATTCTCTCCTGTGGCCAAACCCTTACCATTAAATGTTCTCATTGTTAATCCTTCTACTGATTTGATTCAAACATTACTGCTCAAACACTCGATGTGGACAAAACTCGTCAACACAATGGCTTTAGTACTTCGCTTCCTTAAACACTGCAAATCAAAAGATCGCCAAACAGGACCCCTCAGCCCTCAAGCGCTCACTGATGCTATTCAACGCATCTGCCGAGTTATCCAAGCTGAAACCTTCACTGTCTACATAGAGCTCATCAAGGCTAACTAACCATGCATCACGAAACTTCAATGCTTATCCTCATTCCTGGACATCCAGGGAATGAGAGTAGGTGGACGACTCAGTTGCTCAATTCTGGCTCACGAAGCTAAACACCCTATCGTGTTACCAAAATCACATCAGATTGTCAACCTGATCATTGATCACCATCATCTCAAGCATCTCCATGCTGGACCTCAACTCCTGCAGTCTATTTTGTCTCAACAATTCTGGATCCTCTCTGTTCGCAGCACAATTAGACTTCGAATTTTCAAATGTATTCATTGCTTTCAGAACAAACCAAAGCTGATAACTCCAATAATGGGTGATCTACCTGAACCTCGAGTGACTCCATCACGTCCATTTCTCAAATCTGAAATAGACTATGGAGGTTCATTCTCAGTAAAGTTACACACTCTCAGACCCCTTCAGCCTATTAAAGTCTATCTCTGCTTGTTTGTCTGCTTCTCAACCAAAGCAGTTCACCTCGAAGTCGTCACAGACCTTACCTCGGATGCATTCATTGCTTCCCTCACCAGTTTTGTCTCAAGAAGAGGGCTCTGTCCAGATCTATATTCAGATTGTCGGACAACTTCATAGGTGCCTCTCATCAGTTGAAGAAAACTATTAACGATTATCTAGCTCAAGACCGCACTCAACAACATCTTTAACAGTTTGCATCACAACATTCCATTAAATTTCAGTTCCAGCCGCACCACATCAGGGAGAACTTTGGGAATCTGTGATCAAAAGCGCAAAATATAACCTCTCAAGAGTAATTGGAGATCAAATATTGACATTAGAAGAGTTCATAACGTTGACGACTAAAGTGGAAGCTATGTTGAACTCTTGGACCGCTAGTCTCTCTTTCCACTGACCTATGTGAACTAGATGCTCTAATTCCGTGACACTTCTTGATCGGCTCTCCTCTCGTTGCTGTACCTGAAACCAATGTATCTGACATACCATGCAACCAATTGAAAGTATGGGATTTAGTCAAATCACTTTTTCAACACTTCTGGAAAAGATGGCATAAGGAGTATTTACACATCCTTCAGCAACAATCAAAATGGACAACGCAGAAAGCTAACCTACAAGCAGGAGATCTCGTCCTCATTCGTGAACCCAACACTCCACCTCTGTCTTGGACGCATCACTTCGACCTCTCCTGGAAAAGATGGCACTACATGAGTTGTACATCTGCGCACCCAAAAAGGAACATTTTCAAGGCCTATCGTCAAAGTGTTTCCTCTCCCACTCAACTAGGGTTGTATATTGTTATTATCTCCTTATTTTTAAGTTATCTCTTTATTTTTGCCTCTTTAATTGGCTTATCTTGTATTTTTGTTTCTTTCGTGATTGTTGTTGAATCTTCCTCATTCATTGAACTAATAGTTCAAGGGGTGTAGTATGTTTAGTATGAATGTATCTACTGAGCCAACTGAGCTGTATTCTTGGTTTAATTACTTATATTCATTAACACTAGGTGTCAGCACTGCATTGACCCTTCTCCCCTAATGGCTCTAGGCTCGCTCATCCCGCGCTTTTTCTTTGTATTGCGGGAAAAACTGTGAGCAAAGCATCTTTTAGTCTCGAGACACACAGCCATGAAACTCTCTCGTGTGAAATAATTACAAAGGTAGGCTCATATTTGATTAATTTTTCTCTCTCTCTGTTTGATAATTAATGCTTGTGTGAAAAATCTCGTCTGTTTACACCAAATAATGATCTAAAATGAAGGTTCAAATTCAAGATTTGTATTCCTTGAATAGTGACTTCGCCCTAATTCTATTTTTAATATAAAATAACTCATTGTGCCATCTCTGACTTCTCATTCTTACTTTTATATTGTTAAATTGTTATTGTTTCACTTTGTCTTGCACTTGTTAGAATGTATTGAATCCAACTCATGTTTAATGAAATGTTGCCAGTAAGCGCATCCTGTGGGACCAGTACCACAACTTGCGCTATCCCCCTGGATATTTCCCACGAGACAACTTACTCATGAAGAATGACCCCTTGGATTGGAACGGAGACCACATTCATACCAACTTCAAGGTTTGATTACTTGGGTTCTCTAAATTTATATTCTTTAAGTTTTACTATCTTAGGTACAGATGAAAGTAAGCCATCTCTTGTACAGTTAAGTGTATAAGATTAGTGAAGGCTAAAAAGTGGAAATGATTTGTTTCTGATATTTTTCTACTCAATTTTCGAATCCTTTAGAAATGGCTAGTGTATTTTAATTAGTAATTAACAAATTACTGACTTAAAATGCTTCGATATAGATTACTTCATAGGAAGCTTCTCTGAAACTGTGAATTTATATTTAAATAAATTTGTCAATCTAAATTACAAATATTGGTACTAAAGAATAAAAAAAGTATAAAATTCAAATTATAGAACTACCATATATTGTTTTAATATTTTAAGTTTTTTTTTAAAGTCAGAGTTGGTATATTTTTACTGACTTCTACTCTACCCAAAATTGTTAAGAGTCTAACTCCACAGCTAAAGATAAAGCTACACACATTGTTAAATATACAAACATTCCCAGGACATGTACCAGCATCTCCGCAACAGTGGGTACTACCTCGAGGTGTTGGGTTCACCTTTCACCTGTTTTGATGCGTCGCAGTATGGAATGGTGCTGCTGGTCGACCCGGAGGAAGAGTACTTCCCAGAGGAGGTGGCCAAACTGAAACGAGATGTGGACAACGGATTATCCCTCATAGTGTTTGCTGATTGGTACAACGTCACAGTCATGAAGAAGGCCAAGTTTTATGATGAGAATACCAGGTATGTATTGATGACCATAAGATCAGCATTCTTATTTTTGAAATGATATGAATGATTTATTTTTCCATCCTAGCCCCCTCATCCCCTTTTTGAACGACTTTGTGAAACTGTGGATTCACAATTTCACCCAAAAATAAGAGCATGACTGAAATGTATTCACTCAACTAGCTCTAAATCAATTACAAGAAATCAGCATGAACTGTATACATCCTTTTGGACTAGAAGAGACAATAAACCTGTAATCACCTTTATGCCCCAGAAATAATAGTCAGGAAGGTTACAAGAGAATAACAGTATTTTATTTGAAACAAATATAGTAGATGTACAATGACAAATTATCAAAATAATCACATAAGATATAACGTGCAAAGGTTTATGGCATCGATATGTATCATAACACATGGCAAAATAAGTTAATCGACTAAATGTATCGAGTCAGAGACATTAGTATAATGCACAATGTTCTACAAACGTTAAAATGGATATGAATGCCCTAATTAGAAACCACAATGTTAATGTAATATCTCATTGATACGAACTTGACTAGATTTCCCATATTACAAACATTACTATTATCCATAACTTTTCATAAAATATGAATTTGACTAAATTTATAATTTAACATAATATTTCACTAAAGGTGAAATTGACTAGAAAGTTTAAATTAGAAACACATTTATAATTCAACATAATACATGGTCAGGCAATCAAACAGCAAGATTCCAGAAAGGGTTGGTGGGCATGGTGGGGGGTTGTGAGAACGGGGGACTCATCCTTTGGCGTCCAAACACCCGGAATTTAGTAGCTATAAAGCGTTGGTCGAGTGAGCAGCGTGCGTTTGCCATAAAGGCGTATTTCAAAAACGAGGATAGTTTTGTCTACCCACACGTGCTCCCATGCCTTTTGCAAAAGCTATCAACCTGTGGGTGAAAAATTTTAAAGCCAATGCTAGTACGACATATAAAGAGGTGGTAGTGAAAAACCCAGCTGGACCTCTTCGAATATTGTTCATGTGGGTATAGCCTTAGCAAAGTCCGTGAAAAATGGCTGGATGACATAGTGTAGAACTTGGTCTCAATAATCTAACCGTGAGAAGGAATGTGAAGAATGACCTCCAACCTCAAGATCACAATAGCAGAGTACGCTTTTGTCAACAGATGTTAAATCTCATTGAACAAAATGAAGAGAGAGAGAGTTCACAACTTATGAATGAGTGACAAAGCTCACTGTCCCCTCAGTGGCTTCGTCATTAATCAGAATTTTCAGTACTGGGCTGAAAATAACCACACAATCTCCACGAAAAACCCCTTCATTCAGAAAAAGTGACAGTTTGGTGCACAGTATTATATTGTGGAATAATCGGCCCTTATATTTTTTTAATGAACATGCCAACACGGTGACGATGAGCTCCAATCATTACGCTGACATGTTGGCAACTTTTTTCCTTCTTGCTCTCGATGACTATGACCCAGATGAAAACATACTTTTTCAGCAAGATGGCACTACTTGCCATACTGTCGGAGTTTCATTGCATTTGCTGAGGCTCACATTTCCTGGTCACCTCATCAGCAAGTCCGGTGATTTCCTGTGGCCTGCCCATTCACCAGACTTGATGGCTCCTGGCTATTTTCTCTGGAGATACCTTAAATCCCAGGTTTTCAAGGAGAACCCGCCAAGGACCAGGGATGATTTGAAGGAGCGAATTTGGCAATAGTTCAACAATATTCCGTTGGAAATGCTACGTAATGTCATGGGCAGCTTCGATCTCAGACTCTGACAATGTGTGCAAAACCAGGGATGCCATCTTACTGACACCATCTTCAGAAAATGAACATTTTCTGGGTACACTAGTAATTTACACTCATGCACATTACATTTATATAAAACTATTAAAGAAAAAATAATTGTTTTCATTTTTTACCATTTTTTAAAATCTTTCTGTTTGACTGCCTCACCCTATATTTCACTAAAGGTGAAATTGACTAGAATGTTTAAGTTAGAAACATTATTATAATTCAACATAATATTTCACAAAAGGTGAGACCGACTAAATTGTTTAAGCTAAACTTTGATATAAAGGAATGAATAATCACCATGATTTTACTGTGGCTGGCCCACATAAGTTCGAGGACTCGTATACAGAATAAAGCTCTGTTATAATTTATAAATATTATAGAGAGTTCAAAGTAAAACATTACTATTAAATAGGGAAATTCTAAAAACATATAAACTTCGCTGAGCCTACGATATGAATTTCCAGCAAGTACTCTACGTTACAACCAATATAAATATATATTTTAACTAGAGCTTTCCAAGGCGAATATATTAATACAAACAGCTCGCCAATAATGAAGACAACTTCCAGGGCACTACACAAACAGAATACCTTATTACTACAATAATTCGCCTACAGCATAAAGTAAATAGAACATATTTAAGTGCAAGTGTCCTGTCTTAACTCAGAAAAAACCATACAAATAGTGGCAGTTTACTTCCCCATTAACTACTTAAAGCGCAATGCACACCAACAATTAAGTGTGTGTGTCCCCGCTCATATAAAGGATAATATACCCGCTATAAAGGCTCATTTTCCCAAAATTATGTTCCCCAAGAAAACCCAAACAAATTTGATCAGCGCTGCAGCAAATATGTTACCCAAGGTCAGATACCAGGAGCCAATAAAGAACAAGTTCTTATGTGAACAAATAGCTAGTTTACCCATGGCGTTATATTAATATTAAAATGTCAACAAACTCTTCCCACGATAGAAAATTTAAATTTGCAAGTCCAAAACAGTAATTTAAAGAGATCCCCCCCTCCCCCCTCCCATCATCCAAAA
Source organism: Timema douglasi (assembly GCA_901482245.1). NCBI lineage: Eukaryota > Metazoa > Arthropoda > Insecta > Phasmatodea > Timematidae > Timema > Timema douglasi. The sequence goes on from CABEEJ010000150.1 coordinate 354,469, forward strand.
GAGAATTTTGATGATTTTAATTAATCCTTAATTTAATTCACCGCTCTCACCTTCTGCAAGCCTACGGTACAATGAGTAACGATACTAGCGAAACATCCCAATATATAGTGAGCAAACGAACTGACATGTCCACTGAGAGTGGGGGAGAAAGGAGGGGAAGGCGGAGTGGGAGGGATGGAGCAGGGATTCTGTCGGTCACCCAGGGAACTAGAAGAAGCTTCGAGAATAGTCCAGGCAGAGGAAACGACAACTAAGCGCACAGTCGCCCTCACATGTTTTTCCTTGGGCGTGGCTTTCTTTTTTGAGCCGCGAGTAGGAACATGCCTCCATTCAGTCTATGGAATTGTATGTTAGAGAAAGGAGGTCAGGGGAAGCTCGCGCCTGAATTAGAGTCCAACAGGGCAGAGGGTAAGTGTTACCCCATTTGTTTGAACTTTTTACATGTAACTCGTTACAAACCCACTTTGGTGGTTGCATGGTTTAAGGCACTACTCTCATAACAGACCAAACTGCAGAAGACTGGAAGATCTGGTTTACTGAGGGTTATTTTTCCTAAATGGTTTTCCACTATTCCTCCACACAAATGTAGCTACTCTTTCTCTAAATTAAACCTTCCTAATCCCTATTACGTTAGTGTGATTAGTACATAGGTGTATAACCCATGGTAAGACATGGTGCTAAAAAATAAAGTAGAGACACTATCAGCTTTGTCTGCATTTATCCATAAAAATCTGTGTGTAAGAACTGATCGAATTTCAAAACCAACTGATTTATTCAGTTTGTAACACCTTTAAAAACAAAAAATTCAGAAATAATGCTTTTACAAAGGGGTTTGAGAAATTTCTAAATGTCAAGGGTCAAATCACCTCTACTTCGGTTTTGACACCCACTTCCACATCTTCAAACATTTTGAGTATAGAAGATTTTTTTTTATGTATTTCAAATAGATTTGAAATGTCTTATTATATAATCATTTTTATAACAGCTACCAAATCATATTTTAACACTGGAAAGTGATTCAATGTCTTCTATAACATAACTAGGGTTACATCCAAATATGTCTGCATAAAATAATTTAGTGGGCTTGGTTTTTGTCTAAACCTTGCTCTTTATCTTGATGCACTTATTGGATATTTTTAGGGGTGTACGAAACTTCAAAACAAATATTAGCTTTGACTTAATCAAGCTTCACCAATTACAAATCTTCACCAATATTAGTCAAGTGCCATTCTGAGCTGTTATGTACAATACAAGACATTATTTATGTGGAAAAAAACTTAAGTAATTGGATTGTAAGGTGATCTATCAAAATTAGACTAAATATTAGAAACAACAATACCAGATACTGGTGGAGGCATTTTACTTAACTGACCCAGCCACAGGCTGGAAACAGTTGATGATGATGATGATGATGATGATGATGATGATGATGATGTTGTGCAATAAAACATTTTCATAGTAATTTTAATGCATAGAGTTATATAGATAACCAAAATATAATATGTTTTAAATCATAAAACTAACAAAAAATATTTGCACTTTGATTTGGCTTTGAGAATATTTCAGATATTCGATTCGAGTTTGTTTCGAATTTAAAAAGTGGACGTAACACACCCCTAGATAATTTAAAAATTAAAAGTAGTGTTATGTAACAACAACAAAAAACTTATCTTTGACTTCATCTTCAACTTTGCTTCATGTGTTTTAAGCTTCGGTTCACACTAAACGAATGACATTAGCACACCCATATTTTTACTGAAATAATTGTTCATCTTTGCAGGCAGTGGTGGATGCCAGATACTGGTGGTGCCAACATCCCCGCTCTAAATGACCTGTTGTCTTCATGGGGCATAGCCCTTGGAGACAGGGTTTTTGAAGGGGACTTTATGTTTGGTGATCATGACATGTATTATGCTTCAGGGACCTCTATAGCCAGGTTTCCTAAGGATGGCATAGTTATCACACACATTCTCAAAGATCAAGGTATGGTAAAACATATCATTTAATTAACTGTAATATCTTTTGTATTTTATTTTAGATCAAAAAATAATTTTAGACTAAATATCAAGTTTTAACATGGGTTTTCATTAACTTGTGTGTCTAATGTCTCATTTGAAAAAAGATGATTAAAAATATCATCAACTGCTTCCAGCCCATGGCTGGATCAGTTGAGTAAAATACCTCCAGCTTCCTCTCACTTGCACATTTTTTGTTATCTGCTCCTCCCATCTCTTTCTTGGCCTCCCTTTATTTTAAAAATATATTCAGATCTGAATCGAATAATTTATTTTAGGTTTACCCTGAAAATGTTTTAAATCAATTCTCTGTAGAATATTTTACTATGTTAAGTTTTCATATCCAATCCAATAATAAAATATTTCAAAAAATGTAATAAACACTTAAGGAACATTTTAGATTAATAAAAAATAAAAATGTAACCATAAAAGCTGAAAAATCAAATACCGATCACATGACTTTTTTAAATTATTGTGCGAAGTTTGATGAATATTTACTAAAAGGTGGGCCAATCTACTTTTTCTAAGTACAGCAAACAACTGTGCCCCATGTTATTCCTTCATGACCTGGAACTCAGTTAATTTCTCACTTCACTCTTCAATGCAACGTGTTGTCAGTCTGATTATATTAATTTGTTAAGTAAGTATGAATTATAGACTTGAATTTTGAGCTAAACCCATCACATCCAAATCAAGAATTTATTTACTTTTGAAATTTAAAATTGAGTCCGCTTCTTAATGAGATTCAGATTCGGATTAAAAATTTTGAAAGTTTGCACAGGCTTAACTAGCTTTTTATATATGTATGACAATCCCTTTTATCTACGAAAGCAAACCTTTAATTAAAGTATGTGGGATATTGTAGTAAACATTTTCTCATGTATGGGTTTGTTTCGATCACCTGCTTACTAAACCTGCCAGGGCCTAGACCTGAGTAGCAGGGCTGTCGCTTTTAGGTCCTCAGTTGGACCTTCTCTTGGTGGTAACCTTCCCTAACTGAGGCTTCGGATACTGATGATGGCTTAGCTCATCATCACCAACCCTCTCACTTCCGGCCCACTCAGACCAGTCTATCAACCCCCTCACTCCAAGACCACCCAGCTGGAAGCCAACCGGCCAGACCCTGTTCCAAGCCTGTTGGTTTTGGCCCTGACCAATCTCTTGTCTCTCGTCTGCACCTGACGTGGTTTCCGCTGGGGTTCAACCCAAACTCCACCAGGCTGATTGGGCCCCAGGGTACACTTGGCGGTGAGATTGGGATTGAGTAGAAGGGGGTGAGCATCATCCACAAGGTAGGCAACTTTTATTGCGCATTACTACCTCGTTAGTAATCAAGGGAGGCCAAGAAAGATGAGAGAAGCAGATAACAAAAAGTGTTCAAGTGACAGAAGAAGAATGGAAGAAATTAAGGGAGTAAGAATGGTGGAAGAATAGAGGAATATGGATACATTTTACTAAACTGACCCGGCCACAGGCTGTAAACATTTGATGATGATGGTATATTGTAATAAATACAACAAGCAGTGTTGTGTCAGACAGATCATTAGTGGTTAATATTTTCTAGGGGAAGACATCCTTGGCACAAAGTCCAAGGTGACAGAGAGTGTCCCCGTCCTGGGGATAATTCAGAGCAAGGCTTCCGAGAAGAGTGGACGGGTTGCTGTATACGGGGATTCTAACTGTCTCGACAACAGTCATCTCCAGAAAGGTTAGTCTGTAGCCTCGACAGATGTATTACTCCTGCTGGTGTTTCTTTCATAGAAGTTGAGTCTTTTAACCAATATATCCACAAATTTGTTATAATCCAGGGAATGCTGCAGTACTAATAAGGATGGAACCCTTGAGTCTTTAAATCCTTAAGGGTATTCAAGATTCATTAATTCGAGAAAATATTGAATTCGAGACTCAAATACTTTTTAAAAAAAAATCAATATTTCAATGGAAATTTGTCTTAAAGCTCTGTTACGGCTTATTGGTGGTTCAAAAGCAATCATAATTATAGGACTAACTTAACAACCAGGCCCCAGACCAGTAATTTATGAATAACATATGAATGTTATAATGAACAGATTACATATATAATATATATTTGAATCCAATGTCCTTTTTCTGTGTTTGTCTTTTATGTTAGACCTTTTATATGTTCCTATCTAAGTGTCCTATCTTTCTTTACAATTTTTCACTTTCTCCCTTTTGTGTTTATTTGGTTTCCTCATTTAGGAAGTTGCGTTGCATGTTTCACACTCCTCCCTGACGAGTTCCAATAGAATGAAACCTAGGTCGAAGGATTGGGTGGTGACGATCGATTTTCTTTAAAAGGCAACCATTACCTCTTTGTCCAGTGACAGCAGTGTAAAGTGTGAACTGTGTTCTTCTTTTAATTGTAAAAGCCATATTGTGTTCGTCTCTTTTATATGTTTCTATCCATTTTTCCTGTCTCTTCTTCCAAATATAATCAACTGATTATAAGAAAGAATGTTAACATTTAGTTACTATATGTATTCTTTATCATTATATTATATTTATATTTCCTTTTATGTTCATAATTTTTCCCAAGATTCGGATTCAAGATTTGGGATTAAAAGGTAAATTGAAGATTTGGATTTGAGATTCGTTCGTGAAATAGTGGAGTTGACCCAACTCTACCTTTAACCTTGATAATATAATCAAAGTCCATTGCTTTAATCTAAACATAAAATAAGTTAACCCTATTAAACTTCACTTTTTTTTTTAACAAAGGCCTGTATTTAAAAACAAAGCTGAGAGAAACAAAAGTTGAAGGGGAGTAGACAGTGCAATAATTTGCAGTAAAGTGGATAATAAATCAACTCTCTTTCGTCTCGACTACACCTCCTGTTTCGTCCAGCCTCATTCTTCCATACAGGATCTTGACTTGATGGTAAAAGTTTCTATTAATTTTTTTTAAATTTATTTCTCCTGATGAAACGTTTAATGAAATGATGAGCTATAATCACCGGGGTTATTTTTTTGTAAAATGCTGGTTTTCGTGAAGAGGCAATAAACAATAACTTCAAAAGATAGTGTTATTTATTGATTCTTTTATTGGGTATTTTAGTTTATTAGTTTGTCACACTCGTGCCAGTGATTTTTTTTACTGCGTTTTTATACCTGTTCAGGCTATTTGAATATGTACTAATCACACTAATGAGCTAGGGATGAAGTAGAATGAATTTAGAGGAAGTGTACCCACACTTGCATGAAGGGAGAGTGGAACAACCATTTTGGAAAAACAGCCCGACCAGGATTCGAACCCTGATTTACCTGTGGAAGAGGCAATTGTAGGCTTACTTAAAAATGCTTTTCAAATGAGAGCTTCCTAAATACTGCATTATCTTCATAAATTAAGCTGGTGCACCAGCCAAAACAAGGGCAGTTGATGTCATCAAACAAACCGTTTTTCGTTCTGTGCATGTGTTGTTTACAAAATAAAAAAAAACTTTTATTTTAAAACTAATATTTTCTATAGCTCTTTAATTGATTATAAAAAAAACTTTATTTATTTTTGTGGCTAGTTATAACAAGATTTTTTACATTCATTATTGTTTCCAGTCTGTGGCATGGATCAATTTTTAATTCACACTCTATATTTCCCACTACTGGCTTGCTAGGCCTTTCATAGCTTCATATGACTTATAATCTAACTCTAGACTAGGACAGGAACAACATTCAGTCCTCGGCCACTAATTCATCACTGAAATGGGTAAACCCACATTTCACCAATGATACATTTTTCCATGCCGGTCGTCGAACCCGGGACACTTAGCACAGTAGACAGATAGACACGCTACTGACTGAGCTAAGGTGTTGGATAGTTTTAACAATAATCAATATAATTATATTTAATACAAAATAATATATTTTGTTCTTTCAATGAGCCATTTATACAGTAATCCTGAGCAAAGTATTATTATAATCATTTGAAAACACTTTTTACTGATAATAAGGTATAATTAAGGACATAATTATTATTTACAAATAGGTTGGCATTAATGACTTCCAGCCATTGTTTGCAATAAAGAATCTTCTGCCTACTTTCCTACTGTCAATAGGGTATAGCTTTACTGAAAGAGGGAAATGTCGAACATTGAGCTTTCTTTCAGCCCAATCAAGCAACTCATGGCAGAAGCTCTCCTTGCTTTCCATCACTTTGTAGCATGTCAATCAGACAGATTGGACAGCTACAATTAAAAATCAACATTTTTATAATTTACGCAAGAAAGAAACTATGTTAATTGAATTTACCTCGAAGTTTATTTTCTCTGACTAGATGCAGTCTAATAAAATTACGTATCTCCCTACATTCAAACACGTGGTTGGTCAAAGTATCATCCTTGTATAAATACTGTACTAAATATCAAAGAAGAGGATTAATATTATTGTATTTATAAATAAAATATGTTAACGCATACCCTTTGCTGTTGGATGATGTCTGATGTCGGATAAAGTTACATACGCTTGCCATGCCGTCCACAAGACAAAATAGTAAAGTACATCTATATCACAAATTCTCATAAAAATAATAATGGAGCCTAAATAATATAATCATACCATATATGTTTAAATAGAAATTGCTTTCATTTCTACTCACACAGTTAAGATGTTGTTTGATTGAATGGCCACATGATAGAAGAAAATTATTAGAAGATGGCAGCCACACGTGCTTACATTATAACACCTGGCTAAGGAAAGTAATGCGTATCAACTTCGACCTACTGACCCACTCTACGTCAAGAGACTCTAGTGGTGAGCCAAGGAAGCTTGTTCCTTCCTCTCCCTGCTAGTGAATTTTTCTTGTTAATTTTCTCTTTCTGCCGCCTTCGTCCGTATTTCTCCTTTCTATGTTCCTGTGTTTATCACCTTCTCTGCCTTGCTCCGTTTTTATCAGATTGAGTAGTATATAAGGGGTCACGTCCAGGTTCCCAATACAGCCAATTTACTCTAAACCAGCGTTGAAGGAAGAACCTCTGCATCATCGCGAATCGAAGACCACGTCGACCATGAAGTTGGAGGCGTCTGTTTCACCGCCACCCTGGACAGGATGACGCACTTCGATGACAAATTTAAAGTTGGGACAGTTGGATCCACCGCAGCCATGGATAGGACCACGGACTTCAATTAATTGAGGATTTTAAAGTTATCTAGGAGTCCTTATGACTCAGAATCAAATTTTTGTAGTAAAAGATAGGCAATGTCTGCTTGCACCTTTTTAGTTTTCTGTACATTGCCAGAGATGATTTTCTTTGTGTTGATAGTTTGTCGAATTGACAATGGATCAACGGCAAGTCTTGTTGACTTCTTAACTTAAAGGTTTATTTTGTTATTTAAATATTGTGTCCTCCAGAATGAGGGTTAAGTCTAATAATAGCTAGTTTCATGTATGTTAAATCAGTCCTAGAGACTATGTTGCTCTGTATATTTACTATACAGTGTTTACGTTACGAGCCTTGGGCTTGGAATACAGTAATGTCTTAGTTACAGACTTACTAAACTTCCACAAGTTCCATTAGTCTAACTTGATCCATTGTTTGGCATGACGCCGTAAACGTCATGTACATCTGTTTAATTTTTGGATGGCTACAACCAGGTTGTCTCTATTAGATTACATACCTCAGTTGAGTTGGTGGAATTCTTTATTTTGTGTTGGTTAAGTAGTTACGCTTCACGTACTGTATTAGTTTGGGTGCGCAACCCAGGGAACTGCTATAGAGTCATAGTGGGGTTCGCGAAAATAATACCCTTTTTCTTTGCCCGGTTTTTGGATTTCTATTGTGCTGGTGTTACTCTTAGTTTAATTCCAACTAGGTTTGTGTGTACTATTGAATGCGTTGGCAGTACCGTAAGGGAAAGAGAACAGCCATAGTACTATTTTGTTGACACATGCTTATTAGCCATCATCCACTATAATCAAGGAACTTTTCTATTGTTTATCATTATACTAAATGTTTTAAAGAGTTCAATTTACAACCCAGACTGGCTTAACTGATATAAAGGTATTTATATTTGTATATATATCTTGTTCTATATTTTGTTATTTACTACTTGATTATTTTCTTCTACAGAACAATTTATCCAGTAGTCCAGCTCCTATTCAGCCCTAGTAGCTACAGCAGAATATTCAATTTATCTGCATCAAACGTCAAAGTATAACCTGTAATATCACTGTAAAACCTCAATTATGTTATTTCTGTTTTATTGTAATAAATCTATTTGTTGTTAAACATAATTCTTTTATATGAAATGGATCACCTGTAGGACAACAGTGTTTCAACTTTGTTTCTCTGACCAAGAATGTCTCAATAATCACGATTGTTTACTGTTGCGTTTCTTCGAAGTTCATTTGAAGGAATCGTTAAGTTGAAACTATCTTCAGGTTATGAACTACACATCTCTTTTTCAGACTGTTTCTGGATGCTGGATGCCTTGCTGGAATATAGCTCCATGGGCCACCTACCCTCCATATTCAAGGACCACCAGACTGAGTTTGAGAACCACATATCGGAGCTCCCGCAAAGAATGGAAGGCAACCACCTCTACAGGTGAGATTTCTATCAGCCTTAGTTGTTTACATAACCGATTGAAATCAAAAGGAGTTCAGAACTTGAGTTACATTCTTATGAGAACGTAACGTACCTAACGTATATTCTCATCCATAACTCCATGGTGTCAGCCCGCAATCGAGCCATATTAATCAAGCGGCCGCCATTTGTTGGTGATGATAGTGCCAACTTTTGCGGATAGAGGGTGTCACTTGGTCAGCCAATGAACCCTCCGGCCATTAATCTCACTTTTCTAGACCAAAGCCGCTACTGTTTTATTCAAGTATCTCCTCATTTATACTCATGAGGCTGAGTTGAACCCAGGACCTCTGAATCATTAGACAGTAACTCTAACCATTAGACCACAAAGAGTTGTTCGAGAGGAGTGTCTGAAGCTTAAAAAATAACTTTGGTTTGAATGTTTTTCATTATTTTGACTTTGCTTCGATAAAATTATTGACATTTAAAATACACATTACTGTTCAATTTTATATCATTTTATGTTGTTTTACATTACAAATTAATGTTTGTATGACAACAATTTGAGATAATTTAAATAATCACATTATGTTCTAGTAAATTTATTCATCAGCTAAAGCCAAAACATGTTTAACATTTTATAAATTGTATTTTGTGCCTTAAATTTTATAAATATGTACAATATAATTATTTTCTTATAAATTAACATAATATTCAAACTTTGATTTAGGTTAGAAAACATTTCCTATATTTGATTCGACTTGGGTTCAAACCTTAAACTTGGGACTTTACATACACCCCTAGTTTTCAAAATATATTTTTTTCAGTTTGTTAACACAAGCCAGGTGCTATAAAATCTGGGGTCACATTTGTAGGGAACTTAAAAATCATTTGTACTCCACCTCCTTTCACACCAAGCAAAGACGAAAAAATGTTTGCCATATCCAGATTCTAACCAAATATCCCTGTGGATGGGGGAGCAAGAATTTATCCTCAGTAGTCTCTGTCTGTTGTAAAAGGCGACTCTAAGAGACTGGGATATAGCTGAAGCCTGGTAGATCGGTACAGCTTTATACCAGATAGCCTTGGACGAGAGTGACAACTATTCTAACAACAATAGCACTGCGATGTTGAAGGCAAGAACCTGCGGCAATCTCATACAAACTTCAGAAATATGATGTCGAAAGCTGTGGATCACATGACCTGACATATTAATGTGTAAAAGTAGACATAGTAACATTCTATCTGTTAAATAAGGTTCTTCCCATTAAAATGGGATTGTTAACAGTCATTCCTTGTTTTAAAAATTACCACTATCTAAAGAATAGGAGTGTGCGAAGCTTCAAAAACCTTGGCTTCGACTCTAAAGTAAAATTCCTGAGTCAACAATTACAAGCTTCACCCCCCCAAAAAATATATTTAAAGTTATAACACACATTTGTGTTTATTTTTTTTCCATTTTCTTCGGTTATTGCCATCACAAATTAGTATTTGTAAAAAATCTAAAATAATTAAATTACATTTTGTGACAACTTAATTTATTATTTTAATACAAAATATATGAATTATGTTTGAAATATGGCATTTTATACATTATTTTTAATACTTAAATTTTCATAGCTATATACAACGTCCGGCATTTTACTTAATTTGCTTGAGTTATTATTTTGTTTTGGCCACCGAATTAATAGCCTGAGCCTGAGTAGCAGGGCTGCCGCCTAAAGGTCCTCAGGTATGCCTGGTTTTTTAATTTTAGGAAATGATTAGAGAAAATCAGGGATTTCATTGGTCAAGTTGAGTAGGCACTATTTAAAATATATATTTGTACAATTTTGGGGGTAAACTGAAAACTATAATTGAATTTCAGGTACTCTAAGGTGCTTTCAAACCACAGAGACAGTCTTCTAACCCGGGACCTCCCCCCTTGCCCACACCTGGTATGGGCCCAGCCAGTGCCCCTCAACATGTCAGCTCCAACGTACGTAAGTCTGGCCATACTCCTTAGTATACTAAGTCAAAATTGGATTAGAGTAAAACTTCATTAATTTATACTAATGGAGGAGGATCGATATCCAATTAGTGGAAGGTCTTAATTATAGAACAGCAAATTATGTCAACTGTTTTCAGCTTTTGGCTAGATCAGTTTAAATGTTTCTGTCTTTTTCCTTCTACCATTTAACTCCTCCCATCTCTTTCTAGGTCCTCCTTTCCATCCTCATTACATGCCCATATCATTTCAACCTCGCTTCCTCTATTATTTCATGTGTTCCCTCTACCCCCACTCTTTCCCAGATAACTTCATTCCTAATCACCTCTCTCTCTCTCTCTCTCTCCATATATATGTGTGTGTGTGTAGAGAAAGAGGAGGGGGGGGGGGAAGGGGGGAAACCATTTAAGAAATAACACCTTCACTACACTCGAACAGGATTTTAACCTCGATTTCCCTGTCATCAGCTATTTATTCTATTGTGAGAGTGACACTTTAGACCATTCAGTCACCAAAGCAGGTCCTTAGTAAGTAAATTGGTTTAAATTAGAAGGGATAACCAACACACTAACCTTAGTGATACTGGAGTGTAAATTGTTTAGATAAAATACATTTTTAAGAACAAGCTTTCACTGTTACATATAGCTTCATCAGGTTGAGGTCATCAATCTACTCTCTTTACCTGTAGAAGTTGTCTGTGATAGTGAAAGATTGTTTTTAAAAATGTGCATTGTGTTTTTTAGTGTTTTATCCAAACCATTTCTACTCCAGTATAACCATAGTTGTTGCGTCTCAAACCACCCTACAATTACACACTAGCATAAGTGCGAATAATTCAAATGGCTAGTAATAAACGGTGCTAATAATAATAATAATTCAACTCTATGTATGTATCCATGAACTAATTAACATTATTATGAGACTCACTAACCAACACGCCTGCACCCTTGCCATCCTTTTCTTTGAGTGTCCTCAAGCCGCATCCCAGCGCTCAACTAGTCCGACAGGTTTTTCTACCTATCATTTCCCAGTCACATTCCTACCCTCTTCAATTGTGACTAATGGACACCCTTCCCCACATCAACTTTCCACCAGTCACCTCAGCTATACAACCCTAACAATATATATTCACCCTTACAACTGCACATAATAAACCTATACCTATTCGGAAACATATCCTTATAAATTTCAAAATACAAAGTATAGTAAAATATTATTCTAACAATGGCTACATCAAGGTAAGTTTGCTGGCTATACCTCCTAGTTTAAACCATGATTCAGCCTAGTGCTCTATTCCAAATAACCTTAATAAGTTCAACCATATTTTATTCACAGATGCCCTACTATTCATCATCAAATCAACTGCCGGATTAGTTTAGTAAAATGCCTCCATCTTCCTCTATCCTTCCACCTATCTTCTTCCTTTCTTTTCCTCTCACTTGAACACTTTCTTTTATCTGCACCGCTCATCTCTTTCTTGGCTTTCCCTGCGGTCTTTTTCCCACATATATCAGTTCCAATATTTTCTTTGTTATCCTCTATTTTTCTATCCTCGTCACATGTCATACTCCTCTACTATCTCATGTACTCCCTCTACCCCAACTCTTCCCCAGATAACTTCATTCCTAATCTTGTTTCACCTCGTGACAGCTAACATGCTCCTTACAAACTTCATTTCTATGACCTCCACTTTCCTAGTCTCTCTTACATTCACTGTCCATGTTTCAGCATATTTGACAATGGGTACAAAGTACACCTTGTACAACATTTCCTTACACTTCAAGGGGACCTCTTCTCCATAGCAGGTCTCTTACACACCTATATAACAACTCTCCCTGCTGTCCTCTTCTCAGTGAGTCCTCTTTACGTCCACCTTTCTCCTCACTCACACTTCCAAGATATTTTATGTTCATTAATTTTCTTTACTGCTGTTGGGAACAAAATTCTGTGGTGGTTAAGTTGTAATTGTTAAATTGTGACTGCAGCAATCTCTACAAGTCTCAGAAGCTCCTGTCACTCTCCTTGGAGGGCCCACTCCCCAACTTGCGAGACCTGGCTCCTAACGATATCTCTAACGGGGCAATCGGGGAAGCAGGGGTGGCCGGAGTCCGTTGGGGCACGGGGCTAGGGGACTTTGAAGAGGACAGTCTGAGCTCCTGGCCCGCCTTGCTCTTGATGGCGCTCTCTTGTACCGTCGTTTTCCTAGCTTACAAGTACTACCGTCAGCGAACTCGACCGAGGAGGAAACGACCCCGTTTGCGACGCATCATGGCTGTTCATCATAATGGCCGAGTACCCACTGTCTGATGTCTTCCAGTTTATAGTTAAAACTCTAACCTTCGTCTCTCTCGTCAGTTTTTTGTAAAGTTATCCCAAATTGTTCAGTTACTTCTAGTCACCAATTAAGATTTTGTAGATTTATGAATTTTTATCTTAGTATTTCAAAATGTTTACTATTCACATGATTAGTTTTTGTTGAAATATTGAACCATTTGAATTGATTACATTAGCCGGATACAATTGATTCTTACATAGTGTTCAACAAAAACTAAATTAAGTTCATGTTTTCTCCAGATTTGTGATTTATAGAGAAAAGTATAGGAATATGATCAAACTTTTAAATAGTAAATTAAGGGTTAATTGCCTTTTACTGTTTGGACAAACTTACTGATAATTCATGTTTGATTAAATTTAAATTAATAAATGTCAAACTACAAACGTGTAGATTTTAACATGCTAACTGACAAATTGTACATATTCGCCGACTTATTTTGATCAATTTTTGCTGAACAGCACACTATATGATAATTCTAGGTTAAGAAACCATTCCAGTGATTCTAGTAAATAAAATAATAAGTGTAAGAACTAGAAAAAAAAGTTATGTACTTTATAATCACCTTAAGCACTGCCTCTGAAAATTTCATGATCATAAAATCTTATCCACTCACATTTACTTGTAAATCATAAGTTGCAAAGTATTCAACACAGATTTTTAAAACTAATGTATCTTGTTATGTATTTTTTTAAATATATTCTGATTAGGGGTGTGCAAGAACCACTTTTTCAATTTGAGACGATATCAAGAAGAGAATATGAAAAAATATTGAGATGTAAGAACGAAACGAGAAATCTTCCTTTGAAAGTACAAAAATGTAAATTATGTTTATTAAAGTAAATACATAATTTATAGAGTTCCCTTAGACCAGGGGTCCCTAACCTTATGCACTCATGCGCCATGGCGCACGCCGAGCCTTTTACGTCTGCTCGCCACTTTTTGACCACAGCTGAAAAGTTTTTGACTAATAATTTTAATCTGTTACTTTTCCGACAAAAATCAAGTTTGTGCTTATCTCCAGGTATGCTGTTCTTAGGAAGTTGGTGGTTGAAATCCCCCCCCTCTTTCCAATCCCTCTCTCTCATTTTTCTTTGCCAGCTCATTTACAAAGTGCACTTTTACTTGAAATTACCATTCTAATAGTTTCAAGCTGAATGGTTTTGCTTTTTCCTAATCTCAAAGACCTATCCCCTTCCATCATTCTCTTCACACTCACTAATACCATCCTAATACTTCCTATTTCCTTTGTAAATATCTTGGCATGGGTCTACCCAGTTTTTGTTTTTTTTTGCCTGAATAAACACAGAACAAATATATATTTTTAAAAGGTACCTAAGCACCAAAATGGTGGTGATTAGCTAAATATTTCTTTGTGTCTTTATTTTAGTCTCTTAAGAACCATAAACAAAGCAGTATTTATTAAATTTACCTTTGTTAATTTGGCGGGGGTCGTAAACCCCCTGCCCCCTTTTTCCCTACATGGCACCTTGAGTATTACCCACAACCACATGTAACATCACTTTCGATGTTGAAAATTCAACATGGCAGTTGACCGGTCATGTGTATAGCGTTGAGGCTGACCTTCGAGCCTGGTGGGAGTTAGTAAATTTGCCTTGAAAAAGTAATTGGTGCCCGCGGCACTACAGTTAGTTTTGAATGTGCTCTAAGATACAAGAAGGTTGGGGACCTCTGCTTTATACAGTTAGGCTGGCACTTGCTTTGGATTATCTTAAAGTTCATTCAAGCACTTAATATATAAACCAGTCACATTATAAATGTAATTAATAAAATTGTGTTATTTGCAATGAATACAACTTATAATTTAATTTTGTATTGTAATTGTAAATAATGTCATCGTTTGAAATTGAAAAACAATATTTATTAGCAAAACATTTCTTAGTAAAGGCTGTTTTGGGGGAAAAAGTGTTGCTATTTCTGGGTCTGTACATGGCATTATTAAAAATAATAATTTCTCTGTTTGGATTCTAAGTTTCTTAGGGCAATTATTAGCTTTTTCATATTTTTTTCTCTACAAATTTCTCTAATTTTCGAGATTCATTTATAACTATTGGGAGGAGATCAACATTTTACATTTTTTGTCTCCTCATTTGATTGAGATGTTTTCAAGTCTTGCACATCCATAATTCTAATGTTTTTTTCTAGTTTTTATGTAATAAATTAATATCTTTTATTATAATTATTGTTAGCATTTTGTGATGATTTAAATTAAACATATATTGAATTATTTGTAACTATGTTTGTTTTAATGAGAGCACATTCCCGATAAATCACAATATTATGACATTTTTTAATTTGTTGGTGTTATTAAATAAATACATAAACAAATATAAATGAATATACAAAACAAACATATTATATGAATGACTTTGTTACAACTTAACAGTATAGCAGTAGATTTAACTGTAACCCTAGTTAGGGATGAGTTGTAGAGTAAAGTGGAAGAAACAGAAGAGAGATCATCGGGAGAGAGGCAAGCAGAAGTGTGAGAAGTATAATTTGGAGCAGGGATGAGCTGAGGAAGTGTAAAGGATTGATCTACAGGACGTTCTATGTACAAATATTGACATATGCAGCGGAAATGTGGGTAATGCAAGAACATGGTAAAAGTAAAATTCAAGCTTGTGAAATGAAGTTTATGAGAAGTACTTTAGGAGTGACAAGAATGGAGAGATGAAAGGAATAGTTAAAGAAAAGTCGGTTAAGAACAGAATAGAGATGACGACTAAGGTAGTACCAAAGATGATGTTGGATATTGAAGTGAGATGGGGGAGGGGAGGGTGCAGGAGACCAAGAAGACTGAGAGACAGGTGGCTGAAGGGAGTGTAGAGGACAGGTTCATTGTGGAGAAGGTGGTGAGGCCTATGTTACAAAAATACAAAAACAGACCTGCAGGGCTATTATGACCACGACACAAAACGAATTTGTGACCGTTAGCAGAGAAACGCTAGACTTTGTGTCAAAAGTTATTATGGCCGACCACTTTGCAAAAGCAAATATTTTCCTAGTATAGTGATGCTAAGTTGCACAGACATTTTACTTGTCCTTTGATTTGCATTACAAGGTTATGTTTGCCAGTGGCGCAGGAACGTTTTTATTTGGGGGGGTAAATATAATCATGGGCTTTTATAGGGAATAACATTTTTTAGATTTAAAAAAGACCAATAAAATGTAATATTTAACAGTCTAAATGTGTTTTTTTCTCATTAAGTATGGGCATGCCAAACATTAGAATGAATACACACAAAACTAATTAAGAAAAAAATATATCTGATGCTGCTCAACTCAAAATGATTAAAAACAACCAAATTAAAGTACGTTTCCAAACACCTTTGCGCTATATTCGCTACTAGCTATAAAACCACTAACTAGTTTCGCAATGTCAAGTTTGTCGAGTCTCTCAGGGTATGCATTAAGCAGACACCGGTGATTTAGTCTACGTTGCCTCATCGTAGAGCGAAGATAGTTTTTTATGCGTACAAGCAATGAAAAACTTCTTTCTGCAGTAGCTGATATAGCTGGTATCTCTATCAGAGTTTTCAAAATCTCTTCAGTGTGAGGAAATAAACTTCGTGTTTCCTCGTGCAGGCCTTGAAATTCGGTGAACGTGCTGGAGATGCTAGAAAAATGAATGATTTTGCTACACATCGTCAGCTCAGTTTTCAGCTCTTTTGGGCAAATACTTCTTTTGTTCAAAACTTTCATCATGGTTTCAGTAAATTTATTTGACTTCGAGAGTAAGATTTCCTCTAATATGCAGTACTCTTGAAAATCTGGTTGGTTGAACCTGTATTCAATTTCTTCAGATATCTTTCGATTGCATTTGTACTCAGGGGCGCACCCAGAATTTTAAGCTGGGAGGGGGGGATTTTTACATAATAATTTTCATAATTGCAGCATTATATATTTCAATTACTCTAATATTTGGAAATTTTATTTGAAGTAGGGGGGTAAGAAAGATAGAGATTCAGCGATGCCCCCTAAAAAGTGGGGTTCCAGGGGTTTCTCCCCCGGGAAATTTTTTTATTTCAAAGTATGTAAATGATAATATTTGAGCTAATTTGTACCAAAAGCGGATCCTCGGCCTACCCTCTGTCACTGTGTATGCCAGGTCTGTGTTTACACATTCTTCTTCACACCCGGGATTTGCAGTTGGTGGGGGTGGGGGCATATATTAATATCTCAACTGCTGATACAATAGTATTTACATAATTGCTCTAACATAATAATTTCAAGTACTGTACCCACTTCAAAACTCTATGTACAAAGAGTAAATACTTTAACCATTTCTAGAAAATATTACATTATCACAGGTCCAGTTTTCATTTAAGTGAAAATTAACAGTAAAATTAAAATCCACATAAAAAAGTAATCCTTTGAAAAGCCCTAATTACTGTACAAATTTAATTTATAATAAATATAATTAAAAAATATAATTGATTAATTGACGGAACATAATGCTAATAATATTTTTGTAATATCCTTAACTTCTGGGGGAGGGCTTCAGACCCCAAAGCTACCCCCGTAGGTGCGCCCCCTGATTGTACTTGAGTAAGTGTATAATAATTAATCATTTTATGAGTACCAAATTTTGAGGAATGTCCCGCTGCTTCTACATTGTTGGCTTCAAACTGTGATAGTGATATTTTATCTCCGGAACTGGTTGCAAAAGTTTCATTGGTTCCATCTTGATGTTGCAGTAAATTGCAATCGTCAGCACCTGCGATATATATATATATATATATTTATTGAAGTATAAGCGACCTATAAAAGATAAACAACATATAATTTTATTTGAAACTCAAAATCAGAATTTTATTATTAGACTTTCTCTAGGCTCTGTATATATAAAAGAATAATTTTAGTGACCAATTGAAATGGAATTATCTTTCTAAGAGATGATAATAATTTATTGATCAGTTTTAATTCATTGTTATAATTTACCAGGACATTGTTCTTTTGATTGTCTCTGCTTGTTGTTATCTTCCCATCATGAGATCTCTTCATTGTCCACTTCAATTGGTAAGACGTAAGGTAACAGTAAAAAAACAAACGTATCTTTGTTGCCTGATGACACAATCAAGTCACCACTCCCCACGTGAATGAGTGAATACCAGACGGTATTTACAACCCCTACCTCTCTTCTGGCTCAACCCCTCCCCCTCCAAGACTTTGGCACAAGTCACAAGTGGACTTGTAAAGTAACATAGCAGCACTGTCGCGCCTAGCAGAGGGGCGCGGTGGAGACTGGTGATTGCTGTCCCAAGCACTAAGCAGTACCTACGATAGGTCAGGACTCGCCAATAAAACCACTCGAAACAGGATTATATTTTAATTTTATTATGTTACCTTAGAGTGAACTGTGTATCTTGCCTCAACAAGATCTTTCTAGTATCTAAAAGTTTTATTATATTTGTTTGAGAGCGGAGGGGTAAAAATGATACTTTTTACCCCCCTCCATTTCTTAGGGGGGTAAAATTTACCCCCGTACCCCCTAGTTCCTGCGCCACTGATGTTTGCTGGGTTTTGTAATTTATTAGGTGTTTTGTGTTACATGATTTAAACTTGTCATCTCATTAGCCCAATATAATAATCTCAAATCTTTTTGTGTGTGTTTCACATAATCTAACTTTAAATAGGCCTATATGATAGTGTAGGCCAAGAGTGGGGATAGTACACTTACACTGAATGTTAAAATAATATTTTCTTTGAAACATAACATTATCAAAATGCATTACTATTCACCATCAACACACTGATTATTCTAATATTAAGAATAATTGTTTGGAGGTTAATTAAGCTTCAACATATTTTGGATGTTAGTAGTATATTGACCTACTTCATGAGGCAACATTGATCAAAATGTTAGTCTCTTTGGTCTAGTTTTCCAATGGTGGGGAGGTTGGGATTTGAATCCTAGCTGGGTGTGATGAGTATTTTATTTTTCTAAAGGTTTTCCCACTCTACCTCTACACAAATCCAAATACTTTTATTCTATAACTCATCCTTTATCATCTATACCATATTAGGGTAAAACACATGGATACGACAAGTTGACAAGACAAGGCCTAATCTGTTTACGATGACTCAACAAAATTTTAATAATGTAATCCTATTTAAACTGATGCGTACATACAGTAGTAATTACTATCCACATTAACATGAGTTGTAGGTCTCTGAAATATTGCAGCCAAGATTTTAAATAACCAAAATAGGCCCTAGCTTAATGTTTATATGCAGTTTGGTTTAGGCCTATGTTTTTTCATAAAATGGTTACTTAATTTATCTTAAACCAATAATTAGTAGCTAGACCTAGTTATCCTGAAGTGAATAAATTGCAAACAACTCATAAATAAATATAATATCCTTATATAGCTAAACACTTAACCAAAGTTTCAAGAATTCCTTTTAAATAAAAGTTGCATTTTATTATTTTTAACCATCCAAACCAGCCTCTCGTTCACTTTCATGTTAACTTAGTAGGCCAACTGGGTGTAAATGCCCATTGTTTTGGCTTTAAGTTGTCGAAAATATCCAGTGCAAACACTATTTTTGGGAGCTCTTGAACGCTTTCATCAACTTTAAATAACTAGTTTTATTTTATAAGAACTTCACACAACATATTTGATTCAATCTTGAACGTGAGAACCTTTTCGACACTTTAAATTAATAAAATTAGCACATGGTAGGCCTACGTATGTTTGAGTTGAGTACCGCATGGATAGATTTTCTTTATTTAACCTCAACTTAATCAAACAAAATAAAATTTAAAACACCTTACTGTAGGCCTATATCTATAAACGTTCACTTTTTCACTTGACAATATAGAGAACGGTTATAAAATATCCCTACTAAAAAAGCAAAAATACGAAATAGTAATTTACTGTTTGAGAAAGTTTTACAAGACATGTATTTTTTTAATTATAAAATAAAGTTATTTTAAATTAAAATAGGCTTAAATATAAGTATAAGTCTACATTATAAATGCTTTAAATTATTTTTAGCCTTACGTACCTAACATACATAAATAAATTAACAAAAAACCTAAAAGTCTGATTGTTCAGCAATGACTTATAGCCTATATATTATATTATATAAAATAATAAACAGTTTGATAAGAACAATACACCTACATAGTTAGCATTTATACATATATTTAGCATTATAATTACTACTATTGAATCATTAACTAGAACATCCCTGCTGTATTTTATATTAGCATATTAAATCAGATATTTGAGTAGTAAACATAATAAAGTAATTAACTATACATGAAAAAACCACTACCAGGCAAACACAAATAAATAAATAATCATGAAGATAAATGAAAGGACCGCCTGAAATACATGGGCCGCATGACATACTACTAACTGCTGTGTACTGGGTGACATAGTTTCGCAGCTGACTTAAGCAATTACATCAACAAATTCTTACAAATGGCGCTACCTATCTATTCTCTTTACATTGTTTGTAACTGAGTTGTCAAGTGTACATGTTTTGAGTAAACCTGTTTAAACAATGTATGTTGTTTTAAAATGTTCAATTGAGCAACCTAATTTCTCCATTTTTACTTAGTGTGGCAAATTTCTCTTTTTATTTGTCACATCTTAGGGCTATATTGAAAAATATGTTTCCCACCTTTTGGATAAGACGTCACACTCACAATAGACTGGACTGCCAATGACTGGGAGATCGAGGTTCAAATCCCTTTTGGGTGTACTGAGGGTGTTTTTTCATAAATGGTTTTCCACTTTGTTCACGTATATATATAGCACTGCGTCTTACTTCTACCCGTTCGGGTTATACGCTTTAAGTACTAATTACGCTATTGGATTAGGAATTGGGAAGGTTGAATTAGAGGAAGTGAACCCGCATTTGTGTGGAGTCAAAGTGGAAAACCATTTAGGAAAAACCACTCCCAGTTCACCCGACCGAGATTCAAACCTCGATCTCCCCGTACTCAGCATTCGAGCTCAACACGACAAGCGCCTTAGCCAACTACGCCACAGAGGCGGGTTTTGTCCACATAAATGCAGGTGCACTTCCTTTAACTTAAAACATTCCTCATCACTAAAACATTTGCTTAATTAGTACAGATGTGTATCACTTGAAGGAGTAGTAAAAAAATCTTGAATTGGATCATAGAAGAAGAAGAAGCAAGAATATAGTGGTGTGGGCATGGAAGAAAAGAATAATGGAGTTGAAGGGGGTGGGAAGAGCGATGGAGGAAGATGACTGAGGATAGTCCATATTTGTCAGTCAGGTCTGCACTAAACGCCAGAATCAATGTTAACGACGACCTCCCATTTGTTTCCATCATAATTTTCCATCCTGTTCAGTTTATGACAAGCTTTTCTCAAACCTCCAAAACTTCCGTTTATCCTCTCCACGGGAACTACTGCAGTGAAGTCTGGATTCTCTGGATACGTGTCGTCACCTGAGAATATTTGACAGTTGTTACAGAGCTTCATAAGGTTGATATCCACTTAGGCTTTTTGATTTGATTTAAAAAAATTCCTTTCTATTTTAATCAGGCATTGGTGTGTGTTAGCACAATATTTGCAGTCAGCACTAATTTTCTTTGAAAGCCTGTGGTCACAGTTCATTTTTTAAAGAATGGTGCTTTAACCGCTAGAAAAGATACTTGATCTATTTTCACATAGACATAGGTCAATTCATGTGATATTCACTGTCACTTTTTATCAAAAATATCCACAATTAACTGCTTCAGTGGCCACGTGGTCCAACGCGCTACTCTTGTAGTAGGCTAGACTGCCGATGATGAAGATTGTGGTATGAATCTCGATCGGGTGGTTTTCCCAAAATGGTTTTCCACTCTCCCTCCATACAAATGAGGGTACATTTTCTTTAATACAACCTTCCTAGTCCCAAAAACCATTAGCGTATAACCCGAATGAGTAGTAAGACGTGGTGCTAAAAAAATTCTATACTGCAATAATCATCATCATGAACAGCTTCCAGCCACTGGCAAGGTCTGTTTGGAACATAAGCCTCTCTAATGCCTCTTTTCTCCTCACCACCACTCCTCCACCATCACTCTGTATTCTCCTTCCTCCTCCCCCCCTCCCTCCTACTTCAATATCCAGCATATTCATTGGTATATTTTCCTCCTCCATTCTTCTCAACTGCCTTCTCTATCATGTCCTCACTGGCTCCTCCTTAACCATTCCTCTCATTTTTCATCCTATCTATTCTTGTCACTCCTATAGTAATAAACAATAATAAAATACTATAATGTTATAAATGTTGGTTGCAAAATAAATATGTTGTTATTTCTAAAAGACTTGTACAGTTCACTTTTCATAGGAGAGGCCTCTGATAAAAGACAAACTTTTTTGGGGTGACAATTATAATATTTTACTCTATTGTTAGTGCTATTTTATAGGTATTAACAATATCTATCAAAAGTGACAACTGCAGGTCACATGACTTGGCGTATGAACACATGAAAGTAAATCTAGTAACTTAAAGTTTCCTACAGCCAGTGCCATATTTACCTGGAAGAATTGCAACAATGCCTTCGTCAGACTTTTTGTGGATTGACATCCACACAGCACAGTCATTACTTTTATTGGAAGCAAACTCCATTAAACTGTTGATGGTCTGGAAATTCTTTATTGTGGTCAACTCGTAGATCTGTGGTATGGGCACAGAAATTCTTCCAGACTGTGATAGTTCTAATAGTTTTTCTGGTGTGTCCCACTGAAAAGTTTATTAATTTTATTAGTATTCCTTAAATATGCAAAATTATAAATTTATATGTGAGTAAAGAAAATAAGAAGAATAATGGCAACATATTTTGAAACCAGTATTGAACTTTCTTTTTTTTTACAAGACAATGCATACACAATTTTAATTCCTAAATTTTTTTATACTCTAGAAACAAATAGAATTTTTATTTCAATATTTCATTACAATTAGGTCCTACCTATATTATAAGTTTAGTATATATTTATATACCGGTACTGTGCAATGCCAGATTTTTTAATCTATTTCAAAAATTAAATTTGAAAATTAGGTCAAAATAGGTCTTAGGTAGGTGTACAAGTAGGCCTACTATTTATTAAACGGGTTGAGTTGCTGCTAGAAGATTAACACTAAACCTATTGTTAGTATAATATATTGTATTTTAAGGTGAAGATGTAGGGAACGAAGAAAAGGCTGGCGTTTTTAAAGTTTTTCCAACAAAACTGTTTTTGACCAAAATAAATTATTTCTTTAGTAGAACCATAGAGTTTAATTTTCTTCACACAGTGATGTCTACAATTAATTGTTGAATATATGTCATGAGAATGGAAGGCATTAATTGATAAATTTTTAAGATAAGAGTAAAAGTTCTGATTATAGTTCAGGACAACCTCAACAGATATTCAACAACTATTTAATAGAACTCTATGTTTCTACTGGAGCAATATTTGATTTATTTTGATCAAAAAAGAATTGATATAAAAACTGCAAAAACACATTTTATTGCGTCAGATACTCCCTCACATTAAGGAAATTTTCTAGGAAATAAAAGTTTCAGACAAATGTTCTGGCATGAAAATGTAATAAAACAATTTTTTTTAAGAGGGCCTTCTTATTTTGATGGCATGGTAGGCCTATGTATTTAAAGGATATATCTTCTTTAAAATCACATTATTTTATTTAACAATTCATGGACTAGATCAGCCGTAGCCTCAAAAATCATGGACGAATGGTCATCTTAATCTACATACCCTGACTTCTGTGGCCTCCAATTCATCAACAATTGTGGGGGGCCTTTGGTCAAGTGTTGTCAGAAAGAATGCTGTGTTAAACCTCTGCATGCTGTGTGTTGGGGTCAGCCAGACTCTCCATGCTTGCAATGCCAACACATCCGGGCAGCATTCAAAATGTTTGCACAAGTTAAAAAACTCTGACGGATCATTTTGCACTCTTCTCTGCCAACTCAAAATTTCTTGTCCCGACAAATAAGATGCCCAATTTGAGTCATCTTTGTCAAAAGTATTTTTTCTTTTACATAAAAGTAATCCACATTCTTCAAAAGTTTCTCTTATCGCTGTAATTCTTAATGAGATAAGTTTAGGAATTTCATATTTTGCAGGGTTCTGAAACAAGCTATTACCATACTCTTGATTTTGTGATGCCCATGTTTTAAACACGTCGCCAATACCTATATCTTTGAACAAATCCATCCATTTCATGGATAAATCTGCCTCGTCTACTTTGCCACCAGGAAATACATAAGTTTCTGGCATAAAAGAACTTTTAATGCTTCTTTTTAAAGTTAATATTTTATAATCTAAAGGTTTTGCTGCTGAATAGTTTGGGTTAGGAAATTCATTTGTTCGGCAAGAATTATGTGAATAAAATGATGTTCTCGACGAAATGATTATACTAGCAGCATCCTTCCAATGTTTAGACATTGCTTTTTTGTATAAATGTATAATTTACGTTTACTAATCTTAGTTAAAAAGATAAAAAATTACTTTTATTCTTTTTTTACAGCTGATGAACAGTTTTGTAAAATATTACAATTAACTGTGAAATACATGGTTATTTTAAATTTATTTAGATTCATATGCATAGGGCGTGAAGGAGATAATACTAATTATATCACCTAATAAGGAAAGAACGCCATTTTGAAGCCTAGCATGATTGTATCGTAGTTTCGGATGGCATTCTGTGCAAATCGTTTGTTTTGTTCTATCTGGTACAAATCAGCTGTTTAAAAGATTGACCAATAGAAAATGTTGTTTCAATTGACGTCGACCAATAGGAGAACGACAAATATCTCTTGACAAGCTGAGTTTTTTATCATAACTTATTACATAAATTTGTAATTAAAGTTTTACGTTTCGTCAGAAAGTACAGTGCTACACTATAGTGTTGAAGGTTTTTAAACATGTATTAATTTCAAAATTTACTTTATTTTTTCTGTGAAGACAGAATTTTACATTGCCTTCGTTTAAAAAGGTAGGCTCAGCGCAGCAGACAATTGAAAGTCAGATTATGGTTTACAATCAAAATTTTCGTGACAGTGGAAGTTAAAAGTGAAAATCTAGCCTACTTAAATTTATATATTTGAAATTTTTTATAATGTAATTTATACAATTCTTAGAATTAATTACTAACGTATACAAGCTATAAAACAATGTAAATACATTACAGGGAGCAAACGTCCTTGGACTTCATAACCTTGATTATATTCTAAAGTTTTACTTAAATTAAACAAACGCAATAACATAGGACAACATTAAACTTTAAAACTTGTCTTAGTGAACTCAATGTTATTTTTTATTACTATATTGATACAATAGTAGGTTATGCTGATAATATATTTAACATAACACCACTTTATACTATTTTATCACCAAGCTTATTTTTACACTACAATTTATTTACAATTTTTTTTTTTAAAAAAAGGACCTGGATCTTGTCACGGAATTCAATGGCTCTAATTGCAGGTAGTGGTGCCAACATGGATGTGTTGAACGCTGTGACTCTGGTTGTAAAAGCGCCCAATCAGCAGGTGGAAGATCAAACAATTAAGTGTGAACTGACCTGGACCATTAGAAAGCTTAAGGGACACCTGTCAGAAGTGTACCCCAGTAAGCCGGTGAGTTGAAAGAAAAGGGAGGTTAGTTAAATGGTCACACCTTGTGGGATGTTTGCCTTAGTCTTATTTCAATGGATTTAAAAAAAATATATTTCCTCCAACTTATAAGGCCTTGTCCAACATATTTTCAACTTTACCTCCCTAATATTACAATAATATGATTCAATCTACTGGAATTCTAAGGAATATAGACAGTGTTGGTGTAGGTGCAGTTGTGAGCTATAGGCCCAGTGAGTTTGAGTAAGCCTATTGTTAAATTTTCTTGAAATTCGCAAGTCAATTGTTAACCTTTTCATTTATTTATTTTCACAAAAAAGTGGCATTTGTTTTAACAAAGCTTTCTTTTTTTTTAATATCGGTAAGTATTATTCTATCTACAAAAAGTAAGTTAGTGATCTTTGTGATTTTTAAAAAAATAATAGGTTAGTGATTTTTTGTTCTTACATGAGTCTGGCATAACATGCATTTGATATTTTACTTTTATATATCTGCATTTTTTACACCTGTTTATATGTGCCTTATTTAAATTAAAACATATTTTTAGTATGTTTTTAATAAACCATGTTAAAATATTTTCCTTTATCAGTTTATTAATATTTTTTAGTATTAAAAATAAATTGTAGGCTACAATTGAAAAAAATATTAATCCACTGTTAAAAAGTCTTACAGCGCACTACTGTATAGTCAGTGATGTAGCTATCATGAAGACAGTGAGACTCTAATAAAATATAAATCTTCCTTAAAATATGCACTGGTTTTTGTGCATATGACACAACAGAGTTTATAATGGCACTCTAACCAATATATAGGTATGTGTCAATTCTTCTCCTTCCGATTTATAACTAGATTGAAACTAAATTGTTTTTAAATTATTTTAATGGGCACTGTAAACAAAGCAATGTCTTTACAGTCAAAACTACAAGTACCGTAACCAAAACACTTTTTTGGAAAGGATATGATCCATGTCCAAACAGGAAAACCTCCCATAGTTCCATTGTTAGAGCATACCAATTCCAGAATTTAAAAAAAATATGTCTTATTGTTTAACCCACATTTTTATATGTGAAATAATTCTAATTATACATTTGTATGTAAAAAATAATGTGATTTTTATTTTATTTGAATCATTATCACCTGTTTCGAGCTCCTTCCATGGTTTGTTTAGTATTATGCCTCCATCTTCCTCTATCCTTGCACCATTCTTACTCATTTAAGGTGAGCTGGTGGTCTAGGGGTAAGGTGTTGGACTTCTGTGCTGGAGGTTCGGGGTTCAATTCTCGGTCCCGGCACAGATTTATCTGATTACCAAACCCTTCCTTCACCTCTGACAAGACATCTTGTGAATGTGGGGAATGCCAGGCCTCCTCCGTTGTTCGGATTCTACGTTAAACTGTAGGTCCTTCATTTCATCTCACAATACCCCTACCATTACACATTAGCGTAAAGTGCGTATAACCTGACCGGGGAGTAAGACACAGTGCTAATAATAATACTCATTTAATCACTTCCATTCTTCTCCTCTCACTTGAATACTTTCTGTTACCTTCTCCTCCCATCTCTTTCTTGGCCTTCCTTGCAGTCTTTTTCATACATACTACTTCATTTCCGACTTTTTCTTTGGCAATCTCTTTTTTCCATCCTCATTACATGCCCATACAATCTCAGCCTTGCATCATATACTACCTTATGTGCTAATAGGTTTCTCACAAACTTCATTCCCATTGCCTCCACTTTCTTAGTTTTTTTTACATTCACTGTCCATGTTTCTGCTGCATGGATGTCAATCAGCACCCATTACGCCCTGTACAACACTTCCTTACACTTCAAGGGAACTTCTCTTCTCCATAGCAGGTTTCTTACACACCTATAGAACAACTCTTCCTGCTGTCCTCTTATCATTCATCTTCACTACTTCCACCTATCTCCTCAATCATGCTTCCAAGGTATTTTACGTTCTGTACTTTTCTCAGCTCTACTGCATCCAACTTTATAGCTTTACTAAGCCTTATCCTCTTCCTTGTCTTTAGCCTACCATCACTTCACACTTTACCATGCTAAATTTTATTCCACACTTTTCCACATTCTCATTCCATCCTTCTAGATATTCTTCCTCTTCCTTCTCCCCCCATACCATCAAATCATCAGCAAATATAATAGCTTTCATCCTTTCCTCCCCTTGTTTTCCTGCCACTTTATTTTTGACCATTTCCATTACCATTACAGATAGTAGTAGTGAGAGGGCACTCCGCTGCTTCACCCCATTTATCATTTGAAACCATTTTGTCCACCACTTCTACATCTTAACACAACTCTTGTTATTCTCATACATAATCTCATTACAACTCCTCTTTCCAAATCATACTCCTCAATTGCTTCCCAAACTTTATTTATATCTACATTACCTATCATATGCTGTTTACACCTCCATAAATACCATTCCCAAGGCTTTCACAAATTCATACCTTCTTTCCATCATTTGTCGTATAGCAAAGACCAGGGGCGCAGAATATGTCCGAACGCACAAACAAGGTTCGGAGGAAATTAAAGCAGTCCTAGGTAAATTTGGGGCAGGGAAAAGTCTGACAAATTTGTTGTTGTTTTTAGTACATTCTGGTTCTGATATGTTAGTTTCATTTGTGTGAAAAATAAAGGCAGATGACACTCAACACCCACACTATCAGTATGTACCATAGTGAGGCAGTGTTGGTGTAAGCACAAAGGGTTACAATGCCTAGGGGCCAAGATAATGTGTCAGAGTTCTAGATAAGTCAGAGGTTGAGATAAGAATAAAAGTAAAAATCTAATAATTTAACCTGGCTAAAGGCACAATTGAGTGATGAGTCATCACGGGCAGGCAGGGAAGTGTAGGGAAGGATGAGTGATGTTTTGTTTCAGTTTGAATTTAGTCACCCCTATATCGTGACCTAATTACACAGCGATTTGTTCACAGTTTATTTAAACTCATGACATGCATATTGTAATAATTGTGTAGCCATGGAATTGTTGTATTTAGTGGACCTATTAGGGTTTGTACATTGTACAATATATAAATGTTTATAACAAATTAGATGGTTTAGTGAAACAAATGTTTATTGTGAATGTCGTGGCAAGCGTGATAAACTTGGATATCACGTATCTAATAAACATCCCCAAGAAAAACCTAGAACTAAGGATCAAGAGAGTATTGCAAGTTTTAAGACTCAAATAGCCAAGGCTATTATTTATGCTTTTTAGTGAGGATTACTCCATCTAGATATCATATTCTGAAAAATGACATCTGGACACAGGAATCAAACCCGGGACCTTTGGCTTAGTACGTCAATGCTCTACCCACTGAGCTATCCAGTAATTGTCCCGTGCTCAGGGTCATTCTTCACTCATATTTTAAGGCAGAGTCTATGATGAACGTGCGAAAATCATAGGCTACAAATGTGTGATTTAGTGGCAGCAAAAAGCCAACTACAGAGTCAAAGGTGGCTAAATCATCTGAATAAAATCACACATTTTTAGCCAACGATTTCCGCATATCCATTATAGATTATGCCTTAAAATATGAGTGAAGAGTGAAGGATGACCATGGGCACGGGACAATTACTGGATAACTCAGTGGTTAGAGCATTGGTGTAGTAAGCCAAAGATCCCGGGTTAGATTCCCGTGTCCAGGTGTCGTTTTTCAATTTTCAGAATATGATTGCAAGTTTTGTAAAACGTAAATTGTGTGATCAGGAAAAACTCGGTCGTAAATAGCGATAGTATTTCCCCTAGTGTGGTTGATAGTGATAGACCTTGCAGTAGTGGCGAGTCTACGAAAAAACGAAAAGTCTATGAAAATCATCAATTAAACCAAGGCCCCCTGGAATTACACTCCATTGCCTCTTACTCTCAAGTTGTAAAATTAAATGTTGGTACCGGTCAGCCTACTGGTATCAATAAACAATTAATAACAATATGTAATGCACACAAGGAGATAGGAGAAAACTAAATTTTTTTAAAGGTAGGTAATAATCCTTATTCCTTTTAGCCTCTATAAAAATTTAGTGTTTTATTTTGAGTGCTATGGTTTTCGGGGATTTTTTTAATGTTATGTTTTGGGGAAATATTGGATCTCTGAACATATTCTGCACCCCTGGCAAACCCCTCTGTCCCCTAATTCATGCAGTTCCTCTCTCCACCTTTCTTTCATTATCTTTTTCAGTATTTTCTCATATATTTTCACACAATGGCACATCACTATCCACTTATAATTCATACACCTCTTCCTATCTCTTATCTTAAAAATTAGTGCTGCGATTCCTTTTTTCCAATCTTCCGGTACCTTTCCTCCTTCCATATCACTTGACATAACCCTGTATAGCTATTGTACTCCTGTCCAGCTCCTATTATCTCCACAGTTATTTTGTCCACATGTGCTTTTCCTTGTTTCTACCTTTCTGGTACATATTTCCTTCTATTCTGATAGTTCTTTATGCTCCTCTACTTCATATCTTTCCTCTTCCAGATTCAAAATATCTAATCTATATTACATACAGTCTGATTTAATAGAAAACTCTGTTTAAGACACATTTCTAGAATGCCAAATTAAAATTACTTTTAATCAATGTTGATGGTTGGAAGTGGGTGTCCTACTCTTAATAAAATCAGGGCTTAGAAGTAATTTACCAAATTTATAAATGCAAAATAAATGTGTCCAAACCTATATTTCTATAGAGATTTATGAAATAACTTCTAAAATATGTTGATACTAAATACGAAAGATATAGATATAGGTATAATGGTTGATCATCGCATGTCTAAGACACATGTAATGAAACATTAATTAATGGTTCATTTGTTTGTAGCGCACAGAAGATCAGAAGCTGATCTACTCCGGCCAGCTACTGAACGACGGAGTGGTCCTCAAGGACATCTTGCGGTCTTACGAGGGTCAAGAAACCCACACAGTGCATTTGGTGTGTGTCCCCACGAGAGAGAACTTCTGCCGTAGCAAAGCTCCAGCCATGGTCGGTCCCAGGCACAGTACAACCCCAGGTGAGATTTTTCACCTTTTCTCTCCCATAAACTATTCGCTGAAGACAATATGTCAGGATACAATACTGTAGCCCACATTTTTCATATACGGTACCCATCTTGTTCTCATTTATGACTCATCTCTCTCAAAAAGCAAACTTTGTCAGTTATTACAGAAAACTATTTCTTTTGCTTATATCAAAGTACTTGTAATCAGATGCTTCGGCTCATTGGAAAAATTCAAAATACTTGTAACTTCACCTATGTTTAAAAATTGTCTAAGATTTATTCAATATTTACCATTTCCTGTTGGGGGACCTACCAACAAGACATTGTAGCTAGAACCCCCTTTCCCCCCACACAAAAATAAATATGAACGTAGCCCTATTAAAAGTAAAAACATTTAATCTATTTCAACTTGTAGTTTTGTTACATAATATTGTTGGGTTGTTATATTAAAAATATTTGATAGTGCCATTAATTTACGAACCATGTCACGTTTAGTGATAGGTGATTCTAAACTGATAAGCACCCATTTTTAGTAACTGGATACACTAAAATGGTGACCTTGATCATTTATGTCCCCATAATCTAATAAATGCTCCTTTATAACATTTATTAGATAATGTCATGTCCTAGTCTAGGTAACATGTTATATATGTGTGGATTCTCCATTATCATGGGAACGACATGAGGATTGCCAGTGTGAAGTGGCTTCCGTTTATTTTGATTGGCTTTTGATTGTTCGAGGCAAACAATTGTTTTATGGTACGTTTATTTTATCTTTCTCTGATAAGATTAGCTCTAACTGCAGTTGTTATGTGGCTGCTTAACAGTTTCAAACAAGTTTGATTTGCTCAAGACTCAGTTTAGTCAGATTAGGAAAAAGTTACAAAACAATGAGTACATAGAATCAACTTTTTTTTATAATCTAGTTTAGTATTTGAACACTTACATGGGAGCTTAATTTAAGCTATGAATTACAATATGTGATATCAAATTCAAATCGGATGACTTGATTAGATAACTGCATTGGTTCATTTTGTTTTGTATATTAGAGAGTGCCTCTATTACGACTTGCTAGATGTATTATATTTGGAAGAAGGTATAGGAAAAGTGGATAGAAACATATAAGAGGGAGACAAACACAATATGGCCTTTACTATGAAAAGAACACAGTTCACACTTCACACTGCCGCCAATGGACAAAGAGGCAATGGTTGCCTCTTAAAGAAAATTGATCGCCACCACCCAATCCCCCGACCCAGGTTATAAAATTATATCATTCTTTATAATTTTCCTTTTTCTCCCCTTTTGTTTTTTGGTTTTCTCTTTTAGGAAGTTGCGTTGCGCGTTTCACACTCCTCCCTGATGAGTTCCGATAGAATGAAACCTGGGTCGGGGATTGGGCGGTGACGATCAATTTTCTTTAAGAGGCAACTATTGCCTCTTTCTCCATTGACAGCAGTGTGAAGTGTGAACTGTGTTCTTCTTTTCATTGTAAAAGCCATATTGTGTTTGTCCCCCTTTTATATGTTTCTATCCACTTTTCCTATACCTTCTTCCAAATATAATAGTTGCTAGATGTGTAATCCATTTTCACAGTTCAAGGTCATACAAGGTGGTATGTTGTGAATATATCTCTTATGGTTTCTGACTTATTTAATGTGCACTTCATATTCTCTTTAATTTTTGTTCGTACTCAAAAGGTTAAAAATTGTGATCTAAGGCATCACTCTCAAAATAGACTAGGCGAGGACAATGATGAGGAGATTGGGGTTCAATCTTGGTCGGGTGTACTTAGGCTTTTTTTTTCCTAAATTGGGTTCCACTCTCCCTCTATGCAAATGCGTGTACGCCTCCTCTAAATTCAACCTTAATAATATCTAACGCATTAGAGTAATTAGTACATAAGCATATAACCCGAACAGCTAGTAAGGCGCGCGGTGCTTGGAAAAAATATATACTGGTATGTAAAATTATAAGAAACCGCGTAACAGATCAAACATATGGAAGGATTTTGGTAGGAAGAACCATTTAGAAAATACAAGCATATTTTTTGCGATCAACACTAACAACATTTTATTATATTACTATTGTTATTGTATAGGTATTGATAATATCTATCAAAAGTGACATCTGCAGATCACGTGATTTGATGTATGATTATGTAAAAGTAGATCTGGTAACTTCTAGCGGTCAGATAAGGTTCTTTCTATGGAAACAGGGCTGTACTTAAGTGATTGTTTGGGTGCAGGGGGCAGCAGTAGCGGTAGTAGCAGCACCCCCCCGGAGAGTTCGAGCAGCTCGGACAATTTATCAACCAGTCCTTCGACGAGCGAGGAGAGCTTGCGTCAAAGACTCTCCGCTAATCCCACCACCCCTACTGCGGCCAGGATATCCTACCCCAGCGAGGAGCAGACCCCCGCTGTCCCTCCTCCAGACCCACGGACCATGTGGGCAGCCACCATGACGGGAGGCTACGACCCAAACAACTTGGCGCATCAAGTGGCGTGGATGCAGCAGGCTTATGCACAATACATGATGCAGTACATGCAACTGTAAGTTTAATTATGTTTATATTGTTGTTTTTTTAATCTAAAGTGAAGTGAAGTGTCGATATAAAGTATAAAGCAGGAATGGGAATCCTGTGGCTTTTTTAGGTGTTTGGTACAAACTTTTTACATATGCTGTCAATTATGTCTTGTCATCGTATATAAGTTATACATTCTCAAACTCAAATTATATAATATAATAAAATGTTAAGGGTTTTATTAACTATTGAGATAAGTTTATCTCCATTCTTGAGTGATTTTTCATTAGATTCTATAATCTTTAAAACAGCCTGATGTATACTTTTAACGGTGCTTGTACAGGACACACTACTATGTCAGCTTAATTTTAAAATGAAAAAAGATCCATACTAACAAACTCAAGAAAAAATGAAAACACTTTGTCAAATATTTTACAATATATTTTACTTTTTTAGAAAAGTGTTCCTTTATAAATATATAATTAACATATAAACAAAGATTAAATTTGTACTTTTTGAATAAAAAAGGAATAAAAAAACTTCACTTAATTTGGGCTACCAAGAAGATATTAACTTATATTTGATAAAAGTATGTTTTTTAATTTTGGAAAAGTTCACTGTACATGAAGTGTGTGCCCATCCAATGTCAAAAGGTTCCCTACACTTGGTCTAGTATTTAGATGCTTGCTTGGTGATATGGTCTAAGGCAGCAGTCTCAAACTCAAACTAATCAAAGGATCAGATTTGGGGAGTGTTGCGGGACACAACCGATACAAACATGTTTGCTCAACTTATCTTTTAAAATTAATAAAAACTGTCAAGTATTCATCGATGATACCAAGTGAGTAAATACAATATTTTTAAAGTGAACAATGATGTTAATATCAAATTAATAAACTATATGGCTCTTTTCAGAATGACTTCTGGAACGGTGATGGCAAACGGTTTTGTTCCTGGCACAATACCGTCACAACCATCGGCGTTACCAGAACAAACTCAACCCCTGGCGCAGAACAACCAAGAGAGGGTCGAAGAAGGGCCCAACAATGACCTGCAAGGTCAGTTGTTTTATTTTAGATTGAATGCAAGAGACATAATAATAATGTCTTTGGTAAATATGAAGAGGTTTATTTTCATCACACACCTACAATAATTATTTTAAAAATTGTGTTCACTTTGTGAATTCTTTTTTTTTTTTTTTNNNTTTTTTTTTTTTTTTCCCTATTAGTTTGAAGCAAAGAAAAGCGTTAACCCGGGCAACGCCGGGTAGTTCTGCTAGTTAATTATAAGGGTGTACTAAGTCCACTTTTTCAATTCTAAGCAAACACTGATCAAATATATGAAATATTCTCAAAGTCTAATCAAAGTTTGAATATGTTTTGTTAATTGTTTTATGCTTAAATAAATACCATACTGTGCTTAGTTTTATAACTTTTTGTACTAAAATCCCATAAAAAATGTTTTATTCCACAATTTTTTGTAAAATGTCTTTCTAATCTAGTAAATCAAATTGCTATCACAATATGCAATTCAATTGAGAGCTGTTGATATAAATATTAATTTAGAATTTATATAACCGCTCAGAATGGTGATGATTGAACATATATTGCATATTTCAGTTGTCAATATTTTTATTGGCAAAGCTTCATAATAATGTCGAAGCCAAAGAAAATTTTTAAGCGCAGTAAAATCTGATTTTTTTTTATAGCCAAATCGATGTTTCAAAGCCTAATAGACCCTTAATTATTTAGTTATGATTTATAATTTTAATGGCCACATTAAGAATTAATATGTGAAGATCAGACTTGAAGAAAACAATTTCATACTCATGTGGGAATGTTGAGTTTTTTATACTTATATTTTCTAATATTCACTGTATAATTATATAAAGTAAGTGACAGTAAGAAAGTTCGTGTTTTACATGTATCTCTTCAAATGAAAAAGGAATATTTCCAAAAATTCAAACCATGTGGACGTGTATAGAATAAATTAAGAAAGAATAAACAGTGTTTGTCCTTATTTGGGCCTAGCCTAACTATCCTTTCAGGTTGGCTTCCTTCACCATCACTTACTTTACATTATCGTACAGTATGGGTGTGCGAAGTCCACGTCTTTGTTTCGAAGCGAAGTTGAGTCAAATATGGGAAATACTTTCTAAACCAAATTGAAGTTTGAACATTTTTCTACTTAATTTTGAGTAAAAATATTATGTTGAAATTGAGTATATTTACCAAACATCAAACTAAATATTATGTTTATGCTTTCTTAACACTAATATTTGTAGCTTATTGCCAACATATTAATGTTATATTCACTTTACCTTTGTATTAAAAACTTTTTTTTTATGTGTATAGCCTGAGTGAGTAGTTAAAAAAACATGCCTTTGCTTTAATCACATTGGATTTGCTCTGCATGGTGTTTCACTAACCTTTCACACACAAGATAGATTTAACAAAACACTAGAGTTGATGGACGTTCAAGAACAAGAACATCATAAAAAATACCAGTTTAAGTTAATTCGGCGGGTGCGTTTATAGGTTTGAGAAGTCCAGTGCTACAAAATTTTAGTTTTTCTGTTTCATAATTCAACAAGGAAACATTTGATTTCATAAATCAATTTAAATCTTGCTATGTGAATTACTTTAAAATATGATTCTGACTTTGAAAGTGCATGTGCTTATATAAAATCTTGAAAATAATACGGCCATGATGGCAATAAATTCACTTCATGTAAAATTTATAAAATGACCTATTTTTTGTAGATTTTATTTTATTTTATTTTAATTTAAATATCTAAAATTATATCTAAATTAACAGCGATTTTTGTTTATAAGTACACTATTTGCATATGTTAAAAAAAATTGAAGGAATGTCGGGCTTCTTGCACATGCACCCAACTATCTCTCAAGTCTTCCGCTAGCCTACACAACCGGAATTTGAATTGAACATACTGTTTCATGTAATAAACAACTGAAATGACTGCATGTGTGAATTTTAAAATATTAAAAAAATATTTTCAATATTCACAAAATACACACTGAAAATAAAAAAACTTTTATTATTTATTTTAATTTACACTTTCAAGAGGAACCAATTCATCTTAAATTGGTTGCAATCGATGTTTTTGATCAAGGCGGTTAGAAGTTTAATGTTATGGCCGTCTTGAAATTCAAAGTGTTAAGAAAATTTTCTCAGTTCCACCAAGAAAATAAAACAAACTTGTTCTAAAACTCAAAACGATCAAAATATATTTTATTTTTTGAGATAATTTCAGTTCATTTTTATTAGATATAAAATATAAGTGTAATTTATAATCACTAGACTTTGAAGAGCAAACGAAACTTCGAATAGCTGCAGAAGCCAAACATGAGTTTGAATCAAATACAAAGTACACCAATATTTGATTTGGCTTCAAATTTTTTGAAGCTTCGCACACCCTTATTGCACAGTGTTTTTTACACTGTCTTATCAAATATTTCTGACCAATTAGATAATAAGTCATTTTATTTTCAAAGATTCAATATTTATTGGTAAAATGTAGATTAAGATTCAAGAAAAGTGTATACGATGTATATTTAAATAAAACTATGAATGTTTCCTTTTTTTTCTGCAGATGTTGAGGATGAGGAGATAAGGGCTAACAGGGATTGGTTGGACTGGTTCTACCTGCTGAGTCGCATGATGGTTCTACTCAGCATAGTCTATTTCTACTCTTCGCCGACACGCTTCTTCATTGTGTCGATTCTAGCGGTTGTCATGTACCTGTAAGCACCAAGATCAATACACCTTTCCAACACTTTAGCTCAGTTGGTAGCATGTCTCTCTACTGAGCTAAGGGCTTCAGGTTAAATTTCCAGCATGGGCGAAAAATTTATCATTGGTGAAATATGGGTTTTCTTTCTTTCAGTGATGAATTAACGACCGGGGGCTGAATGTTGTGTCTGTTCTAGATTTAAGTTACTTTATAAATTGTATACTGAACTAATCAGTAGGTTCAAAAAGTCCACGTTAAATACCTCAAACAAATAGCATGTTTTGGGGAATTTTTGAAAAACATTCTGGATTGTATTAAATTAAAAGATAGAGGTAGGCTTGGAAAGGAAGAAGGGGAATTATTTTTCCAATTTCCGTACCTTTGCGAAATTTCTCATATACATTGTGAATAAAGCATATCCAAAGATTATTCTATTACCAAAGGGGGCTATATTTTAGTATCAACACATGTTATTCAATTATCTAACATTTTTGTCATGTACATGACAACAGTAAATAAAAAATAACTTTAACATACATGTCTTTAAGGAAATTCTATTTTTACTATTTAAGGTATTATGTTATATTTGTCAGCTATCTTCCTATCTCTACCCCATTAGTGTAATTAATGTATGTGTCTAGATCAAACTGTTTCCGAGAATCGGTGACAACCAATATTACTTTATTTCTTCCATCAAAGTGTAGGTTGTCTTACTCAAGCTACTTGATGTATTTATTTCTCACCTAGGTACCACCGAGGTTATCTGCAAGTTCATCAACTGCAAGAGGCGAGGTTAGTAGCAGAAAACAACAATGAGGGCCCCCCACCTGTGAACAACAATGTTCCACCACACCCTCGAGGGGATGAAGGACAGGAAGTGGGCCCCCAGCCAGCCATGGAGGCCACAGAGACCTTGGTGGGTCAGGGCGCCGACCGGCCCACCCTGCTTTCGCTGACATGGACATTCTTCACCAGCTTCTTCGCATCGCTTATCCCAGAGCAGCCTGGGGCTCTGTGAGTGTGCTACTTTAGTGACTCTACTTGCTCTCTTAAACTAGACGAGCGCTTAGTACACTGTAGGCTTTGAGCAGATAAAACTTTAAGCAAGAGTTGTTTTTTTGTGCTAGTTGCTGTTTGCTTCTTTATCTATGTATCGTGTAATTGACAAGATGGTTTGTTTTTATTTTACCTTTGATATTTCTAAATATTGTTTCTTTGCGCTGCTGAGATTTAAAAAGTCTTTAGTAATAGTCACTCAATTTACTTGGTGTACATACAAATTAAAATTAAGAGAATGCAAAAGAAGAATCTATTGTTTAACTTTGTGAGTGAAAAGACAATATTTTGAAGAATATAATTAAATATTTCGTGTATATTTATTTGTTAAATGTCGTGTGGTCGTGAAGTTTTCAATATATTTGAAAAACTAGCGATATCTCCCCTATTTTAAATTTAGCTTATTGTTTAGTTAACAAATCTTTTCCTACTTTGTACTTGTTTTAGGTTAGCCAATAGCTATGAAATGTTCTTAGGCAAGTTATAATGTCTAGCCCATGTACCTGTATTTTCAAATGAGGAATTCTGTTCATCTTTAATACACATTCTTAATCGCCTTGATTATTCATATGTTCACCAAATAAGTTTTAAGACTGCCAGAACATTATATATTTGGTATACATTTTTCTGGTTTAAAATAAATAGCTACAGATAAAGTTTTTATCTTTTTGGTGTAGTGATAGAAATTGTGTTAAGAAAATATTTTTACTTACTAAAAATTAGATTTTCTTATACCATTTACAGATGTTCTTGTTAAACCAAAGATTATCAAAATATATTTTTGCAACATAATTGTATCACTACATTGTAATTTCTCTTTCAACAAACTATTCAAACAATATTCCTATTCCTCATTTTAATAAAAATATATTTTCCTTTTTTAGGAAATATTAGTGCACTTTGTGATCTGTTTGAATGTAAATGTGTTTTTATTAATGTGATCTATCATAAATATATATAATCTATTAGAGAAAATAAATATTTCTTTTTTACATATTCGTGAAGTTACTTTATGTTGTACTTTTTTACTTTCATCTGTTCCCCCCACCCCTCCGCCTTTCCCCCCTAAAAATGCCCATAGATGTAAGCTCTTAAGCATGTCGTGTTTGGATCTGTGAATCAATAAGGACATTTGAAAAAAATATAAATTTTCTCATGACCCCTAAGAGAGAGAAAATAGTGCCATAGTCATAAAATCAAATACAAGGTTTTGGTGTGTGTGTAAAGGTGCCCACTAACTTGTGGATATTAGGGAGGCAGTGATGTGCAGACCAGGGGTGAAAGTGGTGATCGAAACCTGACACACATTAGATTAGTTTGATAACCGAAGGTCAACCTCAGTGGTTTTAGGGTAAGCTGCTTACCTCAGGACCCGATGTTAGTGGGTCAAACCCATCCACAGTCAACGGATTTTCCTTGAACAATAAAAATCTGCAGGAGAACTTCCTCTCTGGGGGCATTAAAGCTGTCAATTGTGGCATCAAAAAGAACCCTGGAAGGTAGATCTGTGTGAAATAGAAATTCTGGTGTGCTAATATAATCATTCAGATCAGAAGTTCCTATTAAATATCTCAAATAAATAAAGATGATAGAAGTTAACTGCCAACAGGTAAGCAAAATATTCATATATATACATACTCATACACACAGCATTTATCCTAGGATTTGTATGAGTCTTTAGGCCTTTAAATTAAGTACAATCTGAAAAAGCATGTGTGTGCGCCTCACAAAGAAAAAAAAAGCTCATTGTTGCTAACCATAGGGATAAAAATAGCTTTTGGGGTTTATGAATGATTACAAAAAAGTAGTACCTGGTCACACATTACATAGGGAAATCAGATTTTCATGTAATGAAAATTTTTAAACGGTTATTTAGGATCGAGTCTTGCAGAACATTGGCTGATGTCCCTGTGTGCTATGATTTTTTGTACTTTCTTTAATTCTTGACGAAAAGCACTTTGTGAATTATTTTATATTGTAATGTTTCTTTCTTCCTCATTCTTCCCTCAAACCTTCAAATAAGTCCACATCCCTGTTTCTACACACTATTTTTATGCCTGCCCTGCTGGCGCCAGTGCAGAAACAACCCGGACTTAGCCTCGGGCCTCTGGGTACCCAAACTTGCCACTAACGGGTATAGTGGATAATAAAATTTTACAACCCTATTGGTTCACACCACAACAATAATTCTAAGTTATTTATTCTCACCATCAATATTTTCCACAGCAGTACACACTCCAATAAAATAGTCTTATTTATTCACAATAGCCAGTTCTTGATAACAACACAAAAGATACTTCATCTTATCCCAGAAAAAACCATATTCCAACAATAACAACGTTTCTACGTGTTACAAAAACAAAAGAAATTGTACGTGTCCTTTGTTAGTGTGTTAGACCACACCCAAGCGCAGGCATCACTAGTCCTTTCAATATTATATGGATTGTGTTGCTGACGTATCGATTAGCTTATAAAGTTCTCTTAGCTCCTGATATCCTTTCTACAGGTTTCTATTCGCATAGCACGTATTCTTTAACTTTCCAAGAAGATGGATGTAATTGATACATATTATTTCTTATCTGCAGGCTGGGGCTTGCCTCAGAACTGTATGTGTGTTGTGTCATTTTTCTTGTTAAACTCCTGCATGCAACTAATCTCTTCAAACACATGCAAGCAGTTTTTGTTTTGATGAATCCGACACCTTAGCTCAGTCAATAGTGTCTCTCTCTCCTGAACTATGGGTCGCGGGTTCAATTTCTGGTATGGTCAAAAAATTTATCACAGTTATGAATTAATGACCAGGGCCTAGATGTTGTGTCTGTTCTATATTTAAGTTCGTTCATAAGCTGGGTGCTGATATAATCAGTCAGTTAAGAGAGTGTAAGTAAAATACCTCAATTAAATTTAAAAAGAGGTTTCGTTGAATATTCAGCTGGTCATGACTTTCGGTTGGCGGTGCGTAGGATTACCTCTTTGATATCAGCAAGTGAATGGACCCCTTTACTTTTTTTATTCGGTAGTCTATCCATTACATGTTACAATACAAGGTGCACCATCCAAGGACAAATGTTCACACTACCCAAGGTGCTGGAATGTGCCTTCAACCCTACTGTTCTAGTGAATACTGGGTGTGGAGGGGTTAACGTCCCTTTACAACTGAAATGACAATGCTCCTCACTTCCTGCCTGTTTGCGGTCAGCCCTTATTGCTAGATGTGGTTCACCCTAAAATTAAGGGTAGTTAATTTAAGCGTGAAAAAATCAAATACCAATGGCTTTGGGAAATGGAGAGTTTCAAATGCACACACACACATATATATATATATATATTTGGCACGTCTTATTACCCGTTCGGGTTATACGCTTAACTACTAGTTACGTTAGAGGGTTAGGAATTGGAGAGGTCGAGTGAGTGAGGGTGGTTTCTACAAAAAAAAAAAAGTTTTCCGCTCTCTCTCTCCATGCAAATTCAGGTACACTTACTGTAAATATAACCTTCCTCATCCTTAAAACCACTAGCGTTATTAGTACATAAGCGTATAACCCAAACAGGTAGTAAGACACGGTGCTAAAGGTTAATTAAAAATTATTAACACTATAACATGGTACTAGGATAATTTTTTAAGGAATGGGAGGCGGGGGGAGGAGAAATGGTGAAGTATCAAAAGTTAATTCCTTCTTTATATAAACATTTTATTTACTAAATATACAAAGATTCCAAAACAAAAAAAAATTCACATAGTGACAGTTTAGCAAGATTTACAAAATCGGAATGATATTTAACAGGAGAAACATAATCACATGATCCAGTCCCCATGCCTGGAAAAAAACAAAAAATACAATATTAGATATTTAGAAAAAATAAATATGGTAATGTGTTTAATTTTCTGTGTATCATTAGCTTGGTTTGATACTGTTAGACTTAAACAATGAAATACAATTTTTATGCTCTTAATGAGCCTTTAATATAGCACACAAAAATATATTTTTAAAATGGGCCTGTTAAGTTAAATGATCAAAATAAGAAAGATTAATTATTATATATATCTT
This sequence comes from Timema douglasi, assembly GCA_901482245.1. Lineage (NCBI taxonomy): Eukaryota > Metazoa > Arthropoda > Insecta > Phasmatodea > Timematidae > Timema > Timema douglasi. Next base: position 396,381 of record CABEEJ010000150.1, read on the forward strand.
TGAAATACAGGCTAGAGTTTGGATCAAAGACAGTATAAAACAAACAGTTTGAATTTTAATGATTTTTTTTATCACAATAACATTTTTAAATATCATTTCATAACAATTATTTTCCTGTGTACAGGTTGGATCATCTGTGAAACAAATATTTTTGTAAAATGAAAAATGATCATTGGAAGGGTCAGTTAACCAATGATAGTTTGGCCATATCTTATTCTCTTTCAACATTTTTTTAGCACGGTGTTTTACTACCTTTCCAGGTTATACACTTCATTCAACATTGATGACACCTACTTCAGTGGCTGCATGGTATGAGGCGTCACTGTCATTTAGGACTAGATTGCCGATGATAGTGAGAGTGGAGTTCAAATCTCAGTCGGGCGTAGTGTGGGAGTTCCCCCCCTCCCTCCAAATGGTTTTCCACTCTCATTCCACACAAATGTGGGTACACTTATTCTAAAGAAAACCTCTCAGATCTAGCTTAGTGTAATTAGTAGAGATGCGTATAACCTGAACAAGGTATTGAGATGTAACTAATAAAAAAAATCCACAGTAATTATACTGAATTGAAACTTAAATTCTGTTTGTTAAGAGGACAGCAGAGGAAGTTGTTCTATAGCAGCATAAGAGACCTGCTATGGAGAAGGGCAGTACCCTTCAAGCGTAAGGAAGTGTTGTACAGGGCGTACTTTGTACCCATTGTCACATATAATATGTTGCAGAAACATGGACATTGAGTGTAAGAGATATTACGAAAGTGGAGGCAATGGGAATGAAGTTTGTGAGGAGCATGTTATCTGTCATGAGGAGGAACAAGATTATGAATTAAGTTATCTGGGGAAGAGTTGGGGTGTACAGGGAGTACATGAGATATTAAAGGAAGCAAGACTGAGATGGTATGGGCATGTAATGAGGATGTTGGAGTACACGAGATAGTATAGGAAGCAAGAATGAGATGATATGGACATTTAATGAGGATGTTGGCGTACATGAGATAGTAGAGGAAGCAAGAATAAGATGGTATGGACATGTAATGAGAATGTTGGAGTATATGAGATAGTAGAGGAAGCAAGACCGATATGGTAGAAGCATGCAATAAAAAGATCGCAAGGGAGGCCAAGAAAACGATGGGCGGTGCAGATAACAGAAAGTGTGCATATGAGAGGTGAAGAATGGTAGAAATTATTTGAATGCAAGTTTGTTAAAAGTAAATCATAGTTTTTTTAGACAGTTACTAAACCACTTTGAGATCTAGTTTTAAAATTAACCAGAACATGGATAGGCCTATATAAAGTTGCAAAAACCAAAATAATGTCCACTTTATTTTGCACTGAAAATGTGACTTTCATAAAAATATAATTAAGGGGAAATTCTGGAAATCTTTAAACTAAGCGTTTATCACGTGTGAATATAATTTATTTCTAGACATATTCACTAACCTTTCTTGTTGAATCAAACATGAGCTATTTGGAATTATTCGCAGCAATGTAGTGGTACAGTACGACCAGTAAAAAGAGTGTTACGCCGAGCACATTGGCAAACACTGCAAGTTGAACATCTGTAATCATTCTGGAAAAAATAAAAATGTTGAGAGGCTACTTAAGGTGGGATAGAAAGGAACACAAGAAAATGCCAGTGTTTTAGCAGTTTTTATCACAAAAATTTAAAAAATAATGATCCAGTACAAACATAGAAGTTTAATTTTCTCCACGTGTTGATACTAACAGTTCCTGAATATCAATCATGAACATAGTGGCATTAGATGATGAACTTTTTAAACAAAGGGAAAAAGCTGTCATTAAATTCCCGAACATCCTTGACAGATATTCAAGAAATTTTGAGGTCACCATGTGAAGAAAATTAAACTCTATATTTGTAGTGGAACAATATTTTATTTATTTTGACTAAAAATATGTTTTGCCATAAAAACTGCAAAAGCACTTCTCGCATCCCCTGCCATCCCACCTTAAGCTATTTTGAATATACTGTGCCTATAGCATGGTTTAGCAATATTTTGGGGGCCCGATTTCATCCATTAATTCTCCACTTTCCTTTAGCTTTTTTTTATTATTCTTTAAATTCAATCTTTTCTCCAATACTTACACCCCCAATTAAAAATAAAATGTACATTTTCATTTTAAACTATTTATATTTTTTATAACATACTTTTGAAGGATCTAGGTGATTTTGGTCACAGTGAAATATTATAAAGTGGGCCTACTTGATATATATATGAGAATTTAAAAGACTCATGGATCGACTTTTAATGACGATGTAGTTTTCTTACAAAAGCAACATGAAATTAACACGAGAACGATGCGTTGTCAACTCCTGACCAACAGGTATGATGCACAAAGTTACATCAATCATGCCACACGTTAAGGTGACTTAGTTCTTCGCTTTCCAAACAGTTGATGTGATCCTCTTTTAATAAAAGTTACAATTTCAGTCTTTCACAAATGTAGTTTTAATCTATATCTGAAAGTGGCTTGGAATCAACACAGGAAAATTGACATGATATTGAGAAAATTCAAGGATTTACCACAAAAACCAGGAGTATGAGCCCTGTGTGTTAACAGAATTGTAATAGTTTGTATAAATTAGGCTTATGTTCAGCCATTTCAATACATCGGACATCTTTGGTGGTTGTAAGGTCTAAGATCAGGTTTCCAAACTTCTTAGACCGAAGGAACCCTTGCACCAGAAAAAATAAATGGTGGAGCCCTCAAAGTTTTACACTAATATTATGAACATTTAATAACGACAGTTAAATTTTAAAAGCATAAAAGTATAAAGCAAACTAAAAACATCATTATGATCCGGCTGATCCTTTGACAAATGTCATTTATTCCAATTTTTAAAAAAAACTATTTTAGTGAGAAAATCAAAAAAATAATATTCAAAATTACCTCCCGGAGCCTGAGGTAACCATGGCGGAGCCCAGTTTGAAAACACGCAGGTGTAAGATGTCACTTTTGTGATAAATTGGGAATGCTGATGACAGTGGGATCAGGGTTCAAATCTTGGCAGTGTGTACTGAGGGTGGTTTTAACCCTGGAAATGGTTTTCCACTCTCCCTCCATGCAAATATGGGTAAACTTTCTCTAAATTCAGCCTTCCTCATCATTAAGACATAAACGTTACTAGGATACTAGCGTTAACCTGAACTGGTTGGTAGAAGGCGCTGACATAATTTTATTTTTTAAATATCCTGATGCAAACTAATAAAAAAATTGGGGACAAACTCAGATTCACATTGGACACCATTAACATATATGAAAGATCTAACAAAATTAAATTAACCATGATTTAATGATATTTCAATCATACTTTTAAATAGTGAATCGATTCTGATATTCTAAATTAATCAGATAGGCCTACTAATTGCCTTCTTCACAGGCCCTTTGTCTATCGAGACTACGCCTACTTCTGAAAACTAGGATAGAACACAGCAAAGTACAACATAGCAGAGCAAAAAGTTTTGGGCCGCTATTTCCAGTACTCCCAAGCTGCTCTAGCTTGAACTACATTGAAGGTATTCACAACCACACTTAGTTAATATTTGGCATGTTGCATGATCTTAATACATGATCGACATTCCCTGTTTTATCTCTGCCATTAAAAATATCCCCTAACATTTACTTGAGAAAAAAAGATCCATAAATGTCCAGGTTTTCTCTGTCTTTCACCACCAGAAAATTAATACACTTTTTAGCATACACAAATATGTATTTGTATTTTTTTGGCAACTTTAGCGCTTATGCTTAAGTTGGCTCTCTTCTCAATTTGCATATACTTTAAGTCAGTAACTAAATTTAAGATAAACCCCAATCGTGATTTTGAAAGACAAAATATAAGTTACAGCATGTTACAAACTTAGGTAACATAACCTAACAATTAATTCAATTTCAAGATGTGGCACATTCTAAATATGGATTTGAGGCTGAATCTGCTGGACAACAATATTTAATGGCTCAAAAACAAGACTCAAGCTGTATTCTAACTCTCTACTTATGCACTGCCACCTTAATAAGTGTCCTTGCCAGGTGCATCGGTAATCATATGACCAAGGATCCCAATGCACCGCTCACACTCCCTTGAGTCCAAGAAAAGAAGCAATACGTCGTTGATGCGCCCTTGATGCGGTGTTTGACTGGCAACTGTCTTATTATTCTCTTTTCGTCAACTAGACCTCAGAACTTTATGTTGCCCGCTATTTTAAATTATACGGGTTGCTAAACCAGACACGTTTTATAATATTAAGAAGTTGGTTACATTAAAAAAAACAATCAATCTACACCCAGGCTTACCACATATTATCAACAAAAGTAGCAAAGTGTTAATTGACATGCTATAATTTTCATAAAACAATGAGAACAGTTGACGCAAACAATAAAATGGTGCCAATATTAAAAGATGTCTGATAGATGGCGTGTGATGTAGTTTTTAAGATCATTGGTAGGTTAGAGACTGCAGGCCCAAGGATGTAGCAAGGCTCGTTGCCGTTAAATAGTGTTGCCAATTTAGAAAATTTATCTCTAGACCTAGCGACTTTTACGGGTCTGAAACTAATTTTAATTTTTAGCACCTAGCAACTAATCTGGCGACTTTCCTTAATTTTCTGTCAAATTCATGTTCATTATTTTAAATTTTAATGCTGTTGAATTTTAATTTTTGAACTACCGTACTGCAATGCGTTGCTTTGGTCTACAGAAGAACTCTAAGCTATCCATCATTCACAAACCACAATGCCATCGTTCCGGATCCAGGGATCACCTCAGTCCACTGATGTATATCTTACAATCAGTTCAGATTGATGTATGCATTTTTGGTTTGGTGACAAACCTAACAGCTTTAAATGTTTTGTTTGGCAACAATCTAGCGACTTTCTGGTATTATTATTATTATTATTATTATTAGCACCGCGTCTTACTACCCGTTCGGGTTATACGCACTTACGCTAATGTGTAATGGTAGGGTGATTGTGAGATGAAATGGAGGACCTACAGTTTAACGTGGAATCCGAACCACGGTGGAGACCTGGCATTCCCCACATTCACAAGATGTCTTGTCAGNAGATAAATCTGTGCCGGGACCGAGGATTGAACCCCGGCCGCCAGCATAGAAGTCTGACACCTTACCCCTAGACCGCCAGTTCACCCCTTTCTGGTATTAATCTAGTCATAACACTTATATGGTTGATGACAACCCTGCTATTCAAATTGTTTTATAGTCTTCGTTAGGAAGTGCCTGTGGAGTGTAAATTCATTAACTCTATAACTCAAGGATCCTTTCAAGAATCCTCGAGAAAATTCAGATAGACTCAATCCGCTTTAGCTATCTTTGAGGTTGTTTATAGAATTGGTTTCGTTTCTCTTTTATCTATGTTAAGGGTTAGGTTATAATAAAATAGCACACACATATTTGTTGGATATGGTCTAGTTCTTTAAATTTGATTTCTGCATTTAAAATGTGTGACTGGTGGTGTCAAACAAGCCACGCAGTTGTTTACATCGTGTAGTCACATTTGATAGCATTAACACCAAATATTATTCTCTCACTGGTGATTTATGTCAACTATTTGTTTAAACTAAAAAAAAGTGAGGTTTGCGTTATGATCTCCAAAAAAAGCTAGCATAATTATATTTTTAATTGATATTCCTAACTGGAATTAAATGTAACCGGTTCCGGCTCGAAGTACTTTACCATTCTTTATTTAAAGTTAAATACCTTTTTATCTTACCTGAAAGTATTTAACCTTCAAGGATATATATAATTGCTCTGTTAAGCCTGCTCAAATCTTTAAAAAAAATTGCCTATTGTTAACAAAATATTTAATCTGATAAACACTATACGTGGCTAGTGCAATACAATTCCAACTATCAAGCAAAGCGATCCCTTGTATACTACGCATGCACAAGATTCGCTACCAATAGTAAGGAGTTTTTGTTGTTGTATTAGGCTTAGTTTTCTAATTTAAATCAATAAACCTGCACTCATGATAGATTAGACTACAATATATCAACACAATTCTGCTATTCAGAGGTAGTAACTAGTTTATAATTATCGGTTTTAGATAATCCCATTTTACTTTGTTCCTTGTGCATGCGTATTTAACAATAATAACCAACGTCAAGTTATTATTTGTTTCATATGGTAACTTTTCGTTTCTAAGTGTTGGCTACAAAGTGTTGATGATGTACATCGTCTAGAGTTCTTAATATTCGTTATGTATATGGCTATTTGAGCGGACTGAACTTTTCCACAACCTCATAAACGTTTATTCTGGTGGAAAACAATATATGTGCAGGGCGACACCAGTATAAATAATAACCAGATATAACCATAATAAGAATAAGTGAATAATTAATAAATGCGCTAAAACCAGAAAAAACAATAATAAAAATAAGTAGATAATTAATCAATGCGTTTAAACACATGATTAGTACAAATCATCATATACATTGGAACACTATTTAGGAAATTTTGAGATATTTTACATTGAACTTATATCAGTCATGCAACTAGTCGTCTAAAATCGCCAAGTTTAAAGTGCCACAGTTTCTATATTTGAAACTGCGGCACGAGCATACTTGGTGTTGTAGGTAGTACTAGGTACCTACAACAACCCTACATAGTCATGTAACCTGGATTCTCTGGAAATTTTGAGATTTTTACTTTGAACTTTTATCATCTAGCCTCATAAAATCGCCAAGTTTTAGGTGACACAGTTTCTATATTTGAAATTGTGGCACGAGCACACTAATTGGTGGTGTAGGTAGTACTAGGTACCTAAAACACACCTACACAGTCGAGGTGTAACCTACCCAAATCATTTCTCCATACAAATGATACACAGTGGTAGGTACAAGAGAGTTATAAATTTATTAAGCAAAAAGATTATACACCTCAATGAGGGAGAGGGACAAAACAATTAGTACAAAACTTGGACGTAGCCCAAGCACAAAGGCATACCAAAACCCGCCAGGGTTTGAAGGGTGCTAATACAATAAAAAAAAGTGCTGGCGGCCCCATCGTTAGGTGCCCACAATGGCATCGTCCATCAATGCCGATATACCATAATTAAATTGGTCTCCTGTCAGGGTATTGTTTTAACCATGGAAAAATAAGCGCAAGACCTTGCCTAAGAATAAAGCTGAGAGAACAAAACATATAGCCACTAATATGGTTGTAAAGCCAATCCAGTGGCCCCAGACTACATGCACAGCCTAATGGCCCTAAGGTTTACAAACAAAAAATATTTGTAAAGTGGTACCAAACAGATTTCCTAACCATATTGATAAACTTCATACAGGGATTTTAGCCCCGTCTGGCTTGCGGTCCCTAAGTTAACTAACATAAATATAATTCATGACGATAACAATAAAATATCCCAACTTTAACAGTAATAGTTTGTTAAATCAAATAATGGGCATAAAACCCGTATGTGTGTCCGAGACGTTAATTTTGAAAAGTAAATAGTTTTAGCCAAAGAAAATTTTGAATAATGTGACGAGCCTACATAATGAATAGGCCTTTACCTCGTAAAGTCTAGAATGCAATGCGTATCTCTTCTCTGAACTCTGACCATTATCATGATGATATGTGCTCCCAGAGCGCGGATAGGTTGGGAGGGGGAATTTTCCAGAACATACAGGTAGGCCAAAGAACACCAGTCACACGCACAACTCAGTTCTTAGAAGATTTTAGAACGCGCACTGCACACGATCAATGAAGGTCATTTGTCTGGAAGAAGGGGGGTGGGGGGAAGTTGCCAACACGGCCAGCAGCGAGGCTCGAAGACCGGCTCAGTAGAACGGTGATAGTCCAGCGGAATGTTTGTCGGGTTTATTTGAAGTGCGGTCGTATTACGTCAACAGCGTCAACAAGGGCTTGCTTTGGTGAGTGAAACCATTTCTTCCACATTAGGTTGTAACAAGGTTACAGTGGAACCTGGATCCTCTAGAAATTGTGAGATATTTTACTTTGAAATTTTATCAGCTAGCCTCATAAAATCGCCAAGTTTAAGGTGCCACAGTTTATATATTTGAAATTAAAGCACGAGCACACTTGGTGGTGTAGGTAGTACTAAGTACCTACAACACACCTACACATTCAGGAACCTGGATCTTCTGGAAATTGTGAGATATTTTGCTTTGAACTTATATCAGACATGCAACTTGTAGTCTAAAATCGCCATGTTTAAGGTTTAAATATAGAAACTGTGGCACCTTAAACTTAGCGATTCTAGAGGACTTGTTGCATGTCGGATATAAGTTCAAAGCAAAATATCTCACACTTTCCAGAGGATCCAGGTTCCACGACTGTGTAGGTGTGTTGTAGGTACCGTAAGATGGGGTAACTTTGGCCCAAAAATTCATCTTTTTCTACTCATTAAGTAAATATCAAATAACTTATTGATTTTTATTACTCCTAATATTTTTTTCTTGTTTTTGATTATTAAAGGAACAATTTGAGTGGGTTATTTAATTTTTTAAAACTTTTTTGAACCCTCAAATACATTT